>JAJJWW010000712.1:0-371295 GCA_023531295.1 Papaver armeniacum | reverse complement strand
TGCTATACTAGTAGATATAAGGAGAACATTAATATGATTTGATTTGACAAACCATTTATCACTAGCATTATTATCCTTCCAAAATAAAACATAAATGTGGACAACATTAAAGAATTATTAAGTCGTTGGATGTAATTACAGTAAAAACTCCATATATTAATACACTTGGGACCTAATAAAATTATTAATATATAGAGGTTATTAATATATGGAGGTTATTTTCTATATGATTTTACAAGTTGGGACCAATTTTTTTTATTAATATATAGAGTTTATTAATACGTGGAGTATCAATATATGGAGTTTTTACTGTAATTCAGGATCTCTTTAAAGATTTTATAAACAAAACTAGTCATAAAAACTCAAGATGACCAAACTTGTGGTACAAAGACCCCACTTAAATGTTGGATTCATGAAAACTCCATCTTAAACTAAGTTGATACAAAAAACCCAAATTTTAAAAAATTGAAACAAAAACCCCAAATTTAAAAATTAGTTTCATCAAATTTTATGATGAAACCAAAAATTGGTTTCGTTAAATTGTATGGTTTCATCAAAATCTTTGGGGTTTGTTTGTTACTTTTGTTTTTTGGGATTTTTGTGTTACTTTTGTTTTAACGGATTTTTTGTGGATGGATAGTGACAACTTTGGGGTTATAACTCGCGGACCGTTTTATAATCTCGTTACTTAATAGCAGACATACAAGGGAGGTGAGATATCACCATAAATGATTTATATCGCCATTTGCTAGTACTTTGTCACCATATGCGTAGCTGACAATTGTAGCACATTACAAGGTTTTTCTGCTAAAGTAATTCATTTACCACTATGTATGCTCATGTTATTAACATATATATCATGCTATAGTCGAGAAAGAGATGTCCGAAGAACCATGGTTATTAGCTACCGGAAAACGTAATCGGAAAAGTAAGGGTGGAGGTCGTGGCACAATTCTTATGGAGGGAGAGAACTCACTGAAATGCTCCATTCAAGCAAAATCTTATGAGATTTGGGGGACTGATAGAATCATTACAATCAAGGAATCTTACAAAGGAAAACGTTGGATCAACTCCTTTACCAAAGAAGGAGGACATTGGCTGATTTTAAAACTCCATGAAATACTTCAGGAGGATTTTTACAAAAAAGAATGGACATTCTCGCTGAAATCGGAATGGTTTACTCTGTCAAGAGACAAAAACCAAGGAAGGGAATTTTTAAAGCTCTCTATTCCCGACTCCAAAGGCTATCTTCACCATTGTTTCTTTCCTATGGGGAGGAACAAACAGGGTTGGCGTGAGTTATGTAAAAGTCTTGAGATTTGTTGCAACTTCAACGATAAAGCTGCTGCAAATAATTCCAACATTCTTCTGAAAGAACATTCTGTCCTTAATGGTCCTAAATCTTTTAATTGTTGGAAGAAATATCCCGTGGTGGAAGGGGCAACAACTAACGATCCTCAAATCAACTACTTGGGCAATTGGAATCTGCCTTTAAAGATAGAGGTTAAAGCATTGAATGTGGATTGGTCTGAAATAGGGGGCTGGATGCAACAACATTTAAACATTAAAGAGGCTTTTAAGATCTGGCCATTATCTTTTAATGAAGGAATGATGTTTGCCTTTTCATTGGAAGAAAAAATGAGGCTAGTTACTACTGGTTGGCTAGTTACTACTGGTTCTTTATTAGTGGATGGAGTAGAGATCAAATTTACTCCTTGGTCTTCTGAAACAAACTCAGCCTCTGCTCTAAATATCTCAAATGCGTGGATTATCATATCTGGTATACCACAAAACTCTTGGGATTTAATGTTATTCAACAATATTGGGGCTGCTTGCGGTGGGCTCTTAGCCATTATCCACGAGACTAGATCAGGAGAGGTGATTTCAGAAATTAGATTGAAGGTGAAAGGACCAATTTCATCAAGTGACTGGTCTCTGGGGTTGACTGTTAAAAATGAGTGGATCATTGCTAAGATTTCAGTTGCTGAGAAACAGGTGGAGCATTCTTCTGGGATTCATCGGAACCTGGTTTTTGAGCCGGAAACATCATTAATCAATCTCGGTGAAGCTGGTGATGAAGCTTTGCGTATCTCCAGGATCAATCAAGGGCTACCAGCAGTCAACTTGCCTTTGACTTGTACGTACACTCCCATTAATTCTCAACCAACTCCATTTAATGGTGTGCAGGAAAGTCAGTCTCTGTTGTACTCTTCGCAACAACAAAATTTGAATTTTATTGATGCGCTGGCTAACCCCAAACCGAAAGTGAACTTTAGTGGGTCTGCGAAAGCCCAATATGGTTTTGTTCCTAAAGAACTATTTTTTTAGGGACCAATGACCATGGTTTTTTTTTTGGGGCCATGGTCTTATTAGGCCAACCTCCCTATACTTATAAGGGGTGTCCTAAAGTTAGGTAAATACACATTTATCCTTTATTTTAATTTAAATTAAAACTAACATAATAACTATATAAATCTAATCATATACATATATCTAAATGAATCTATTAACCAAAATCAAAATCAAAATCAAAATCAAAAACAAAAACAGGAGGGGAATCGAAATTTTTTAGTTTTGAAAAAAAATAATTATTCTCTTCTTCTTCTTCTCTCTTTCCTTGACGTTTCTCGTTCGATTGAAAAACCATCAATCTTTTTAATTCGTTTTTTGATTGGGAAAATTGAGTAGAAATCATCAAAATATGGTTTGAATGGAAGTTAAAGTGGCATGTCTTGCTAGAATAGTTTAAAAAAACTAGTTTTGTAACCGAACATTCTCAAACCAAGAACACGAAGAACACTTCGGTTATCACGAATTTAATTTTTCGTAACCGAACTTCGAGTTCGGTTGGTTCGCGAAAAATTGTTTTAACCAAACTCCTCATTGAAAACCAATATATTGTGTTCGGTTGGTTAGGTTAATTGGATTTTTTTTTTCCCTTTAACCGAACACTTGTATTCGAACAACAAATGCCGAGTTCTACTGCCCGCAAAAAAATTGCAACCGAACCGAACCCTTCTCTCGAAAATCAATATGTTGAGTCTATTGGTTCGCAAAAAAATTGCTAACCGAACCTTCTCTCGAAATTAATATGTTGAGTCTCTGTTAGTTAGCAAAAAAGTTTTCTAACCGAACTTCACTCTAATATTGAGTTCTTGCCTCAAAAATTAATGTTGGAAACCAAACATTACTCGTATACTGAATAAAAGTTCTTGCATCCGTCCCGAACCCGTTAACCGAACTCATCAAAACCTCCATTAAAAGCGAGTTCCTATTACCTGCGTGTATTTTGGATTTATTAACCGAACTCCATTTGCAGAAAGTTCGGTTACATGTTCTTCATATAATATAACCGAACTATGTTGACCTAGTTGAAATTTTTTCTTACGATTTTCATTTTGAAGATATTTTAGGCCATTTATAGCAACATTAACTAAGTTAAAAGCATACCTCAATACCAAAAGGATGTTTTTTCTCCATATTCACCGATCTCAAAAAAAAAATAAAAAAAAATCTCCATCTTCTTCTTCTCCATATTCACCAAAAGGATGATTCTTCTCATGCAATGGTCTCTGAATCTCATCCTCTTGAAGATTATTCAGCGCAATCTAAGAAGATAATCAAGACTTCATCCTCTTGAAGGCAAATCGTAATGAAATGTTTAGTGGTGTGGCGAAAAATCACAAGGGTTTTACCATGGAAGAGGTTGATGAAAATCCTACTTAAATGTGGCTTAAATGTAGCTTGCGCTCTTGTTTTAGTTTGCAAGTAACAATGCTCGCTCTTGTTTTAGTTTGCAAGTAATAATGGGTGCTTAGTTTCTAAGATTTATTAAGAGACCTTTGTCGTTTCTTGTTTATCCGTGGAACTTTGCTTTGGTTGGGGTAGTTTTCCCCATTCTTTGGTGTATTCGTTTGTGCACGGGTTATGTGCTTTTTAATACAATTCCTTTCGATCGATCAAAATATATATATATCATGCTATAGTATTCCCTGTTGCCACTATTCGTAAAGGATAACCGCCGTTGAAGTTAACCATGCAATCAATAGATTGTGGAAACAGTTCCACACAATCCCTGAATGATTTGGACACTTACAAAAATAAGAACGTGTGTGGAGGGAAATGATTTGCAATGATTTGCAATCAACGTGTGTGGAGGGAAATGATTTGCAATCAACGTTCTTCCTATGATAAGTGGAGGGAAATGAACGTGTGTGGCCCATGAATTATTCAGCTGGGTTAATAGGGCCTCTGATGGTCATGAAAAAAAGAAAAAACACAATATTCTAACTTAAGACTAAGTCTTATGGTGTGCTAGTCTAGCACCTAGATTAGCAATCCACGCGGCCTAGTAAAATCACCTAAGTCTTATGGGGTTGCTAGTCTAGCATGCTAGTCGGCCAAACAAAACAACGGCCGCAACCAACCATTCAACATAATAACTGGCCAACCATCCCGCTTGACCACCAACACGGCCGGAGCGCTGTAGACAGTTCCGCGCAAGGCGCCAACCATTTAGCGTTACAAAAATCGATCTAACCCAACAAAAGGTCGATCTTCTTCTTCTTCCTCATTTCATTTCTTCCTCACTCCCAAAACCATCCGAAAATGCATGTCCTAGATCTAGATTTCCAGGGATTTTCGCTACAAATCGCTTCCGTGGGTTTGATCAACAACATCATTGGAATCATTTGAGATCGGTTGGACCGAATCCGTCCACGAAATCGATTTGGGTAAGATTTTGAAACTTTTTTTTATTTGTTTGTTTGTTTTCCGATTATCATGATTTGTTGATGAAATTGATATGTTTAGATGATTGGTATTTGTTATTTAGATGATATTTCTAGTATTGTATGATTTAATTTGAATTTTTGTGAATGAAAATTGATATTGGGGATTAAAAAAACCTAAATGTAAAATTGATTATTTGTGATGAAGTTGAATGATAATTTGTATAAGAGATTACATGATTATATAATTCGGATTATGAATTATGAATTTTTGATACTTGTAGTATTTTTGAGGGTGAAAATGATACTTGTAGTATTTTTGATGAAGCTAAATTTGTATAATTCGGATGATTATGATGAAATGATAAAATGTGGTGGATAAAATTGTGAATTTGTATGAATTATGAATTTGAATGATTATGATGAAAATGATAAAATGTGGTTGATTCTTTTTTTCTTTTGTTATTTGATTGTAGTATGATATGGAAGATAATAGTATGAATATGGAAGAACATTTAGATGCTTTGGAAGTAGTTTCGGCAAAGGGAGATAGGCATGTATCTAATAATTTGAGTGATAGTCTAACTATAAACTTTAGAGGCAGTTTTAATGAGGTTGAAACGTTATACAAAATTGTAGTGAAAGATAATCCGATAGCGCAAAGATACTTGTGATAATTGTGGGTTTTCTTGTCTTTGAGTTTAACTTTTCCAATGCGGATAGAGGTTTAGTTGAAGCCATAGTTTAAAGATGGCGGAAAAAAAACCAAGAGCTTCCATTTTAGAGAATTTGAGCTTGGCCTCCTTCCTCAGATTGGTATATGTTAACGGAATTCCCATTGGTGACCCTACGAAAAATCAAGTAGTTATGCTTTATTAGGTGAGCTAACAGCTTGTTGCTTTGGATGATTTGTATTTTCAAGATTTCAAAGGATTTGATAACTCGAACACTAAGTCCTGGAACAATATCCCCTCGGGTATCTTGAGAACCTACATTAAAAGTAGAGAAAACCAACAATGTTGAATGTGCAGATGTATTGACAAGAGCATTCTTTCTTTGGTGTTTTGGTCATTTTCTTATTAAGCGGGTTCTAGTGGAAGAGTAGATAAACGTTGGGTTTTATTGCTCGATAATTTGATAAAGTTGGGGAATATGATTGGGGTTTAGCTTCCTTAGGTAATACCTATAAATTTCTTGATTACCATTTGATGCCCTTAATGAAACTATAAACGCTTGCAATTTCTCTTGATGTTTGATAACCGGTTTGTAGTTGTTTTTGCATCTTACATTAGCATTACCATCGATTCTCACAATTCTTCAACAACTTGTCCCCAAAAGAAGTTGGTTTTTTGAGACTTGTTGAGAGGATTTGTGTTGATTAAAACTTCCACCAAGTCATTGTCTTCACAATGAGAATGCAACCTTTGCTTGAATTTTAAATTAAAAATTTAGGAGTAGAAGAAGAGAATTAAAAATTTAGGAGTAGAAGAAGAAAATGAAACTTCACAAGTTTGGGGTGGGGATTTTGAGTTCATGTAAGTTATATAGAGAAGAAATGATATGAGTTTGGGCCGCAAAATGAGGCCAAAGGACCGAAGCGTCTTCTCAACGGAAATTGACAAGAGCTCAAATGAGTCGTTAGATCAAAAATTAGCCGTTGAGAGAAACGGCTAGTTTTTTATCTAACGGCTCATAGAGATGAGCGCGTTATGGTTCAAATACCAACGCTGCATTATTCGCGCCGCACGCTATACCATTCGGCGTCTCTTCTCGCCCATCGAATCAAGATGACCGTTGCGTTTTCAACGACTCGAGATTTAATGCCCGTTTGAAACCTCAACAAATAGATTTTCGTGCTTCCTATAAATTGAGAACCACTTCTCCTTCATCCCTCACACCAAAATCAATTGATTCTCTTCTTCATTGATTTTCTTCTTCTTCTTCTTCTTCTTGTTCTTTTATTTTGTTCATACAAAATATGGCACACTTTCAAACAAAAGAGGATGAGGCACTAATTATCTCTTGGATTATAGCAAGTAACGATCCGATTAGAGGAAAAGATCAAAAAATTCACAACTTTGGAAGAGAATTATGCTTGAGTTCGTTAAAAGATGGCCTAAGGTACGAATAGGGATAAAAAGTCATTGCAATCAAGGTGTAACACGTTGAGAGGCGAAGTGAGGAAATATATTTCATTCATAAGACCTTACTTCGCAATAAACCTTCTGGGATTGAATGAACAAGATTATGTAAGTACCGTTAAAAACAATGATGTTTTTTTTCCTCCAAATATATTTCATTCATTCATAAGACACTAATACATTTTTTTTTCTTTTTTTTCCACAGTACCGCGAAGGAACACAAAAATTATCAAGCAAAGAATCGGCAAACGTTGGATACATGAATCGGTTTTCCGGCCTCCTCAAGACCTATCAACCAGATTACAATCCGTAGTTGAATAATGATGTTGGACCTAGTCAAGCATATCAACCTAGTCAAGCAACTCAACCTAGTCAAGCAACTCAACCTAGTACTTCAGTACTCCAAAGAACTATGGATGAAGATTTGGAGGATATGGCAAGGTTTGGAAGCTCACCATCTACCCAAGGTTCTCGATACCTCGTACATATCACGTAGAAGGCGTTATTTCGAACAAACGGATGATGTTAGAGGTTGCGAAGAGAAAAGGCAAAGAAAAAGGCTCGTGACGCTAAAGCATCCGAGAGAGCGGATGATAAAATGGACAAGCTCATACAGCCTTCTTGAAAATGCACAAGCACAAAGGTGGCAAAGTATGAAACCGAAGAAGAGTTCCTTAAGAGAGATTTGGAAAACAATACAATCTTGGCACAAACCCAACAACGGAATCCGACTTGAAGATCCTACGCCAAAATTTGAATGAAGTACAAGAATGGGAGATACCCCTTTACAAGAAATGGAGGAACGAGATTTTGGTTCGTAATGGCTTAGAACCAATCCCCTAAATTATGAGTGATATTTTAGTTATTAGAAGTTCATTTTCAAGTTTGAATTAGAAGTTAATTTAGAGTAGGATTTCAATTTCAATGTACTTTTTAAATTTTTAGAAGTAGGATTTTAATTTTAATGTACTTTTTAAATTTTTAGAAGTAGAATTTTAATTTCAAAAACATTGTGACATTGTTTTGCAAAGTAATCAAAAAATTTCTTAGTTTGTCAAATTTTAAGATTTTGAAACCGTTGGAACAAATTGTCAAACTTTTCAAAATTCAAAAATGAAAACATAACTATCTCGGTGGTGTAACATGAGTGTGAGAAAACAAATAATGAAAAAAAGATAAATTTAATTACCAAAGGAGTGAAAAGTAAAAAAAAAAAGGTCAAGCGCCGAATTATGTAGCGCTCCCATGTAGCGCGTTTTCATTCGGCCGTTTAACTTGGCGCCAACCATTCGGCGTAGATGCTTGGTATATTCTTCCTTGCGCTGAATGGTTCCGCGAAAGTTTTTTTTCCGGGCGAATGATTCAAATCGAACTATCTAGCATGCTACTTCATCCTAGCAACTGTAGGAGAGAGAACTAGTGTTAACTTTTTTGCCACACTTTTTTTTTTGAATTGCAACACTTAAGTGCTAATCTAGCACCTCCAATCTAGCCCATAAGACTTAGTCTAAAGTTTCCGTAGTGGACGCCAAAAAACGTTAAATATGCCTTTGTTTTCAGGCACAATGAAAAAGTGGTAATTAAATTATTGTCCCTACTTTTGACGGGCTATACAAATATCCTTATATCACATAATAATTATGTCCCTCTTTATCTATAAGCCCATCAGGGGCCCATCAATAATTTATGGACTTCCAAATATAACCCCACTATATATTCAAGTATCTAAATCAAATTTCGATTTATTAAACTAAAAAAAACTCGACAGAGAGAGAGATTGATTTCTGTTCTCTCGAGCTGAATCGTTGAATGCTTCTTCTTCAACTCCTTCAACTTATAGAACTCAATTCTTCAACTTGAATGCTTCTTCTTCAACTCCTTCATCGTCATCGCCATCGCCTTAGTCAATGAATCGTTGATTTTAGCAAATAAGCTTTTCAATTCTTATTAATCAAATGAATCGCTAGATCTCGTTAATCAAAACAAATTGGTAATGTTTATGCTTTTTTGAAGATTCATGTAGTTGTTTTTGATGATTGCATGTCTTGGTTCATCTATTTTATGTTCAACATTTGATTTCAGTTTTGGTTTTTTTTATTTTTGTTGTTGCAGAGATCGTGATTTTTGTGGGAAGCTTGATTTCGTGATTATTCTGTTACATTAATTGGTTGATCTTGATATAATTTGATCTCGAGATCGTGATTCATTAGTTAAACATTACTTTTTCAAATTTTTGAATTGTTTTTTTATGTTTTTTTAGATTCGCTTCATCAATCAAAAAAAGTTTTGTGTTTTTCTTTTGATGAATATAGAACATATGATAATGGTGAATGTCGAATGTTAAATTTGATGAACTAATGATATCAATTATGTTTTTGTTTGTGATGAAATTTAGACATTCTTTTTAGATCAACTTTGATTGTTGATACCAAAAATTGAATGATTTTTGGATTTTTTGTATCAACCGTTGTTGTTGATCCAAATTTTTGAACACAATATGTTTTTATTTTGTGTTTTTCTTTCTTTGGTAGATTGCAGTAATGTAGTCGCATTCATTTTGTTGATAATGTAGCTTTTATTTTAGGTTTGTCACATTCTACATTGAATAATGTTGCGACGTAATACAATTTGTAGCTTAGGGTACTTTATACTGCTTTATTTTTGGTTTGCATTGAAATTCATGCTTTAACTACCTCTTATTGGATCAAATGTGATATTTTACACATATTTATTGATCAATCAAGTCATCTGTTTTACGTATTTATTGATCAATCGTCACCGTTTGATCCAAATCTATGATTGTTTACACATTTTTATTGATCAATCGCGGATCAAGTGATCCAAAACTATGATTGTTTACAAAGATTTATTGATCAATCATGGATCGTTTACACATATTTATTGGATCAATCGTGATTTGTTGATCCAAAACTATGACTGTTTAATCATATTTTATTGGATCAAGTGTGACTGTTGATCCAAATTTCTGAACAACACTATATGTTATGGTTGTTGCAAAGCCAAAGATGGTAGTCAGCAGAAGTTCAAATTTTGCAATCGTGACTATCTCGCATCCCGTTTCAAAGATCAACTACCGCCAAGGAGATGATAAGTGTGGTGAAACAAAAGTGGCCTTATGTTCCTGAAGACCTCATTCTCTTTGGTTACACTCAGTAGAAGGGATTTCAAATGTCATCAATCATGATTTGGATTTGAGGTTTTTCATTCACTACCGGCAGCTCACAAGGGATTGACTTGGTGAAGTTTGAAATCCAGCTAAGGACTTGTGTTGATTATATTTCTTCATCATCTTCTTCGCTCCGCTCTCGCTTCTTCGTCATCATCAAGTTGTATTTCAAGCCGATGAGGTAGCTATTGTGGAAGACGTCACTGATGATGCGTGTTTGATCAAAAAGGTCCCGAAGAAGTCTGATGCTTGGGTCAACATCTTAACTGGAGTAGGGAAGTTGTTTGAAGGTGGTATTGAGGAAGTTAAGGACTCTGTTACAAAGTATGAAATATGTAGTGGTCGCAAATACAAATTAGTTAAGAGTGACTTTGTACGATACACTGGGAGTGCAAGTTCAAAGAGAAGGAAAATTGTCGCCGGAGGTTTCACGCCTCTCTCTCGCCAATTCAAATGGTGTATTTAAATGCAAGAGATATATCGCAGAGCATTCATGTATTTTAGCTTCTTCTGATCCATCAAAAGTTAGGATGAGAAAATCGTTTATGAAGAATATATTGTCGATGATTTACGAGCATCAAGAAGAAGAATACCGCCGCCGATGTTATAGATTTACTCCGAATGGAATATGGAGTTGACTCACGTATAGTCGCATATCACGGTTTACAATTCACCAAGACATTTCTTTGGGGGTGATGACGCCAAGTCCTATTATGACTTAGTTTGTATAAAGATGCAATTGAACAAGCATAACTCGGGAAGTGTTGTGAATTTTGAGTATGATAGTGTGACGCTATCGTTCAAAAGGTTTTTTGTTGCTTTTGAAGCTTCCATAATCGGTTTCAACAATTACTGCCGTCCGATGCTATTTATCGATTGTACCTTTCTCACCGGGAAGTTCAAGGGTGGTCTTATGGTTGCTTGCGGCAAAACTGGTAACCAACGTATGAATTTTAACCTTTTACTATTTTTCATTTTGTATCCATGTTTTTTTTTAATTTTTTACTCTTGATCCATCATGCTATTACTGAAACTCGAAAACCCGTAAAAAAAAATGTAGCTTTTATTAGAGGTTTCTCACATTCTACATTGTATTTAACATTATACTATATGTAGCTTTGGTTAATTTAGATCGCTTTCCCTTTTGGTTTGCATTGAAATTCATGCTTTAACTACCTCTTATTGATCAATTGTGATTGTTGATCCAACTTTATTGAATCAACTGTGATTGTTCAAGCATGGATCAACTGTGATTGTTGATTAACTATGACTATTGATCCGTAACTATGATTGTTTTACACAGATTTATCGGATCAACCTGTGATTGTTTATCCAAAAAACTATATTTTGTTTTGAATCAACTTCTACCGTTGATCCAACCGAAATGGATCAACTGTGACTTTTGATCCAAAAACCATCATTGCTTACACAGATTTATTTGATCAAATGTGACTTTTGATCCAAAAACTATATTTTGTTTTGAATCAACTTATACCGTTGATCCAACCGAAATGGATCAACCGTGACTTTTGATCCAACCGAAATGGGTCAACTTTATTTGTTGATACTAGTTACTGGTCACTTATTTTTGTTTTTGTTTTTTGGTTTTTGTAGAAATCTATCCAAATTTGCATTTGGAATTGTTCCTTGTGAAAATTGTGAGAGTTGGGAATGGTTCTTAATCAATTTGAAGGGTATTATTCGTGAAGATCGTCCACCGACCATCATATCGATCGTGGAATCGGCCTTTGAAGCATGTGCCTAAAGTCTTCCCAAATGCTTTCCATTCCTACTGTTTGTACCATATGAAAGGAAATATTCCTGTTCCAAAGGGTAAGAGCAGATAAACTGCAACCAAGTTATTCGAAGAGTGCTACACCGCATTAACAAAGGAAAAATTTTATGTCAGAAAGAGTATGAGTAATCTAAAGTTGGATTCAAAGTGGTTTCTTGGATGATGAAGATTCCACTTGAGAATTGGGCTGCTCATGCATTTCTAGGAGAAAGGTGGGGTGAGAACACATCTAATATTGCCGAGAGTTTTAACAATGTTATTAAGCATGATAAGCCGCCTCCAAAGAATTGAGCTTCTCGATGGTATTCGTGCTAAGGTAATGGAGCAGAATTACAAGAGGTTATTGGAGTCTAACAAGTGGACTACAAGGCTTACTCCTCGTATGCAAGCAAGGTTTAACAAGAGGATAAACGACTGCCGTTCATACAAGTTTCGGAGATCAAGTGAGAAAGTATTTGAGATCATTTCTCCAACAGAAAGCATACTGCCGACTTGGATTCCAAAGACCTGCAGCTGCAAATGGTGGCAAAAACATAGCTTTCCTTGCACTCATGCAATGAAATCCATGTTGCAGATTGGAAATGATGAACCATACAAATACATTAGCCCTTACTATACTTCTGACTACTATAGAAGGTTGTACTCGACCCATATATACTATTCCAGACTCTGAGAAGCCTCCGGGAATTAATAAAAAGGGGTATGTTTTGCCTCCCAATGGCGGTCGAGAACAAGCTGGAAGGCCTAAAGGTGTTAGGGTATAGGGGTAGTCGTGAAAAGGTGCGCAAGAAGAGGAAGTGTGGCCAATGTGGGATGCGCACCTTTTCACGACCGCCGAACTTGTCGCAGCTCCTTTGGCTCCTCGTGCACCAACGTTTTCGCAAGGAGTCTCATTCCAGGATGATCAAGTTCTTGAAGAGGATGTTGTTCTCAAGTTTTTGGTTTTATTCATATTCGAACAACTTGTTTTCTTTTTCTTTTTTTTATACTTTTCTCGGTTTGCAATTGTTATTTTTTTAAATGATATACACTCTTAGTTTGTTGTTATGAATTTTATTCTTTTGTTTCTCAAGTATATGTCGGGCCAAAGTTACATCTTTATTTATTTTACGTAAAACATACTTATACAAATGGTATCAACTTCCATTGTTGATCCAACTAAAATGGATCAACAATGGTTGTTTACACTATAGTGTGGAAACATTGTTCCTTGGTTCCAACTTATTGATCAACAATGACCGTTGACACACAAAACAAACAAAAAATTTGCATGGTCCTATTTGTATTTTCTAGTAAACTCCCCAAGCTATGCATACATGTAACATTCATTCATAATCGACCAACTTATTTGGATCAACAAAGTTGTTTGTTTATCCAACTTAACTGGATCAACAATGGTTGTTGATCCAACTTATTTGGATCAACATTGGTTGTTTACACACAAAACAAACAAAAAAATTGCATGGTTCTATCTGTATTTACTAGCAAACTCCTCAAGCTATACATTCCTGTAACATTCATTCATAATCAGACTTATATAAATTTAAGACATTCATAATAATTCATGATAATTCATTCATAATAATTCATTCATAATCAGACCTACATCATTAAGATTTACTTACTAAGATAAGTATGTTTAAAACTACGCTTAGATTTTCTTTACACCATGAACAGACTATGAGATCAAGCTCACTCTAATGGTTCAAATTGCTTCAACTTCCTCGGATCAACTACCGGTTCAACCGAGTCTTGCAATTGGATTTTTCTTGAATAGAGTCGCAGGGCCAATCATGAAGTTGTTCCGGCTTTCTTCCATGAACCCAATTCCGACAAGATTCTTGCCGCAATATTCACTCGCTTCTTGTTCAACTTCTCATCTAAGTTAGCGATTTCATTTAGGTGTTCACAGTTTCCACGCTTCACCAAATTCTTCATGTACATGCAAGTGTGCAATGCCGCATCCGTCTTGTGGCTGGTATAAAGCAAATGTGAAAAGCTTGTCTCGTATTTCACCACCGCCTCTGATCTTTGTGGCCCATTTCATTCAGCCATTGAGTCATCGGTACTATCATCACCATATATTGCCAATTGTAAGTCAAAGCGTTTCGCCTTGCAGAGTTGTACACTATCCATTTTCCTTTACCAACGCTAGCACCACCCAATGGTATCCAACACCGTCCTTGTCACCAAGCACATTGGTACAATGAGGTATGTGTCTTCAACATTCCCTCGTAACTGTTCCTCACCTTTCCTAATCCCACATCTCTACCTTTTCCATTTTTTTTGTGGCTAATGCGATCCCCAATATCGGCTGTATCAATATTTTTTCAAATATATTAGTTTGCAATATTATGGATCATCAACAGTATAAGCAAAAGCTACATTTATCAACAAAAATAAAATGCAACTGTGATATCGTAACCAGAGAACAACATATCGTATGTGCAATTAAACTCCTCAACCTATACATACCAGTAATATTCATTCATAATCAGACTACATTATTTGGATCAATAATTATTGTTGATCCAACCTATCTGGATCAACAATGGATGTTGATCCAACTTATTTGGATCAACAATTGTTGTTGACATACAAAACAAACTAAGATTTATCTGCTACTTACATAATCATTTGTTGAGAGAATGACGTGGTTCTTGTAATCTGGGTTTATCCTATTAATCCATCTTTGATTTCAAAGATGTTGGTGTAGTAATCAACAATCTCAAATAAGTGAATGTTTTGATTATTCACTAGACACCGTATGTACTTCCCAATGATAACTACTTCAAATCTTGATTGCGTAAATAAAAACCGTAAGCTTTGTCGCCGCAAAATAAACAACCAATGAATATGTTATTAAAAAGAGCTAGCATAACCCAAAAAACTCGTTAATCGAGGTGTTTGACTTCAAATATGTTATTACATACCATTCATTTACATTCTCAAAGAATGGATCTATGACTTCTTTTTCATTGCCATTGATTTTCTTCCACAATTTTAGTTTTTTTGGCTTCAACAGCTTTTTGGCTTCCGCAGTGTGTGTGTCAATTTGATCTGCCGAAAGTGTCGAGGTCAATTATTTGTATTTCCTTCTCCTTTGCTTCTTTTTTCCTTTTTCACCTTTCCTTTGTCTCCTTCTACGCTTGTGCGAGGTGTTTGACTTCGACTCAAGTTTATACGGTTTTCTCTTTGGCCTTTCTCCCTTCTTCACCCGTTTAACAAGAGAACCGACTGTTTTTTCTAATGCTTTTGGATCATCGTATTTTTCCTCCGATTCGGTTTCCTCTTCGGCCTTGCTCCTCAACCAAGCTTCCAAATTATACAATTTCTTCAACCCCGCGCGTATTTCAGCTCCTAATGTATTGTCATCCTCTTCACTTTGCTCTTCAACCTCTTCGTTTCTTTGTTTCTTGTGTTATGCTATGTACCTCCTCCATTATTGCACCGAAACTCAAGATGCTACCCGATGCACATACCTGCATTCATCCGGTTTTATTATTGAAAGTGGAGGAGTGTCAATCACAACCATTTCCATTTGTATGTCATCATTCTTCTTCTCAACTGACGGCTCTTCTCTTTTCATTGGTATGCCATCTTTCTCTTCTACTATTCCAAAGACATTTTGCAATGTTTTTAACCAGCTAATCAAGCTCGCATTGTTTTCAACAACAAGATTGAGCTCTAAATCATCACCTTGCCTTAGTTTTCTTCCTTCATGAAAGCCTTCTTGAGTTACCAAAGTACTCGAGTTCCCAAGGAATCGTCATTTCGAGTGTCTTCATTGTTCACAAACACCGAATCTTCGACTTCCATGTTTACTCTAGTTTGATTCCCATCTCTGGTTGATCATTCACCGCAGTAGTTCATTTCATGCCGATTTCCTTGCCTGATGGTTCTCCTTGTTGTTGCTTCTCAGAACAATTCTTCAAATTCCAAACCTTCAAATTCCTTCCCCGTATACGCCGGTTTATTCCTATTCAGTTGATTCCGATAAATTATTTCCCTATCCCCGCCATTTCTCTATGTTCTTGTCAATGCCGCAAGTCGCTCTTGTTCTCCAAAAATTGCAACTCTAGTTTGTCCTTGTTCCTCTCATACAACTCTCTCAAGAATAACGTGCTCGACAAACTTTTTAATTTCAAATTTCTGTCCATGTAATGAATCTCATGCTTGTCACAACCAAGAAAGATGTTTTCTTCCTCTAGCTCCTTTATCCTTGTCCTCTGTTCCAAATTTCTTGCAGCGTGTCGATAGTCAATTAAATATTTCTCCTCAAAGCAGACACTCGGATCAACAAAGTCTTGATGAAATCACAAGCATGATCAACACAAGTCAAAATAGTGTAGCTAGTATAACCGGATCAACATTTGTTGTTGATCCCATTCACATGGATCAACTTCCATTGTTTATCCACAAAGAACCGATAAGAAAAGTGGATCAACATTGGGTCGTTTATCCCATTCACATGGATCAACTTCCACCGTTGATCCACAAAAAGTTAGAATTGGAGGAGCCAAAATAGTGTACACACTAAAACCGGATCAACACCGGGTCGTTGATCCCATTCACATGGATCAACTTCCAATGTTGATCCTCAAAAAACTTAGAATTGAGGTGCCGGAAATAGTGTACACACTAAAATCGTATCAACATTGGTTGCCGATCCCATTCACATGGATCAACTTCCACTGTTGATCCACAAAAAACTGACACTAAAACTGGATCAACATTGACCCCATTCACTAAAAAAAATGGTACCTTTGTAATAATAAAGATAAATATAGTAAAAAAATTACCGTCTTGTCGAACCAAGTCATATCAATTGCCTTCTTTATTCAATTTGTTGCCAAAGTCACTTGCAAGCCGCTTGCACAATGCATGTTGGTTCCATCGTAGGAATCTTGTAGTTGAATTTTGAAATCCCTCCCCTTTTCGTTATGTACTTATCTTCCAGATGTTCGCTAACCAACACCGCATAATATAAAC
Organism: Papaver armeniacum; assembly: GCA_023531295.1. Lineage (NCBI taxonomy): Eukaryota > Viridiplantae > Streptophyta > Magnoliopsida > Ranunculales > Papaveraceae > Papaver > Papaver armeniacum. Next base: position 354,450 of record JAJJWW010000712.1, on the reverse strand, counting down.
AACAATGTTAGTTTTATCCAATAGTACGTATTTCACTCTCTACAACAATAAACATTTTAGTTTTACAAAATTAACGTTTTTCTTACCACTAAGAGAGTTGTGCAAATGCACCGATAGCTAATTGGTTATTCTTCTTGTTTGCCAGTTCGAAATCAAACATTCCACCACATGATCCGCCATGACACTTTGTCCATCAAGAAGATATGAGGCAACCAGCTTCTTTGGGAACGATGTCATACCAAAGATTTGGGAATAAGAAAACCATGCATAACCACATACCGAAAAGTCTTACAAAATGCTCTGATCGACTCATCTTCTCGCTGTATTTTTTCAGCTTTGTATACAACTTCGCCTTCAATTTGGTTCTGGACAATCTTTTGGTTTTTCCTGGGTCCGAACTTTTATTTAAGAATTCGCTCGTAGCTCGAGTCCTTTCTTCGGTTGGGCTTGCCGCCGGTAGGCCTCTAAAGGTGTATAATTTTATGACCTACTTGTAATACCGCAAGTGCACCTAAGGTTCTACCTGAGACGCTAAGTACGGGTCGATCCCACAAGGACTAGGGTGTGCTTAAGTATGATCTATGGCTTTACCTAACCGAGTTCTATGAAGTATTGTGACAACAGGGGGTATGTAACTCAAATAATTGGTTTTGTCGGCGACCGAGATGGAAATGTGACACTAAACTAAGGCAATTAAATGAAATTATGACTAATTGGAGAGCACCAGGGTAGTTGCTTTCACCACTAGACCCTATGCTAAGGTAATCCACTGAGGTTGTATTCTTATACTTTCCTAAAGAAGATTTTAAGGTATGATGTATCGGCTAATCTTCCTAAATCATCCCTAGTATAGAGTGTCTTTTTATAGTACACTCTATCATGATTCCTTGGTTAATTAACTAATCAACATTCCTATTCTATTAAGCATCCGTCTTCTTCCCCGAAGTTTCTAATATAGAATTGATTAACTTTTAACTCAAATTCTCCCCTAGTATTGGCTGTCTTCTTACAGCACAGCCAATCACAGGAGAATTGGGTTAATGGGCTAATCATACTTCTACTTCTATGAGGCACAATAATAATAACAACAACAATATGATTCACTCAACATTTTATCTAGGGTTTCAACAACACCCTAAATGTAAATTAAAACATAACAAGAACAAATTGAACACAAGAAAAGCTAATTGACGCTCCGCTAGCCTGGCATGACTATCACACACAAAACTCATCTTCTATTTATACATGCCACTCAAAACAGTACCAAACCCTAATTTGATTTCAAAACATAAAATAAACATAAAATAGTCAGACCCAATCTCACCCATACTCCGAATCGTGCGTCTCTTCCTCGTCACAATCGTCCTGAGCCGACTACTCGATTTCCCTTGATTTATCAATGGAACCCTAACCTAACTCGTCTATTTCTCTCTTAGCTCCTGTGAGAGAAGCTACGAAGAACTAGATAGCGATTAGGTAAGGTGGAGAGTCGAGAGATGATGGTGGTGAGGGTTGTCTCTGGTGAAGGAAGGAGGGAGAAGAGCAGAGCTCGCTCTCGTGATGGAGACTAGGAGAGGAGGAAGAAGAGAAAGTGGAAAAGAAAATGTGGTCATGGGTTAATGGGTATAGGGTTAGGGTATTTTGGTGTAAAGTGTGCGCATTGACTTTGATGTAAGGATCAAGCGAGCGTAGGGATGGAGCTGAGGGAGATCTCGAGCGGCTCAGGGTGAATGGGATGTTTCCTGGTGCGTGGAGTATCAAGAGATGATGTGTAATGATGGAGAGACCGTTGGATGTAATGAGGGAGATCTCAATGGCTGTGAGTGAGCGGCTCGGATCCGGTCATGGCTAGTTCAAGCCCATGTCTTCCTGAGTTGCTACTTGTTGGGTTGTAACCGTTGCGCGGGCTTTGGCTTTCTACTCCATAGATGCTCGTCTCCACCGCTTCACTTTGGCTCCTCAATTTCTCCGACTTTATTTAGTACCTAAAAACACAAAATTAATTAATACAAATATTTATTCTTGAAAACAAAGAAAACACAAGAACTGGGATAATATCTCGATTTCTAAGCGCAAAAGATGAGTAAAATGCCAATAAAAAGGTGTATAAATATGCACTATTTGGCACTCATCAAATACCCCAAACTCGAATTTTACTTGTCCTCAAGTGAAACAAAATAAGAAATCCTAACTATACCCCCGTCGCAGTCTCTCGAATGCATTTAGCGTATGCACTAAGCCTTTAAACCCCTAGGTGTCCCTAGGACGAGTTGTAGTCTCGTGAGGGTTTACCGCGAGGTGTACCCACAAAACCTTCTCCAACGCGTAGTGTAAAAGAGTCTCAAGCATCCTAGAAGCTATGAGGACATAGAGTTTCGCATGCTAGTAACATGAAGTTAGAACTACCAAAGAACGATTCTCATCCTTAAGTGCCGAGCGAGAAGTAACCATACCATATGAAAGAATTCGGATTCGATTGTGATCATAAGTCTCAACTTCTCCGCTCACCATTAGGGTTTTATGATAATTGCACTCAAAAAGATCGCTTTTTTAGTCTCTCATGTGCAGAGAGTAAAGAGAGAAATCCCGCACACGTTGTAGGTAAGAAGGATAACCTTCCGAAATAAAATCGAGACTCCACGTATGTGGACAAAAAGAATCTTTTCCGATGATCTCTAAGAAAGGAAATCAACCATTAGCAAGGATGGGAGTACTCACTCACTTCTCACCCGATCGGCAATTAATATCACTCTCTCATAGGAACCATAGAAACGTCTTCAATCTTCGGTCTTCGGTCTTCAATTGTTGATGACGAACTTCTAAACTTCACAAAACTTGACAATTTTTTACTTTTCTACTCAAATTCCTTGTTGTTTGGATTTTTTCTTCTTGAACTCTTCTTTACCATGGTGGTAGCAAAAATAAACAACAATTTTTTTTTTTTTTTTTTTTTGATTTTTGATTTTTTTTTTTTTTTTTTTTTTTTTTAGTTTACAAAAAGTGAAAATAAAAATACAAATAATGAAACAACTAACTCCATGGACAAAGGACTTTAATACTCAATTTTTTCACAACTTGTATTGTCTTGATTTTATTAATTCTCATCCTATTTTTTTTTTCTTTGTTGCACAAAAACCTTGGACTATATCAACTTTTCTTTCAATATTCTGATGTGCTCCGCTTTGTCGACGATGATGTGTTTCTATGGGTCTTGCCGATTGAGAGAGAGAGAGATGCTAACTACAAATCGTATTTAGAAGGAGTTTTCATCTTTAGACGTCACCCTCATGATTGACAAAACTAGCACTCAAGAGATCAAAAGTAGTGCTGAAATTGGTGCGAAGTTGGTAGCCCACCATTCCTACCCTAATTTACGTACAGGTGACACACACTCTAACAGCTTTTCTAGAAAGTTGCAAAAATTGAAGGTTGGTGCTCACTTGATGTAAATTGGGTAGTCTCCACTATGGGTGATCACAATTCTACTACCGAATATCTAAACAAAGACCTAATTCGCTCCTCCTATGGTTAAATCCAACTTTAACGCTCTAATCAACTAAGAAACCCGGGATTGTGTTTCTCCAGTATTTCCAATTTCTCATATTTCGGCCGATTCTCTATGTAAACATAGCTAGAAGCATGCTAGTGACTCTAAAATCTCTAAAAGTTGGAGGTTTTTACAAAAAGAGTTTTGAATTTTTTTTTTTTTTTTTTTTGAAAATCAAAGGTAAAATAAAAGACTAAAAACTCTAAATGCAAATGCACCCCAAACCTAAATCAAACATTGTCCTCAATGTGTCAACAGATAGAAAAAAATTTAAACAAATACATACCGAGAGAACTATGTCGAAAGAGAAAAGGGAAGAGATTAATGCATGTCTAAGGAGCAAGGTTGAGCTTCTTTAGTCAAGGCTAGAATCCAACATTCTCAACGGAGATCATATCGGATTAGCATAATATATGCACATGAAGACTCAACCGATTCAAGAAAAGAAAAATTTAACAAGTCCTACCGGATATATACAATGAAAATTCACCATAAACTAACAATCTAAAGAGTTGAGGATCAACCCAATAGAAAATATATACAAACATCAACAAAATTTTTACACAAATATAATATGAGAGTGCAAGTAAGACTGCATGTGAATGAGCTTCCCCAAACCTAAACTTGTGAACGGTGTGTTTGGGAGCACAAAATCTTGCAATTTTAACTCAGACATCATGCAAAAGGTCTAACTCAAAATGAGTTTTGCTAAGAACAAAAAGTGACATACATATTCCAACTGTGGCTCCTTAAGAGTGTTATACTTTGATGCAAAATAGTCCAAGAGGACTTGGGAAGCACAAATTGCTAGGCCTAAGTTAGGCATTTTCTAAAAGTTGGTTTTGCAATTTTGTTACATTTACACCTAGGTTGGGTGAAGGAGTTTCAATTTGTGACTCAGGAGAGAGGTTAGGTACATCTAGGTTGTTTTCATTTTTAAAATCATTTGCACCATCGCATACTTTCCTAAAGTCAAGAGGGTAAATCATGTTCACCAAAGATAGAAAATTCATCAATCACCATGTCATAATCATCGAGCAGTAACATATTGTGATATGGGCAGGGAATCGTACACAACAATAATATCATGATCCAAAAGAACATTAGTGTCAACAAGATTCATCCTGTCCTAAGTCACAAACAAGTTGTGTAGCATGCTCACATTCACCGAAGAATTTCACAAAACTAAGCTCATAGTTAAGATCACATGTATGAATGTTAAGAAGTATCATTCATAGGTTCATGTAAGAGACGCCTAACGTCTCGAACCAAAAGATTCCATCATATTTTCCTCAGAAATACATGCTCTTCTAACATATCATATTCATCATCATCATCATCATCATAGCAAAATGCATTTCCTATTCAAAATTGTAGTATTTCTAGTCCACTCATTTATTTCTAGGTGAGGCTCATATTTCAATATTAGTTACATGAGTAGGACTTTCAACATGCAATTCATTAGACTAACATTCATTTCACTCAAATTCCTCCCTTTCCTCATTTAGTGCATCAAGGATTTGACTCATTTTGAGTTCTAAACTCGCAAAACCTTTGGGTCAATTGACTTTTGATATTCTAGAATTTTATTATGTTGTTCAATGGAAGGAGAGTCTTCACTAGTGGGTATGCACTCCTCATATGGATATGGTTGTGCATGAGGTTCACTAGAGAAGGGAAATTCAGATATGTTGCTATGTGGATGGTCATGCATTGCATTCATTTCAAGCCTAGCATTTTCCTCCATGAGTGTTTCCATTGTTGATTGCAAAACTAGGAGTTGGGGGAGGCGCAAATTGTTCATCTCCCCACCGTGGTGAATGATGCATGTGTGCAGTTGATTATGGTCCCAATAGTCACTTCTAGACACTTCGCATATTGGATTATCATGGTTTTCCCTAGACTGCCTAAAAGCATGCAGAATATACCATGATTTCAGCAGGTGGTCTAAGCCACCACATAAGGTGCAAGCATGCATTTCATATTGCCTAGAAAAACTAGATTCGGGACAGATTGCTTTTCTAAAGTGATTTCCTATCTAAAGCGTATAGTCGAGCTTCTAATTGATCTAAAAGTGATGACTGGTATGAGAAAATTGTTCAATCTCAACCTCGTGATGGATGATACATGTGCTCATAGTGATTAGGGTATGAGTACTCAAGGTCGTGGCCCCGAGAAGGCTCATAATATGCCCTAAAATCATTATGGTCTATGGGTTTCATATGGTGAAGCGTGCCCGTAAGCAAGCTCTCTAATGGATTTGTTTCCATCCCGTGCATGCACTGCAAAATCCTCGACATGATTTAATAACTCAAATTGAACTCAAAGCCCAAACAGTGGACTTAGTTTGGTTTATGTGGGTTTTGTTTGGTTTAAATGGGTTTCATTTGGTTTTGTTGGGTTTTGGTTTGGTTTATGGGAATGCGCTTTGTGTGGGCTTCACTTGGTTTAAGCCCAAAGTTATGCAAAAATCAGTTTGGTTTATTGGGCTCAGTTTTGGTTTGTCACCAGTTGGGTGAAAATGTAAAGCCCAAAGTTGTTTTGCAAAGCCTAGTTGGGTGTGGGAAATCTTTGTGCACAAACCAACAGATGAACAAGTGCACTTCGTATTGAATGGCCCAAGATGTGGGCTGAGTTTTGTGAGCAGCCCAACAGATAGCAGAGCCACAGACTATGGGCCTCGCCAGGACAGGGCAGAGCCCAAAGGATTGTGGCTCACTTCAGTAGATTGGTAAGCTTTCTCAACACAAGTCCGAGAGCAACTTTAGCTCATATCCCGCTATGGGCACGCCTTTGGCAAGGTTACACAATGAGTAATCACACAGGCTTTAACGGCTTATAGGGGACAGAACCAAACACAGCTTTGCCGACGCCAAGGAGACACAAAGAAATAGCCAACCGATTCAATCGGTTCTAATGCACAAAGACACACAAAAGCACGAGATTTTCGCCTAATACAACTTTTGCTCAAATCATGCACAAATGCCGATTCAACAGGTAGCATGCCGCTCAATTGTTCACACTTTGCTCAACAGTCAAACTTAAACCGACATCCAACTTGGTTATTCAAGTTCAAGCCTCACACCTACAAATGGAGGGTTAAGCTCAGTGGTAGGTGCTCGTGTCATTCACATAACTCATACACTTTATCACATAATTCAACACACTAGTAATCACTCAGTGGTTTGTAATCGGCTCGGGGACCGATAGTTAGAGCACAACTCACGCTTTAGAGGGCCGGGAGAATGGCAGCTCGCATGGTCTTATGTACAGATTGCGATAGTAACATGGCTCGGTGCAGTGTGTAGCTAAGTCGGTTATCCACTTTGTAGCTCAAGCTCAACAAATGTTAGGGCCGGAGCTTGGCTCAAGGCAAAGGGAGTTAAGGGTTACAAACAGAGCCCTGTATTGGCCAAGAGTTCAAGAGCAATGCACTAGGCAGATGACTCACTAGGCACACAAGCACAATTTTCAGGGCAATACACTCCTAGTTTCACAAGTCATGCAATGCATATATACTAAGTTCATTTACCCAAAGTAAAACTCAAAATACCACCAGATGCTTGCACATAGATCATCACATAGATATAAAATACACAAGATTTGAGAATGACCAACTTGCTTTAGCCACATGTGGTCGTATTGCTCTCTCCTTGTCTTTCCCCTCGGGGTTGGCTCAGCAAGCACCACAAGTACCGCACTTCATCAAAAGTTTTAGTACTCCGCAATGTGCAAGTTAAAGCAAAGAAAGTATGTCGCAAGTTTCGACTATCACAGGGAGCAGTGAGGAAGTAGCCGAGAGGGTGACAGCAGAGCCAATGCTAAATAAGATATTGAATGCAATGCTCAGCCGAGATGTTGCAAGTTTAAGTCACATAAAGAATGATGCAACTATGCAAAGATGTTATGCAACTAGCAATAAGTACTAAGTGAATGCAAGCTAATTGAAGGTGCAATGACAGATGCAGAAATGGAAACCTATATGTTAAGTTGCACTACTACAGGGCTATGATGCTACAAACTACACTATAAGTTACGATAAGTTATACTAAGAAGAGACCAAAAGCAATAGTGCAAAATGGATATGTACAGGGTGAAAAGCAGGAAAGAAAAGCCAAAGAACAACAGGGCACACGCCAAGTCCCCGGCAACGGCGCCAAAAACTTGGTAGGCCTCTAAAGGTGTATAATTTTATGACCTACTTGTAATACCGCAAGTGCACGGCGTCTATCGGAGACGCGGCAAGTACGGGTCGATCCCACAAGGACTAGGGTGTGCTTAAGTATGATCTATGGCTTTACCTAACTGAGTTCTATGAAGTATTGTGACAACAGGGGGTATGTAACTCAAATAATTGGTTTTGTCGAAGCGACTGAGATGGAAATGTGACACTAAACTAAGGCAATTAAATGAAATTATGACTAATTGGAGAGCACCAGGGTAGTTGCTTTCACCACTAGACCCTATGCTAAGGTAATCCACAGAGGTTGTATTCTTATACTTTCTAAAGAAGATTTTAAGGTATGATGTATCGGATTAATCTTCCTAAATCATCCCTAGTATAGAGTGTCTTTTTATAGTACACTCTATCACGCATTTCTTGGTTAATTAACTAATCAACATTCCTATTCTATTAAGCATCCGTCTTCTTCCACCGAAGTTTCTAATGTAGAATTGATTAACTTTTAACTCAAATTCTCCCCTAGTATTGGTCAGTCTTCTTACAAAGACAAACAATCACAGGGAGAATTGGGTTAATGGGCTAATCATACTTCTACTTCTATGAGGCACAATAATAATAACAACAACAATATGATTCACTCAACATTTTATCTAGGGTTTCAACAACACCCCGAAATGTAAATTAAAACATAACAAGAACAAATTGAACACAAAAAAAAGCTAATTGACGCTCTGGCTAGCCCAGGCATGGACTATCACACACAAAACTCACTTTTATTTATACATGCCACTCAAAACAGTACCAAACCCAAATTTGATTTCAAAACATAAAATAAACATAAAATAGCTCGTACCCAATCTCACCCATACTCTGAATCGTGCGTCTCTTCTGTCAAATCGTCCCAGAGCCGACTACTCTGATTTCCCCTTGATTTATCAATGGAACCCTAACCTAACTCTGTCTATTTCTCTTTAGCTCCTAGGAGAGAAGCTACGAAGGAACTAGATAGCGATTAGGTAAGGTGGAGAGTCGAGAGATGATGGTGGTGAGGGTTCACGGTCCTGTGAAGGAAGGAGTGGCGGAAGAGCAGCCAGCTCGCTCTCCGTGATGGAGACGGGAGAGGAGGAAGAAAGAGAAAGTGGAAAAGAAAATGTGGATGGGTCGAATGGGTATAGGGTTAGGGTATTTTGGTGTAAAGCAGGCGCATTGACTTTTGATGTAAGGATTGAAGCGAGCGTAGGATGGAGCTGAGGGAGATCTGAGCGGCTCAGGGTGAATGGGATGTTTCGGTGTTGCGTGGAGTATCAAGAGATGATGTGTAGTGATGGAGCGACCGTTGGATGTAGCTGAGGGAGATCTCAATGGCTCAGAGTGAGCGGGCTCGGATCCGGGTCATGGCTAGTTCAAGCCCATGTCTTGTAGATGAGTTGCTACTTGTTGGGTTGCAACTGTTGCGCGCGCGGGCTTTGGCTTTCTACTCCATAGATGCTCGTCTCCAATTCTTCACTCTTTTGGCTCCTCAATTTCTCCGGACTTTATTTAGTACCTAAAAACACAAAATTAATTAATACAAATATTTATTCTTGAAAACAAAGAAAACACAGAATCTGGGATAATATCTGATTTCTAAGCGCAAAAGATGAGTAAAATGCCAATAAAAAGGTGTATAAATATGCACTATTTGGCACTCATCAGCTGCTTCAATTCTTCACTCTCTATTAGTCGTCTCATCTTGAATATCAAAGCGAAATATCTTGCTTCCAGAGAGCACTCTTCGTTTTCTCCAAATTTGAACTTTCTGGTTTTTTTATCAAATGCACTCATCAATGTACCGCATTGCAAGATTAATCTTGTTCATCCATTTACCACTCATACTCATGTCTGTTACATAAAATGGGCTGATTAATTCCCAATATGGAGATTCCTTCAGTGCTTTTGCAAGTTTCGGTTTCTTCTTGTTATTTGCATCGTCCACTTCAAACTTTTTGCATAGAAAATTCCCATTTCAAACAATGGTTGTAGACCTCCTTTGATTCTTTGTTCCTTTGCTCTCTCGACTTGGCTGCATACATGAAACTCAAATCATTTTCCTTTTCATTTTTGACAATAATCTTTTGTTTTCTTGCATTCTACCCATAATATATTTTCACGAGGGGGCGTAGCCCCCAGAGCGAGGTGCGACGTATAAATATGTGTAATCACGGTTCATGCTTTAACTACCTCTTATGTCATATTTTACACATATTTTACACATAATGTGATGTTGGATCAATCTGTGGTTGTTTACACATATTTGTTGGATCAATGTGGATCATTGACCCAAAACTATGATTGCTTACAAATATTTACTGGATCAACAGTCACAGTTGATCCAAAACTATGATTGCTTACACATAATATTTCATTAAAGAGTCAATGTTTTTACCTTTGCGCTCTGGCTCTGTGTTGCCCTCTTTTGCTACTTCTTCTTTTTCAGCTTCATCTTCATCCGATTCTTCTTGCTCCTCTTCATCAGACTCTGATTCTGATTCTTCTGATTCTTCCTCAACTACCTTCTTATTTTTCTCCTTTTGTTGTGGTTTTGCTTTCGCCCTTGACCCGACTGCATACGTGAAGCTCAATCATTTTCATTTTGTTTTCAATATTTCAAACAATATAGTTATATATAGCAGCACAAATATTACAATCTATGTTTTTACCTTTGACGACTTTCTTCGGTTTGCCCTTTTCTGCTTTTTTTTCATATATTACAATTTGTTTCTCTTCTTCCGATTCTCGGTCATCTTCATCTGATTCTTCTTGCCCTTCTTCTTCGGATTCTGATTGTTCTGGTTCTTCCTCAACTTTCTTCTTTTGTTTCAGCTTTTGTTGTTGTTCTTCTTTGAGTTTGATTTCTTTCGCCTTTGACCTGCCTGCATACATGAAACTCAGTCATTTTCATTTTGTTTTAAGTAACGTAGTAAGAATACCATCACAAATATCACAATGTATGTTTTTACCTTTGAGGACTTTCTTCGGTTTGCTCTTTTTTGCTTGTTTTTCCTCTTCTTCCGACTCTTTGTCATCTTCATCTGATTCTCCTTGCGCTTCTTCTTCTGGATTCCGATTCGATTTTTCCTCACCTATCTTCCTGAGTTTCACCTTTAACTTTTGTTGTGCTTCTTTATTCCCAAATGCTATCTTCCTCTTTCTTGTTGTCTCTTTCTTGTTCTTTGCATTTCCTTTGATGACTTTCATTGGTTTGCCATTTTTAGCATCTTTTTCCTCTTCTTCCAACTCTTCATCATCATCATCTGATTCTTCTTCGGATTCTGATTCCGACTTTTCTGGTTCTTCATGAACTATTTTCTTGTGTTTCACCTTTCTTTGTGTTTCTTCATTTGCACTCTTGTTCTTCCTCTTTCTTGTTGCCTCTTCTTCAATTATCTTATTGTTCTTCGCATTTCTTTTTGGTTCTGTAGCTTTCTCAATCTCTTGCGTGCCCTTTTCATCTTGCTTCTTCTTTATCCTTGGTGATCTTCTATGCATTATGTCTTCTCAACCTGAGTTCAACACTTATTATAGTTAGCATTCATATTTTCATAGTAGATATGTACATAACCATCAAAAAATCTTTTTTATGGATCAACTACTCTTGTTTATCCTTTTTTATTTGGATCAACTTGTTGTTGTTTATCCTCCGCATTGGATCAACTTCTACCGTTGATCCCTTTCATTTGCAAAGATATCTAAAATTCCTTCGAAACACATAACAGTTGAACAACTTTGCATACAATGGATCAACTTTTATTGTTTATCCTATTTTTTACTTGGATCAATCTTTGTTGTTTATCCCCTACATTGGATCAACTTCTCCGTTGATCCAAATTTTTTTGGATAAACTACTGCTGTTGATCCCCTAAATTGAACAAAAATATCTAAACCTCCAGAATCACATTTTACAAACATTCTTGCATTCAACAGTTGAACAAATTTGCATCTGAAAACATTCTTACCTTTGCAAAATAACCTGGGGTCTTTAGGGGCGACCCCAAAAGAATTAGGGGCGACACAAAACGACAAAAACTGTCATAATCGGTAGGTTATTTCACAATCGGTAGGTTATTTTCGGGGCGTTTTTTTTTAATCCCAAACTACCCTTTTTCAATCGGTAGATAACTATACAATCGGTAGTTAATCAACAATCGGGAGTAAATTTGGTTTGTATAACTTCCGAATATAAAGTAAAATCCTTTATCTTTTGAATTTTGACTATCCTATAATCGGTAGTAAATAAAGTTATCTTGACTCCCGATTAAAGTAGACCTTTGGCAAATATCCTACCATAATCGGTAGGGAATTTAGGTTATTTAACTCCCGAATATAGAGTAGCCCCAAAATGAGATTTTGCGAAAATCCTTTTTTTGGAATTTTGGTTGAGCCTATAATCGGTAAGAAAGGAAGAGTTATCATGACTTCCGATTATACAGTGGCTCTCTTTACAAATATCCTACCATAATCGGTAGTCAAAATAGTTCATATAACTAACGAATATAGAGTAGCCCCAAAATCAGATTTTGCAAAAATCCTTTTTTTTTTGAAATTTTGGTTGAGCCTATAATCGGTAGTAAATGAGGTTATCCTAACTTCCGATTATCCTTGCTCTCTTTGCAAATATCCAACCATATTCGGTAGTCAAAATAGTCCATATAACTACCGAATATAGAGTTGTCCCAAAAATGAGATTTTGCAATCGGTAGCTAAAAAAAGATCTTATAACCGCAAGCATGACAAGTCTACCACACAAATAAAAACTAGAATTAGAGGTAAAGCAGTGGAAAAACAGTTGAAAGAAACTCACTACTTCTCGGGGATATGATTGAAGATGAGAGGTGTAGGAAACTTTTAAGTGGATTAACTCGTCAATCCAACTTATATCTTGATCTGAATAAAGACTAATTATTTGCATGATCGGAAAAGAAAGACTTGTGTAATAATTATACTACTAATTACATTACTTCAGTATTAAAGCTAGATGATAAACTCAAGTGTATAAGAGAGGAAGAAAGATTTTCTATTCACTTTTAGAAAATGGGATACCAAAAATAAGCTGCAACCTCTTGAGTATTTATAATGATTCTAAATGAGCTATCTAATGACACCTATTAGCTCAAGATGCGAGTATCTCTCCCCCTTTTAATGCAAACAACCATCCCGTCAAAACACTAAGCTTTTTTTTCGTTCCCTCACGTATTTTTGGTACGCCGCACGTATTATTCGCCCTAACCGTATTATTCATATGGTCCGTTTGATAATGTCTATCTCAAACAGACACCGTCCGATCCAACTAAACTTCGAAATTACGAAGTACCACACGTATAAAAAACAACACTTTCCTTTCTCTTCAGTCAATCGTCTTCTTCTCTCCCGATTCTCTCCGACTCTCTTCTCAACAGCTGAATCTTCAGTTGTGTTTCTTAACGTTCAATAATTGAATCGATTATTTCCATATTCTTCGATTTACACCACTTATCCAATTCTTTCTCTTCGATGATTTCTTCTTCTCCCTCAACTTTTTCTGTCTCTTCTCAACAGTTGAAGCTTCATCTGTGATTCCAACAATTAATGGGGGTATCAACAATTAAATTGACGACTGATTTCTCTTATTCTATTAGGTATGTACATTTTCACAATCAAAATCGTTTTCTGCTATTAATTTGTAATTCGGGTTCTAGCGATTTTCGGGGTTTTATTTGATTTATGTTTATCAATGGTTTTAAAGGGTTTCTTATTCAATCATGACACCGATTTAAACAGTAGGTCTTTGCAGTTTCATCTAATTAATGATAAATTAGTTGGATTTTCATCTTCTTCGTTAGATATATAATTCGAAACTCTAAATTATCTGATTATTATTAGACATTGTGTTACAATGTGATACCGCAGCATAAGAGAACATGTGATATATGGACGTGATAGGGATATTTTGAACTAAAATATACCATTGAAGGCTATAGTTTGAAGTTTATGTTGTTGTGGTTTGCAATATTGAGTCAATTTAGTTTATTTTAACACGGGTTTCTTAAATTTGGTGCAGAGAAAGCATACTTAGTTGGTGTTGAGCTAAAAAAATATATCCGATGATTCATTCAAGTCTAAAGAATCACTAAAAGAACTTGGACAATTGGATTATACTGTTGGTTCAAGAAAAACCTTGCACGTCCATAACAGGAGAGGGTTGTCATTGTCAAGACGGGTAATATCGATGTTCTGCAAGTTGAATTTGGCCGTTTCATTATTGTGGCTCTTGCTCCTGTTTCGGCGCTTCGCACACTTTTGTAGCCAGTAATTATTCTCTATGTTGCAGTTAACTTCTATGTGGTACGTGTTATATCTTACTTCAATAAGGGATTGATCGGAATCCACCTATAGTTAATCACCTAATTGAATAATATCATTATTAAGTTTAACTAGAAATAAGCGCGAACCTGCAAATTTCTAGCCTGACTTCCTGCCTATGTCCTACAGTAGAGATCGGGAAAGGCTGACAACCAAGATCCAAACCCAAGTGAACTGAGGGTTCAGATTCTTGAGTTCAAAGACGTGCATAATTGTATAGGCTGTAAATTGATCCCATCTGTTTGACATGGTCATCACTCAAGCCCTGAATCATTTTTTTCCTCTTAGCTGATTTTAGGTATCCTTTTCCCTTTCAATTTTATTTCTCTTTAAATCTCTTTTGATGATTATTGCCTCGAGTTCTTCGATTATTCTAATAGCATAGTGTTCTCTGGCTTGATAGTTGATTATGGAATCAATTCTTTTAATTGTATAGCATAAGTTACAGTCCTATACTTGGTTGAGCATATACTTGGTGAGTGAAATATCCATAAAGTTTCAAGATTTGGAAAGTAAAAAAGCATTGTAATGACTCATGAGGGTTAGTCCCAAGTATTTGTTCCAGAGAAGCCCATGTATTTGATTTTTTTTTTTCGTAGTCCAAGTAGCAACACAAATAACTTATACTAAATGTCTCACTTTTGATAGACTTGCTTATCAGTTTTGTTGTCTGTTTTGCACTCATTCTCCCATCCAATCCTATTGAATTACAAACTTACAATCACTGATGACAGATTACATTTTAGGTTGACTGAAGATGGTAACTACATGAGCGCACTTTGATATACGATGACTAAAGAACAGCTGGCCAATCAAAGCGAATATCCAAAAATGTGTATGAAAAAGGCTATTCTTTGTTGGCGTGCAACGCACGTGCACTCCACTTGTCATATTAATCTCATCATGCAAACAAACACACGCTAGCTTTTGGTGTAACTGTGTAAGTATCATATTAGTCCTACCATGCAAACTAACACAAACTAGCTTTTGTTGCCAAAAACATGCACAAATAAGGTGGATTTAAACTTATAGTCTCATGGTCTTAATGAAACATATCCATGAGTGGATATCCACTAACTCTATAATACCCCCTTGGATATCTACTATTCACAAAGTTTTCCTCCTTAAACCTTGCCAAGAAAAATCAGAGGGAAAAAACCTTAACGAAGGAAAAAGAGCACAATTTTAGAAAAATAGTTACACATATGTTGCCTCGTTAAAACCTTGACAAGAAAAAATCCCGAGAGATAAAAACCTTGACGAGGAAAAAGAGTAGAACGAGTCAATATCCAAGATTAACTCCCCCTCATCAAAACTTTGCTGAGCTTACTGCTTGTACAAATGTTGCATTCTGTTCCCATAAGCTAGCTTTCTAAAGACTGTTGTTGGTAAAGACTTGGCGAATAGATACGCATGATTTTCCCACGATTGTATCTTCTATACATATCTCTTTATTCTTTTCAAGGTGGTGGAAATAAAATACCTTTGGTGAAATATGCTTTGTTCGATCACCCTTGATGTAATCTTCCATAATTTGGGAGATGTAATCTTCCTTGATTTGTGAGATGCATGTTGCATTATCTTCATAGATGATGGAAGGTAATTCACATGAACTCCGGAGATGAGTAATTAGTGATCTTATACACATTCTCTGCTAGCTTCATGAAGGGCGATAATCTCGGAGTGGTTGGAGGAGGTAGCTGTAAAACTCTGTTTACACGATCTTCAAGAAATTGCAGTACAGCTACTTGTAAACACATATCCAGTTTGTGAAATGGCTTTGTGCGGATCGGAGAGATAACCTTCATCCGTTTTAATTGCGAAAAATGGGAGACATCCTTTGAGTAAAACAATCCCATGTTTGCAGTACCCGAAGATATCGAAAGATATGTTTTACACCTGCCCAATACCTCTTTGTTATAGTAGACCTAAATCTTGCTAACAAATTAACTGCAAAAGAAATGTCAGGTCTAGTATATTGCGCAAGATACAATAATGCACCGATTGCACTTAAATGTGGTACTTGTGGACCAAGAAGAGTTTATTTTTCTTCATTCGGACGAAAAGGGTTATTTTTAGTGTCAAGAGATCTTACTACCATAAGAGTGCTAAGAGGATAAGCTTTATCCATATTGAAATATATTTTTTTTTAAAAATCTCACTGTACATCTTTTGGTGAAGAAGTATGCCACTCGGATAGTGCTCGATCTACAGCCGAGACAAAACTTTGTTTTTCCAAGGTCTCCTTAATCTCAAATTCGCCCTTTAAGCATTCAATTGCCTTTAAGAGTTCTTAAAGAGTTCCAACGTAAGTTGATATCATCAACACATACAACTATGATAGAAAATCCTATCGTGGTCTTATTAATAAAGACACATGGGCAAATAAGATCATCTAATATCCCTTAGTTATTAAATATTCACTTAGACAATTATACCATATTCGTCCAGATTGCTTTACTCCATATAAAGCTCTGTTAAGTTTAAGTGAATACATATGGCATGGTTTGTTTTCTGACAATCTAAATCCTTCTGGTATTTTCATATGTATATGTGTATCCAATTTCCCGAACATATATGTTGTAACCACATCCATTAAAAACATATCAAGTTCTTCGGAGACTGCCATACTAATCAAGTATCAAAACGTAATAGCATCCATAACAAGGGAATATGCTTTTTCATAGTCAACCCCGGGTCTCTGCTAGAAACCTTGTGCTGCAAGTCTCGCTTTTTTGCGAACAACTTCATTTCTCTCATTATGTTTTCTTACGAACACCCATTTGCAACCAACTGGGTTCATATTTTTAGGTGTTTGAACTATAAGATCTAAAAACATTGAGGTAAGTGAGAGAGACTAAATCTGCTTTAATGGCGTCCTTCCATTTTGGCCAATCAAGTCTTTCACGATATTTTTCTATAGATTGTGGCTCATAACCATCTTTATCCATAGTAATCTCGTCCCCGAAATTCAAAACCAAAGCTATTGTGGACAATCTAGCTCCCACCTTCGAGCACATGTCCCATACCACCTCTTCCAAAAAGTGCCCACAACAAAACCAAGAATCGCAATTGTAAATGAAAATTTATCATCGACAAAAACTTTGTTACGATCCCGCATTTGTTCCTTGCATGCAAAATTTATGGAAATTTCTTCATTCCTGGTACTAGTTCTTTTTCATTGGCATTTTCCTCGACTAGAGGTAGTAAGTCTGGAAATGAGGAACGTTTATCTATAGTCTCCTTATGAGCACTATCTTTTGTCTCTCTCTTTTTTTTAATACGAAATAAATTTCATTGATATAAAAAGGATTACAAATGATTATCTTCTTTGAGACATAATGCAATCCAAGAGGGAAGTTTTTTACTCCATTCTTCCTCACTGTTAGATTTCATGCATGTTTTGCAAAGCATTATCTTTTGTCGATGTGGGACTTTTATTTTTATAGGGGAAGAATTCTTTGAACCAGCGAGACGTCCATGCTTCAAACGTACCATAGACGACTCATTTGCTGGGTCAGTCACTACCTGTGCAACTGGGATATTAGTACGTGACGCGAAACATTTAGCGGGTATGTACGATTTTGTTATTCTTGTAGTATCAACAAATGCATCTGGCATCTAATCAGCAATATTCTGAAGATGAATAATCTTCTGCACTTCAATTTGTGATTGACTTGTGCGTGGGTCGAGATGAGAAAAACTAGGTACATACCAAGGAAGTTTACTCTGTTCTTCTGGCGGCTTAAGTTATTCCCCTAATGGTAGGAAGATTATCTCATCAAAATGACAATCAACAAAACGGGCTGTGAATATATCACCAATTAAAGGCTCAAGATATCTAATAATAGATGGTGAGTCAAAACCAACATATATGCCTTTCCTACGTTATTGCCTGAATTTAGTGCATTGTGGAGGTGCAACAGGCACATATTCACAACAACTAAAAACACGCAGATGAGAAACATCTGGTTGATGGCCCAAAACAAGTTGTAAGGGTGAGTATTGCCGACTTGCAGTGGGCCGAAGTCGAACTAAGGATGCGGCATGTAAGGTAGCATGCCCTTATGCAGAGTCGGGCAATTTCATTTTCATTAACATGGATCGGGCTATTAACCACAAATGTTAAATAATGATTCATCTAAATCATTTTGTGTATGAAAATCTAAAGGATGTTCAACATCACTACCAACAGACAAGAAATATGTATCTAATATTTTTGATGTAAATTCACCAGTTCCATCTAGCCGAATAGACTTTATAAGAAAGTATGGGAAACATGCACGCAATCTAATTATTGAGCGAGAAGGCGAGCAAATGCAACATTTCTTGTGGATAAGAGGAAAGCATGTGACCATCTATCAGATGCGTCAATTATGACTTGAAAAGGCGAGGGTACCCAAATATACCTCAAGCTAAAACTTTTCCTACCTATAAGTTCTTTCTCCGAAAGTGATTGTCTATGGACTGAGTCGAGACAATGCAACTAATCGGTTCACACTTCGTGTGATCGTCTATGGATACGAGATCGAGACAATACAACAACGAAGTATGTTTACTTGATAAAAAGGTTCGGACTTAACCAAACACAATAGGATTGCTTATCAAGTAAATAGGAATTAACGTTTGTGTAATTTACTTTAATTATAATAAAACATTTATAATGCGGAAAATAAAAGTAGATGACACAGCAAGATTTTGTTAACGAGGAAACCGCAAATGCAAAAAAACCCCGGGACCTTGTCCAGAATTGAATACTCTCAGGATTAAGCCGCTACACAAAATTAAACCAACTTCGTATAGTTGAGACCAAGCAACTAAACCTATAGTTCACCTAGTTCCGTCTGTATTCCCACGCCTCCAACTTATGAATAAGTCACGTACTTGGAACAATTCCTTTGGTTCGTATTTCAAATTGTAAAGGAACAACAAATCTGTTTGGTATCAACTCTCTTCAACCAAGTGATGTGAGTTCGACAAATGCTCTTCTGTTTATCTCAATAAACTCCTTCGTCAGGTTTTTAGATCTATCTTATGTTCAACTACCAAAGGTAATTGTTAAGATTTTGCAATCAATACTTTTAATTACAAAGAATTGTAATGATGCCTATCTACACAAATAATCAATCCAATCTATCACAAGGATAAACCGATTATAGTTGGATCCTCTTATACCGAAACAAGTATTGTGCACACCAAAGATTATGAACCCCAAATCAGAAATCTTCAATATCTTCTTTGTCTTCAAATCTTCTTAGATCTTCAATAAACACCCGCACACAACAACTTGAATCTCTTGTGATCAATCACGCACAGATTGGAGTCTATTAACAATGGATTATCACAAGATCGTCTTTAGAACTAATAACAGTATAAAGATCCCTGTCGAAACTTCGATCTAGTTTGAGTGAATCTTATATCAGAAGAGAAGATTCACAAGCATAAACAAACTAGGTGCAATCAAAGTTTAACCACCGTTAGTCAATCAAATCAATCGAAAACACAAGATAAAACGCTATTATCTAGTTTCCCACCAACGATATTAATAGACCTTCTCAATCCCAAAAAAGACTTTAAACTGAGCGGCTGTAAGAGATTTTTCCTAATTAGGGTACTATCCTCTCCGAATAGGCGACTACACCAGTAACAACACAACCGAGGAAGTTTGCTGTTACGAAGGATTAGTTTGCTAGAAATGCAAACTTCAAGTATTTATAGACAAGGAAGTTTGGACACCAAGGAATTTCCAAAACCGAAAATATTCTCAAAGATATTCAATATATTCCAAATTAGGTTTCCATAATTCCTGGAAATGCTCTGTCCAAAATAATGACCGAAAATCTCTTTGGAAAATCTCAACTAGTAAATGCACATTTGTTGATGGTGGTTTTTAGCTTAGGGTTAAAATTGTAAAACCTTGCATCAGATGTGACGTCACTCTGTAAGGAAACAGAGCCGTGAGTGCTAACCTCTCCACTGGCATAGTTATTGAGCCGTTCAATATATTTACAGACTGGCGCATGTAGCAACCATCCCAGATGTTCTGTAAATTTCGGCGCCTTGCCTATACTCACTTAATACAAGTTTCTTTGAATGATTTCTATGCTATGTTCCGCGGCTGAATCCTTAATGTTGATATGGCATGACAATTTGTGTTCACTCGCAGCAGAGTAGAAAGAATTTCCAAATATCAAGGATAAGGTCTTTGCATAAAGTATTCAATCAGAAAGCATGTTGCTCTCTGGTAATGAACATAAAAGAACTTTGTGTCAACACATAAAATTCAATCGATTACCCTGGCTAACTTGAAAAAGTTAGGGTTCTGCGCCTTGCGCAGTATATTAGACCTTGTTTGTCGAAATTTAAGCCTAGGCAAACTAGGTAATTAATCCGCCATGGATTAGTAAACGCAAAATCTTGCCCAGAATCAGAAAACAGGGAGCCGCAGGATAGGAGCAGTAGAAGGGGAGGCGTGGCCATGCCTTAGGCCAGCCGGCGCCATTTTCCATTGTCCATGCCCCATCATAAACCGGCCCTATTTCCCTCGACCAATCAGGTCGCCTTAAACTCGCCAGGTGCACATAAGTTGTGGCTGGGCCCATACTCGCCGGCCCCTTTTTCCATCGACCAATTAGGTCGCTCTAAAGCCGCCTCACTCACACCAGAAGTGTAGCCACGCCCATACTTGGCCGGTCCCTCTCTTTCCTACCGACCAATTAGGTCACTTTAAATGCGCCACGAGTACTATAGGTGCGGCCACGCCTCATGTGTGGCCGGCCCCTTTTCTTGACCAATCAAGTCGCTCTAAACTCTCCACCATACATTAAAGGCCAAACGCACCCTGTCACGCCACCATACTAAATGGAAAGCCAAACATGCCCTACCACAACAACATATTAATCGGCATGCCAACATGCCACTCTGCCGCAGTAACATGCCACGAGCCACTTTAGCCTTAGCCATGCCGCCAAGCCCTAACTTTGGCCACGACGCCAAATCCTAGCCTTGACCACGCCGCCAAACCCTAGCTTTGGCCATACCACAACGCCACAGGTGTGGCCATACCACAACGCCATGTCGCAGCCATGCCACACACACTAATTAGGGTTTCGACATGCCAAACCCTAATTTGGGCCAACCAAGCCAAATAACGTTTCCCAGAGCGTTGGGATCGATGTGGCAACAAGGTCAATGTTGCCAGAGCCATATTTGGGTCTAACACCAATATGCCAAAACAGCTGCCACGGCTACGCCAGGCGCCACTTTGCTACACAACAAAGATATGGCCATAATCAACGGCTACCCTTCCTCATGAGATGCAATCTCAGCCATCCAAGTTCGCCACTGAACTGACGAACTTGCGGCAAGTCCCAGGCAACCAGCTAGTGGCCATGGCTACGCCAGGCGCCACTTACACCACCGTGCCACTAGCATGCACGAGGTATGCCAGTCATGCTGCAATGCCACTGGGGTATACCAAAAACGCCATTGTGACATTACCAGGCGCCAACAGAAGGTAGCCATAATCAACGGCTACCCTTCTTCATGAGATGTAATCTCAGCCATTCAAGTTCGCCACCAAACTGACGGACTTGTGGCAAGTTTTAGGTGGCCGGTCAAGGCAATCCTAATAGCATCACATGCTATTTTCCTATGGCAAGTCTCTTGACTTTGACTTGCCACACATAGCAACCTGCTACACGTTTTCCACGAAAACACTCGAGACATCAAACATGTCACAAACTGGGGGATAGTCATCAGGGTATTGATCTGGCGGTTTACAGCGTGCGGCGTGCAATATTCCCATTATAAGAAAGTGTCATGAAGTGGGACAATTAGTGGCGATGAAAGTAACATTGTAAAATAATTCACTTCCTTCATCATGGAAGCATAATGCCTGACGGTTACACGTTACTCTATTCTTCCACCACTCAATCGTTTCCATTTACTACGAGACCATGGGACGTTTCAATATGACCTGTATAAATAGGTTTCGCCTATTTACCACAAAAATAACAAGTTTTGGTCGACAACAACACAGTATCTAGAAATCACGTGGTAGCTTTCCATCCCGCTAGCCAGTTCTACTTTCAGATACAAGTCATAAACAACCGCACCATCAGAATCAACGATTCTGGTCTCAACATTCTCTTCGCTTCTCTCCCTAAGACCAACCCTTCTCCTTCACTTTGTGACCGAAGCAAGCTTAGAACGACCATTTCTTGGTTTGGGCCAGGATTGTACAGATTGATCTCTCGAATCAAAAGCACACCCGTGCAGTGCATTGTTTAGGGTTTAGATTCGTTTCTCATCCACACACCCGAAATTACCAAAATCATCAGAAACGGTTTTCACCCATAAATAATTGGCGACCACAGTGGGATATTAATCTCTCGATTTTAATACCAATTTCCAATTTCATTTTTCTTTCAATCCCAATTAGAACTCGGAGTACGGATCGGCAACAAACCCCGAAAACACTAGCGGCGAAATCAAGATGGTAGAACTACTTTGGAGTAACACGGAGGAAAAGAAGAAGAAATCACTCTATTTGAGCCAAAAGGGAAAAATAGTCATTTCGAGTGGGCGAACACTATTTGGAGCCAAGTCATGGTTAAGGGGCAACTCTTGGATCGGCAACAAACCCCCGAAAACACTAGCGTGAAAAAGCCTTGCTACATTATTGGTTCAAATGACGGTGACTATCGGTATTAACATTCCTTCATGTGTACGGGCATTAACACACGCTACGCTACCTATCAACACCAAGATGGATGTGAAGAAGTCTTGCGGCGATGCGGAAAATGTTCCTTCAAGTGTTACACCTCCTTGGTGGACCACTTGGAGATGGACTTTGAGACAAAACCTAATTTTGAAGGCCGTAGAGCTATAAAAGCTTTCTCAAAACATCACCCACAACGTTCCTTCAAGTGTGATACCTCCAATCGTCACGTTTATGCCGCTTCTACCCCGAATGCTTGTTAGACGAGACGATTGAAATTAGGAGCCAAAGGAAGCCGATCCCATATTACCATTGCTGATTTGATGGAAAGATAGGAAGTTCTCGTTATAGCTCAGACGGACATGGCTTCGACTCAGAAAGAGGTGCTTATTTTCCTCAAGACACTAACAGAGCGGCTACCACAAGCATCACGCCAACCAGAGCCAATAAGGAACGCCGCTCAATACTCCCTGCTTATTTTCCTCAAGACACTAACAGCGACAAGCATCAGCCAACCGGGGGAGCACCTTTGTTGATGAAGAGACTCATTCAGGAGCTCCAGCAGAAAGGAATCAACCATCCAATTTTGTCACACGAGAAGATTTAGAACGACTTCTTCGAAACCGAGACAAAAGCGATTCTACGGATATGCATCAGCATCAACCCCCGTATCCTCCTGAAGTGCAAAGAATTCCTCTTCCGAGAGGATACTCTTATCCTCAATTCTCCCTGTATGACGACACCGGTAATGCGCGACAAAATGTCTCTCGATTTTTGGAATCCTTGGGCGAGCACGAATACAATCATGTTCTCCGTTTGAAGGAGTTTTCAAAGTCACTTACCGGAAGGGCGTACACATGGTACAACAACATTGCACCAAACAACATATCCAACGGGGTGACATGGTTACAGACTTTCTACAAGAAGTACTTCTTTGTGTCCGAGCAAATTACCTTCTCGGATCTAGGAAGGATGTTTCAACGAAACAATGAACATCCAAATGATTCTGTCAAAAGATTCAGAATTCAAGCGCTGGATTGTCACGACCCAAATGTGACCGAACAAAAATTAGTGGATTCTTGCATCAATGGCATGGTTCCCATCTACCGTGCCTTACTGGAGAATCTGCGATTCCAGATATTCTCTAAACTTCATGAGGTCGCTAAACGGTCGGCCACAACAAGACCAAAGATTGTTGGAAAGAACCAGCCAGCCAAGGTTGAAGACGCACGTGAAACTCGAGAAAATAGACGCCTCATCAAAAAGCAATATAACACTGGCCCCTCTGTGAGCATGGTAAGTGAAAGAGGAAAAAGGAAGGCTCCAGCGACCGAACAATAACCCAAACGCGCAATGCCAACACATAAGGCGGCTCCACCACGAAAGACCGCGGCTAAGGCTCTGCCACAAAGACATCAAGAAGCTTCGGAAAACACCTTAGATTTCCGTTCCCAATCGAAGAAGTAATTGAACTCTTGGAAGCATGGATCCAAGATGACGCCATCAAGCTGCCTCCTATCAGATGCCCACCAACTGAAGATGAAATGGCAAACCCTAAGTATTGCCGCTACCACAGATTTGTCCATCACCCGACCAATGACTGCAATAAATTAAAGCGTGTCTTCAAGGAAAAGGTGGAGTGAGGGGAACTTCAACTGGGCTATGAGGGAGTTCACAGAGATCCTCTTCCAGTCAGGAGTTGCATGCTCTCTGGGGACTCTGTTCACAAAACCGTACAATCCATGATGCAACATGTATGCGAAATTCTCTATTTCTCCAAGGCGCAGCGTCAAGATATAATCGCAGCCCTTAACCACGTTGTGTCGGTCAAGCGACTTCTTCCTATTGAAGAAACCACACCAGAATCCCAAGCTCTCCTAGGAAGCGGTGTTGGAAAATACAAATGGGGACTGCTGGCCACGGTTTATCTGAGGGGCGCCGAGATTGATAGCACATTGATCGACGCGGCCTCTGACTTCAACATCGTTACCATCAAGACTCTGAGAGCTGCGAAAATTTCGAAGCAGGAGGCTACCCTTTCCCCAATTGTAGTCAAAAACTTGGAAGGAGAAGCAATAGACGCATATGGCTACATCGGCCTTGAAATTAAGGTGGGAGATGCTCTAACACAAGACAAGGACTAGGTTAGTTAACTAGTATTTCTTGTTAAGGCATTCGATTAGACTTGAATAACCGAAACCTCCACTTTGATAAGTCTAACTAAGATAACCTTAGTTTCTCTTATCCGGAATCGAATTGGACTAAACAACTCATCCCGTAAACCTTTTCTTTCGTTAAGCCATAAAAAATTCATACAAACTAAATAAATCAACTTGCATAATTATTCACCTCAACCGGAAGCAATTGAAACAACATAGACATTATAGCACCGCAATTGCACCGAAATTTTGTAAGCCTAAACAATTGATACCACACAATAAAGCAAGATAACAATAGTTTTTCTTAACCGGAAACAATTGAATCACACACACATCCATACACACATCATAGAATAAAACATCAATTGTACCAAAATTTTGTTAAGAAAAATCAATAAATATATGAAATAAAAATCAGGCTTTTCTTAAACAGGAAAACAATTAACTAACAACATTGTTACCTCAAATTTCGCATCCTCTTCTCCAATATGTTTGCATCTTCTTCCAGGGATAATTGATATCGAAATATCATTATGTTGTCATCCTTATGCAAAACAACAACCAACCTTTACCAGAGAAAGGTTGAAAACCGGTTTTTAACTATTGCAAGCAAAAGTTGAAAACCCTCGAAACACATATGCTTTTATGCTAAACCAAAACCGATTCAAAATATTGTGACTTTTTCACATATTGTTTCTATCGGAACCCCTCATGATCCTTTGATAAAGCCTACCAACATGGGCTAGAACTTAATCCTGCTAAATCAAAAAGTCACCCAAACCATAAGGGTTCACAACATTATGAGATCGAATATCAAGGTCAGAAAACCGAAATCAAACATCCCATAAACTGAATATTCAAAGAAAAAATATAAAAATTCATTCATATGAATTTGCTTCTAGGAATCGGTCATACTACACTTCCAAAGAAGTTTAGAATTGGTTATAACACACGAATTCATACACGAAAGAGTTTTAGACATAACTTTTGCATACTAAGTCTGAATTCAATGATTTTTGGCTCGTTTTGACCACAAAAGCAAGAGCTACACAAATATGATCAGTAGATATCAACATCATCAACTCAAAATTACCGTTTCTATCAAAAGCTCAAAAATAGATAGAGAAGGTATGAGTATAGAAGATAAATCTCCCTAAAGATGTTAATTAGTCATAAAATAATCGAGAGATCATGTGCTCAGTTTTTTCATGTGCTTTCTCACCTTTAAAAATATTGAGAACTAAGGTGAGTATGCACATTCTAACACAACTAGGTTGTGTTAAGTTGAGCCTTGTCTTGTTCGTCATGAGTGACTAAGACAGACTCATCATTCTAGACCTCTTGCTTGGTTTGTTTTCTCTTGTTCCATCTCTTGTTTTTCTTATATGACTTGTGATGAAGAGTGTCATTATCACAACGTACACTAGTACAAGAGAATTCAGACATGATGTCTTTCTTTAGTCTTTCAAGAAAACTCTTGTAATTATTGTCACCAAAAATTAACAGCTGAGAGTCATTCTTGTGACTAACTTTTGGTACCTTCTTGGCTATGGAGGACTTCGGGACCCATTTAGAGCAAGGTTTCGTAGGAGCAGCTTTCTCCTTCATACCATTAGGATCATTTTCCTTTTGAATATTTCGCGAAACACCCTTTCTTCAATTTGGAACATCAGATCTTGTTTTTGCATTTAAAAAGTCATCTCTTTTTCTATAATTGGGTCTTTTATGAAACGACCATGTCGAGTGATATGCAAAATTTAAACTATCATTATAATAATTCTTTTTCCTAAACTTAGGACAATACCGATCTGAGTTCCTTTGGGGAGCAATCTTAGCCAATTCGTTTGATACAAAAGAAAGTGTATCTTTTATCTTATGAATCTTGTATCCCCATTCCACATGCCCTTTATTACCGCAATAACAACAATGCTTAGTAACATATGAAGTCTGAGTTTTAATGTTACCTTTTTGTGGATCCTCTTGCATTGGAGATCGACGATTCTTCTTCTTCTTCTTATTTTTCTTATTCTTCTTCTTCTTCTTCTTCTTCTTCTTCTTCTTCTTCTTCTTCTTCTTCTTCTCTTTGTTCAACATTGTTGGTTTCTTGACATTAGCAGAAGTGCTCTCTTTGATTGCTGCTGGTTGAACAAGATTCTTAGGCTTGACTGGTTTTACTTCTTTACAAGAAATACGAGCATCTTTTACATCGGTGGAAGCCTCTGGTTTAGAAGAATTTGTAGCTTTAAAGAATTTTACCTCTTTGCTAATATTTGAACCATATATTCCCTTATAGCCCAATCCTCGTGTATCACGATGATTTCTACTTTCTTCTAACATTGAGGTTAAATTGGTTGAGCTAGCATTGAACTTTTTAAGGTCCAAATTTTCTTCTTCCAACATCTTGATTTTATCAAGAGCACTAGCTAGATCAGCCTCAAGGTGTTTTTCTCGGGAGAGATATTCACCTTCTTTCTCTTCAAAACTCTTTTGTTGAGATTTAATCCTTGCATCATAATCAGCAAGTTTCTCTAACAACAAATGTACTTTTTCAAGAGTAGCATCACGACCTTTCTCTAAAAGTTACGCTCGAGAAAGACTAGCACTTGCTTTTTCCTCAAGATTCTGAATATATTTAGAATCAGTTTTCTTTGCTTCCTCAAGGCAATTGTTAAGCCTTTCTTTCAGAGAATGAATCTCTAATGAAGATTCTCTTTTTAGAGAAACAAATTCAAACTTTGAGGAGTCAAGACTAATGACGAGCTGATCAATCATAGCTTGCAGACAATTTATATCATCTAGATGTTTTTTTTCTCTTTCTAATGCAAGAATTAGTTTAGTTGAACATGAGAGAAAATTTTCGCTTAATTCGTTTTGATGAAATGTTTTTAGATGAATCAATGTTTTTCTCGTCATCAAGAAGATCACTTTCAGAGTCTGAATTATTGATTACGAATACAAGAGTTAACTTAATCTCGTCTTGAGAACATTCAGACTTATTCTCAGAAGAGCAAGTAGAACTTGACGAAGAAGCCCCTTTTAAACATTTCTTAAAATCAAAACTTTCAACATCTTGCGATACGTTAATTGAGTCTTTATTAAGTTTTCGCTCTCGCTTAACTCTACTTTGACTCATGTCTTATAGGTTGGATCGCATCACACACAGATTGTTAGATCTTTTCGTGTTTGCTTGCTCTGATACCAATTGAAAAGGCGAGGGTACCCAAATATACCTCAAGCAAAAACTTTTCCTATCTATAAGTCCTTTCTCCGAAAGTGATTGTCTATGGACTGAGTCGAGACAATGCAACTAATCGGTTCACACTTCGTGTGATTGTTATGGATATGAGATCGAGACAATACTACAACGAAGTATGTTTACTTGATAAAAAGGTTCGGACTTAACCAAACACAATAGGATTGCTAATCAAGTAAATAGGAATTAACGTTTGTGTAATTTACTTTAATTATAATAAAACAATTATAATGCAGAAAATAAAAGTAATGACACAGCAAGATTTTGTTAACGAGGAAACCGCAAATGCAGAAAAACCCGGGACCTTGTCCAGAATTGAATACTCTCAGGATTAATCCGCTACACAAAATTAAACCAACTTCGTATAGTTAAGACCAAGCAACTAAACCTATAGTTCACCTAGTTCCGTCTGTATTCCGACGCCTCCAACTTATGAATAAGTCACGTACTTGGAACAATTCCTTTGGTTCGTATTCCAAACAGTAAAGGAACAACAAATCTGTTTGGTATCAACTCTCTTCAACCAAGTGATATGAGTTCGACAAAGGCTCTTCTGTTTATCTCAATAAACTCCTTCGTCAGGTTCTTAGATCTATCTTATGTTCAACTACCAAAGGTAATTGTTAAGATTTTGCAATCAATATTTTTAATCACAAAGAATTGTATTGATGTTGATCTACACAACTAATCAATCCAATCTATCACAAGGATAAACCGATTATAGTTGGATCCTCTTATACCGAAACAAGTATTGTGCACACCAAAGATTATGAACCCCAAATCAGAAATCTTCAATATCTTATTTGTCTTCAAATCTTCTTAGATCTTCAATAAACTCCTGCACACAACAACTTGAATCTCTTGTGATCAATCACGCATAGAACGGAGTCTGTTAACAATGGATTATCACAAGATCGTCTTAGAACTAACAACAGTCTTAAGATATCTGTTGAAACTTCGATCTAGTTTGAGTGAATCTTATATCTGAAGAGAAGATTCTCAAGCATAAACAAACTAGGTGCAATCAAAGTTCAACCACCGTTAGTCAATCAAATCAATCGAAAACACAAGATAAACCGCTATTATCTAGTTTTCCACCAACGGTACTAATAGAGATTCTCAATCCCAAAGAAGACTTTAAACTGAGCGGCCGTAAGAGATTTCGCCTAATTAAGTTACTCTCCTCCCCGAATAGGCGGCTACACCAGTAACAACACAACCGAGGAAGTTTGCTGTTACGAAGGATTAGTTTGCTAGAAATGCAAACTTCAAGTATTTATAGACATGGAAAGTTGGACACTAAGGAATTTCCAAAACCGAAAATATTCTCAAAGATATTCAATATATTCCAAATTCGGTTTCCATAATTCCTGGGAATGCTCTGTCCAAAATATTGACCGAAAATCTCTTTGGAAAATCTCAACTATTAAATGCAGATTTGTTAATGGTGGTTTTTAGCTTAGGGTTAAAATTGTAAAACCTTGCATCTGATGTGACGTCACTCTGTAAGGAAACAGAGCCGTGAGTGCTAACCTCTCCATTGGCATAGTTATTGAGCCGTTCAATATATTTACATGAAATTTATCCAGACTGGCGCATGTAGCAACCATCCCAGATGTTCTGTAAATTTCGGCGCCTTGCCTATATTCACTTAATACAAGTTTCTTTGAATGCTTTCTGTAGGAGCAGAATATCGCGACAACAATACTTTGTGAAAGTAATAAACAACTACACTGCGAAGGCGTCGCAAGAAAGAAATATAAATGACGCGACATCAATATTTAGGAGTGTCGCAAGTAAAGACTTTAACATTCGCGACACTTCGCGTGAAAGTAATAAACAACTACACTTTGGTGTAGAATACACCGTATTTAATATCTAGTATTTATGCTTTCTTTGCGTT
Source organism: Papaver armeniacum (assembly GCA_023531295.1). Taxonomy (NCBI): domain Eukaryota; kingdom Viridiplantae; phylum Streptophyta; class Magnoliopsida; order Ranunculales; family Papaveraceae; genus Papaver; species Papaver armeniacum. Next base: position 324,305 of record JAJJWW010000712.1, on the reverse strand, counting down.
TTCTTGTAATTATGTTTACTTTTGAGTTTATTAGGTGCAAAGTCAAATATAAATGAAGTCACAAGTGGAGAATGGATGAAATGCAAGATTTCTACTTTTCATTGTGTAGAGGACGAGAAGATGAAGACAATGGCGAACATGAGAAAAGTATGAAGACTTCATTTCATGATATTTAGGAGGTTAAGGGGCTGCAACAAGGATAGCCCTTATCCGGGACTAAGAATAAACCCTAAATCGAGAGTTTATAACATTCTCGCGACACAAAGAAGGAATTGATGATCGAGATGTTCCTCGTGATTCGAGAAATAATTTTCAGGAAAACTCAATTCGAGTTTGTATCATTTTGAAGTATAAGAAGATGGGTTTAATTGATGGATTCTTGTTCTTGATCCACTTGAGAATACAAGATCGACTACCCTTTGATATAAAATAATTGAAGTTTCGAATGAATCAAGAGATGGGTTTTGTTGGATTGAGAGTTTATGAAATCTGCGATGAATTCGTGAGAAATTAGGGATTCTTTTCTCGAATTGGTTAGGAGAATGGCAAGTCATTAGGAGAGAAAATAAGAGTGATTGTAATCTCTTTAGACAAAACCTAGTTTTGGAAGGAGTGGAGCTATAAAAGAGAAGACTTTTCTCAAGATCTATTATCTTATATCTATCATTATTATTATCTCTACTTTGTTCTAGGGTTTTACACCATGAAGTCTTTTCTCTATCTTCTTTCTTTGTTTCCAAATATGATTTCTCTAAAACAATTAATAAAATATATTGATTATTCATCTTCAAATGGATAACTAAACAAATTCAGTGAGAGAAAATAAGAGTGATGTAATCTCTTTAGGGATTTCTTTGTATGATTTTAAAAACAATTAATAAAATATACATATTCATCTTCAAATGGATAACTAAAAATTCGAAGGGGTGTACAACTACATATGCGCTAGAAACAGAAGAAGATTGAGGATCGAAGAGTGCAGTTAAAATCGTTTAAATCAAGAAAATGAGAAAGGAAAATGTTAAATCAGATGAGGTAGAGGAGTTAAGAAGCAAGGAACATAATGAAGATATGGAATACAATTCAATTACAAAAGCAATGGTTAATGAATTCCACGAAAATATTAGAGGAAGGATACATAAACGAGATTTTGAAGGAAAGAAGATTATAGATGAGGAGAAGACATCATCTTTGAAGGAATGGGAGAAACAAAAAAATAACGTTCACAGCAGCGAAGTGCCTAGAGAAAGTTTGAATCATATATCTCCACTAGTGATCACGATAAATGCAAGCGAGAAAAAAGAGAAGAATCGGCAAAAGCAAATGGAAGAATGGGTAATAAATAGAACTTTGGTGGATACAGGGAGTTTGGTGAGTATCATGTTTTACCATACCTACAAAAAATTAGGATATAAAGATGAAGAAATGAGTTCCCCAAGGTATTATATTCATGGTTTTGGAAAATCTATAACAGTACCTAAAGGAGAGGTAAAATTACGAATTTTACTCGGAGAAATTGAAACACGAGTAACATTAAGTATAGTGGATATGGAATCGCCATACCACATATTGTTAGGGAGACCTTGGGTACATGCAATTAAGGCGGTAGCGTCAACACTCCATCAGTGTATCAAATTTCCTATGCCGAGTGGAATTGGTGAAATCAGAGGAGATATTGATAAAGGAAGAATATACCATCAAATCAAGTAAAGCATTATGAAGGGCAAGTGAAGAAGCGAAAATATCGCAGGGAAGATGTTAAAAGCGGCTAAGAAAGAAGAAGAATTTAGAATTTACATGATAAGAGCAAAAGAGGGAAAAGGAATACCTAGCGAAATCATGGGAAAAGGGAGTGAGTTCGCGAAGGAAATGAAAGGACCAACTCCTATGGGAGAACCGAAATCTAGTTATATCGCAGAGAGAACAAACAAAAGAAGTGAATGTTGGAACCGAGGAGGAGCCCAAAATCTTAAAAATTGGGACTAAAATGGAAGCGGATGAAGAAAGAAGAACTGTTGAGTTGTTTGCGAGATTACAAAGATATTTTCGCATGGGATATGGATGAAATGCCTGTATAGATCCATCGGTGGCTTGCCATAAATTGGAAATTGACAAGAATGTAAAACCATTTAAACAAAGAATTAGAAAGATCGCGACATCATATCATCCTCAAATAGAAGAAGAATTGCAGAAAATGTTGGATGCAGGAATCATTAGACAAGCAAAATATCCCGAATGGATAGCAAATATGGTTATAGTCCCAAAGAAGAAAAAAAGGAATAAGAATTTGTATAGACTTTACTTGATCTAAACAAAGCTTGTCCTAAAGATAGTTTCCCATTACCGATATTCCACAATTGGTTGAAGCAAAGGCAGGAAACGAAAGGATATCATCTCTTGATGGATATAAGGGTTACAATCAAATTCCTCTCGCCAAGAAGATCAAGAACATGCTGCTTTCTTTGCTCCAAGAGGATTGTACTGTTATACAAAAATGTCGCTTGGTCTGCGAAATGCCGGTGCGACATACCAAAGAATGGTGGAAAAGGTGTTCGCGAAATGGATACACAAAACATTAGAGGTATGCGTAGATGATATGTTAATAAAAAGTAGAAAAGCAAAAGACCACGTACAGGATTTGAAAGAAATTTTTGAACAAATGAGGCAATTTAATATCAAAGTAAACCCGGAAAAATGTACCTTTGGAGTCGCCTCGGAAAATTTTTAGGGTACATTGTATCCAAAGAAGGAATTCAAGTCGACCTGAAAAAAGTACAAGCGATTTCGCGATATGCCAACACCGGCGACAATAAAAGATGTTCAAAAGTTAAATGGGTTGTTAGCTTCGCTAGGGAGGTTCATCTCGCGATCATCTGACAAATGCAAGCACTTTTTCAATATCCTTAGAAAGGGATCGAAGTTTAAATGGACAAATGAGTGCGAGAAAGCCTTGCAAGGAATAAAGGAACATTTAATGGATATATCAATTTTGCAAAAATCGAAGAAGGAGAAGAATTGTTGATCTATCTTGCGACAACCTCGCATGCATTAAGTGCGGTGTGTTACCTGCGAGTGGACGCAGGGGGTAGAAAAACCAATTTATTACATCAAAGAAAACTTTCAATGCTGCAGAAAGGAATTACTCAAAAATTGAAAAACTAATCTTGGCATTAGTTTATGCAACATTTAAGCTTCGTATATATTTTCAAGCGCATGTTGTCAAGGTGGTGACAAAAGTACCAATAGAATCAGTGATGAAGAATTCAAAGAGGTCGGGAAGAGTTGAGAGATGGAATGCTCAAATAAGTCATTGCAAACTCAAATATGAAATACTATCTTCGCCAAAATCACAGGTTGTCACAGACTTTTGATCGCTGTCGTAAGCGTCAAAAATAAATTACACTTTCTTACTACTCAAAATATAAATATAGCAAGGGCAAGAAAGGATCGTTCCCACAGAGAGGTCTAGGTTGTCAATATGTTATGGTTTCCTATATAAAACACCGAGGATTTTCTGATTTAAACGGAAATAAATAAAAGCAAAACAAATAAAAGTAAACACGCAAATCAAGGATGTGAAAATATTGGATAAAGGTTTCATCTTCAATTGTAAACAAGTTTATGAATATATGAATAGAATTCGTATTTAATCTCACTATCATCAAAAGCCTAGAGAATCAAGAGAGCAAGATAATCTATTAATTTCCTAATTCATCACACACACATTAGGGATGCATATGTGAATTCTACCTAAAGAATAACCTAACGCCTTGCGCTAATTAAGTTCAATTCCTAGGAGCATTAAGTTTCGAAATAGGCTAATCAATGCAATTGAAATACATTGCGCAAACAATTCGAACAAAGGTCAATTTCTACATATGAATACAAGGATGTATCACTACAACCTAGCATCATATCATGCTACTCGTATTCAAGGTTATCGCTCGATGAAAACCCTAAAATAGCTATAGGTATGGATGTGAGTTCAATCAATTCTAGACTTAACTAAACAAACATTCAATCATATTGCAATACGTCAATCATGCAATTATTATAACCCGTAGAAATCAAACGATAATATTGAGAGAAAACTAATTCATAAAAATCATAACTTCGTTGCAAAATCCAACTACATCTTCAACCAATAATAAAAACTTAGTTCATATTCATGGAGTTCATAACAAGAAGGAAGAGAAAACCTATCATGTTATCTAAACCCTAGAACACAAAAGTAGGAGAAGTTCTCCCTAATGGAGATATATCTAGGTTTAGAGAAAAAGTTCTATTTATATGCCTCTCCCAAAAGGATACCCAAAAGTAGGTCAAGTCTTCTCAAAACCCGTCTCAAATTCATCCACCAAGCCCATGTGTGAAAATAAGTCTCTGGAAATTTTGGGTCAAAAACTGGGTTGCCGGATTGATGACGTCATCACCGGAATCCGGTCACCGGCGCCGGAATCCGATCGCCGGAAAAATGTCTCGAGCCACTTAGTCTTCTAAACTATCACCAGGCCAACCGTATACTTCCATTACCTCAACTCTCCTTCTCTGCAGTCCATACATTCACAAAATCATCCAAACCAATTCTTTCTTTCTTGCGAAAACGCGCCTAAAAGCGTGACCCGTAGCACATATGTCCGGCCGTCGACTCTTGCATCCGACTCGTACCCCCCTCACGATTCACTGAAATATTACGATCGACACTTTAACCTCTGAAATACGGCATCCCGGGCTAGTACCACCGTGCACCAATTCTACCCCCTGCTTTCGCACCGCGACCGCACTTCAAAATCCATTCCCTCTCAGTTTATAAAAGTACCAGCTTCTCTAATCCCAGCTACAATTTGCACATCATCTCAGTCATACCACCTACCCCATTGTTTCTCTGTCGCATCTCGCACCTGAAATACCAGTACCAGTTGCACCTGCAATTTCAGCCCCAATACCTCCTGCCGTGCCTCGAGTTCTCAGCTTCATAGTAACATTACCTGCATAAATCTGTTTCCAAAACCGCAAGCTCATTCTCAACTGCAGCTACCATTTCCCAGTTCATGCCTGCAACAATCCATTCATCTCTTCTCACACTGAAATAAGTCACTAGTGCAGTGACTGCAGTCCAGCCATCTTGGCTGTGCCTCCTTGCTGGTTCCATTGCATCTCCATGATCTTTACGCCACCTGCGACAAACCCTTCTCTAGTATCAGCTGCAGCGTGCCATCATTTGAGCTCACCTCTGCCATTCAAACTCACCACATACTGTTCCTTCCTTGCTATACTATTCATAGCCGCAATATTCCAAAGTGTCGGATTCATGTGCACATCCACTTCCCGACTCACCCATTCCAAACTTCTCAAGCCATGACCATGACAGTACATGCCACAGCAAACCAGCGCCACCAATATGCAGTCCATCTCCATTCTCCCGTTGCAATTGATGTACGATCAAGAATACCATTAACCAATAGTCCATCACTTCCATTGCAAAGAGCTCCGACCAAAGATCCATCTCCGTTCAAGTATCGGCAGTTCGATGCCATCTCTTGCAATACCAGCCTCCTCAATTCCAAATGCACTTCAATTCTCATTTAACCGCAACACACAACATCAATGTAACCCCATGGCAGAACAACACCACTGTGTATTCAATTACCGCCATCAAGCATCACTTTCTCGGCTTTCCATTTCGTACTCAACTCCAAGCCATCTCCTCAACCCATTCTTCCAATCATCACCAGACCATCACCCATTTTCCACAATTCTCGCTACTGTGTCCTGCTCCATTTTCAACACGGCAAAACCATCATCAACCGCGCATAAAGATCCGCTCCCCGTACACCTCTAGCTTATCCATAACAACCTCAATACCACCAGCAGCATATCATACATCCTTTCGAACTCAACATTCTTCTTCCCTGAATTCCTCTCTAACCATCCATACAAATTCAGTTCACTCAGCTGTATTGTCACAGAACCACTAGCTCCTGCGCATCACTTCACCTGCGTCAACCACTCCGAACTGCACCAGATCATACCCCTTTCTCCTTATGAGCTCACCAGCTGCAATCTACACAAACTCAAACATCTCTCATATGAACTTGCGAGCCACTGGACTTTGGTTAGCCGGCGGTGAGGACTTGGTTGAGAACAGGTTCACTGAGGCCTTTCTACAAACATATCATGTGCCTGAAACTTGTAACTGAGAGCTAGCACATTTTGCTGTCATATGAGCTCTCCAATCCCTGCAATGTGAAATGGACCATCACACATTCAATCACACGCATTCATAGTCTCAAAGACATCCATTAATCGCATCATTCATCAAAGGCAACAGCTTGTCTTGGCTGGGAGAATCATGACCAAATCTTCACTGTATCTTCATAACTTGCTGTACATTTGAATCCGCAAGAACCCAACTTTCTACCTCCTTCACAGACTCTAAAACACTTCGATTCATAGCCATTCAGGCACAAATCAAATGGCAGACAACACTTTTTCCTCCATGTCTTTCCGGTGATAAACCAAACAAACCAAAACGATCCCTGGTTCGTATTCTTGACTTCAAATCCTGTCCTAACCCATCGAGCATATCACGAATCATGGCTGGTAGGCGGCAAGACTTGGTGCACCGCAAGAAGAAACGACAGAAAAACTTAGGTTGTGAACTGAGAATAACTCTCAACCAAGTTCTCTGGTACAAGCTTATAGGAAGGGAGGTGCCCCTTAACGAGTTGTCGTCTGCACTTAACAATCCTCATTCACTTTGTCGCTACCGAGACCGACAGGTTCATTTCTGTTCTGCGGCTGCCCCGAGTAATTGTGTTTTGTTTGTCTTTAACAGATCTGTCTTTGTCTCACTTTTGCGACAACTTTAACTTGCTTCGAGGCTTCTAACTTCCTCATACGAGATCGGAATAACCTCGTTCTTTCGCCTTTGCCTTCGTCTTTTCGTCCTCTTCAAGGTGATACAAAGAAATTCGGATTTGAGCGAGTTCCGCTTCTTTTTGCTCCGATGACTCCAAAACACCTAATACACTCAAAAGCGAACATAAGATACATAATTCACACGAAAAATAGCAAAGAAAGCATAAATACTAGATATTAAATTAGGTGTTTATCACACCTATCAAATTCCCCCACACTTAGACTTTGCTAGTCCTCGAGCAAATCAAACAAAACAAAACTAAAACAAATACATACAACTCCGTGACGTCGAGGCTACGGTTAATTTTAGCATAAATAACAAGCCTTTAAACCCCTAGGTGTCCCTAGTGGACGAGTTATAGTCTCGTGAAGGTTTACAAGAGGTCTGCCTACAAAACCTATATTTCCAACTCCGTCTATTTGTGACAAATCAATGAACGAATCCAAAATGACTACAGGAGGAGGTACCTTGCAAATTCAATTCAATTATTAGTAAATAAACTCTAATTAGATAGTCGAACAAGCCACAATACTCGAAACTAACAAACCACAATCACAATGAAAAGATTAAGAAGATGAATATAGATGTAGATGTTGGCGAATGTTCACAAGTGTTCGATGTTTCCCATATCTCATCAAAGGTCACTTTGCTAAGATGAACCTATGCCTATTGGATTGAGCTACTTGGTCAATTCTAGTGTCAACGCACCGGCATATACAAGGGAACCAAAGGTCAACAAACTTATTTCTACATCAACTCACCGGCATATACAAGGGAACCAGGAGTGACTTTATTCAACAATAATAATAATTTCTTTTCTTTTTCTTTTTCACTTTTTTTTTTTTTTTTTTTAGACGGCATGATTAGATCTTTTGGATCCAAGCGCATGCTTCTTGTCAGCAAGTACGTGATAGTTGCCTTGGATCCTGCATTCCACGCTTGTTTAGGCGACGGAGACAGGGACTACGTTTCACACATACTGCTATTCCCAAGTGTCATTCTTTATTCCGTTTTGGTCTAATTGGTCGGTCTCTTTTTTTTTTTTTTTTTTTTTTTTTTTTTTTTTTTTTTTTTTTTTTTTTTTTTCTAGTAACTCAATCACTCTATTCCATCCTAGCAGTAATAACATGTCGATGTTTAGTGACCCACCAAAGCACTTAGAGAACAATAGATAAATATGGAAAAGTAAAAATAGAATGCGATATGGTGATATTCCGAGATATGGTAACAACTATCATGTTAATTTGTGATTTCTGAGCTATGTTCGTCCCCTTTTAAGTTAATTGGTTCCTCAACTCCTGCATTCAAAATGGTTCCATCCACTAATGGTGTCATCCTAAAGGCACAAGTTTCTAGATTTCGGAGTTCAAAAAGCACAATTTTTTTCTTGGTTTTCTATTTTTCTTAATTTTTTGTTGTTTTCTTTACTAAAGACATAAAACAAACTAAAAAAAAACTATACAAAACATATAAATGCTCCCCCACACTTAAACTTTACATTGTCCTCAATGTAAAATTGAATCGTCCAAAGAAAGTTCAAGGTGGGAAATTCCGCAAATGATATGCAAAAACAAAGAAAGTAAAAATAAAAGCAAATGCATAAAAATAAAAAGATAAAAGGTAAAGATACAAAACCGGTGGGTTGCCTCCCACTTAGCGCTTGTTTTAAAGTCGACGGCCCGACTTAGCTTCTTGTAAGATTTATTCCCCATACACCAATAATCGGAAAAGTTGGGGATCCACCCATAGCACCTGTTTTGTAAACACTAGCTTCGCACAAATATTAGTAATATAAAACAGAAATGAAGCTATGAACCGGTAAAAGTTTCCCCCACACTTATTCTTGTCCACACTTGGAAGTGTATAAAGAATATAGAAGTCGGGCACTTCCATGGTTTCTTGTTCCATAACCTGCATAGTATGAGAATCAAGTATCTCTAATGGCGGAAAACGAGAAACAAAGTCATTCAACAATATTCTCGAAGCACATACATTCAAACCAATAAGAGGTAAAGGAGAAGAAACAATAGGCAACGGGTTAGACAAACCTTGCACAATGTCTTGTATTACGGAATCCTCTTCATCCTTGAAAAACTCAAGTGAATTGTTCACCTCTTGTATATCATGGTCCTCTATCAAACCTTGCAACCATTCTTCGTCCGTTTCTGCCTTAACCAAAGTCTCGACATAAACATCATCATTACAATCATTTGCAAGCTCAATTGGGTCTTCCACAATATTGGTCATAACCGTCTCATTCTCAACATACTCCTCCTTGTTGTAAGGCACATACTCTTTTGCGGATGCAATATTGTCCATAAGGAATTTCTTTAGAACACTCATTGCATCATCCCCAAGCTCTACCTTTTGAATAGGTTGTTGATCGTTATAAAGATCAATGCTTGAGTAAGCTACACTAGTGTCATCACATTCCTCTTCGTCTTCACCTTGATCGCAAAAAGACTCCATTGTAAACTCCTCGGGGATGGCACCATGAATTGGTTTAGGCAATGTATTTTCATAATAATCATCACTATCATAGTCAACATAAGATTGTTCGTCGTTGAATTTAGTGTTGCTAATCTCTAACTCATCCTTTTGAATAGGTGAATGATCATTATTACGATCAAGAGTTGAGTTCACTACACAATTATCAACGAAAGTCCCCAAAGATTGGCCTTTTTCAACATTATTATTCATTTCCTCCCTGTACTCATCAATGCCCTTTCTTATGTCGGAAACACCTCTTTGAAGCTCTTGGAGTGATCCATCCAAATTCTGAATATAGTGTTCCATTTGTTTGTAAAGCTCATTCGACAAAGAAAAAGTAGAATTACTTACTTCAGTATTGCTAGGCCAATTATATTCCCTTTGAATGGGTGGATGATCATAACTACGATCAGAAATTGGGCCAAACATACCATGAGTACATTCGGTCGACGAAATTGGTTCCACGCTTGGTTGTCTACGAATTGACTCCATGCTGACCATAAATTGTTGCATTTCATCTACCAAACTAGAGGAAAAATTGATAGGAGCACAAGTATCATCCCCTCTTTGTGGTTGCTCACTTACATACCCACCGTAAGAAGGTTGGAATGTATGAGAGTAACTAAAAGGGTACGTGGAGTATGGATCATAACCAAAGGATTGATTTTGATTGTACTCCCCGTAAGGGTGATAGTTTTCATGTTGTTGTGGTTGAAAGCCGTATTGATTGCTCCAATATGCTCCTTCCATAGAAATTGGTACCTGAAACGAGATTCTCAAAACTCGGTTAGAAACCAAAGAATAAGAAAAAGTAAAACAAACCTAAAAACAAAAATAAGAAACCAAAAACAATTAACAACCGCTGCCTCCTCCGTGCGCGCAAAATTTGATCGTTTGTCGTAGCGTCAAAAATAAATTACACTTTCTTACTACTCAAAATATAAATATAGCAAGGGCAAGAAAGGATCGTTCCCACAGAGAGGTCTAGGTTGTCAATATGTTATGGTTTCCTATATAAAACACCGAGGATTTTCTGATTTAAACGGAAATAAATAAAAGCAAAACAAATAAAAGTAAACACGCAAATCAAGGATGTGAAAATATTGGATAAAGGTTTCATCTTCAATTGTAAACAAGTTTATGAATATATGAATAGAATTCGTATTTAATCTCACTATCATCAAAAGCCTAGAGAATCAAGAGAGCAAGATAATCTATTAATTTCCTAATTCATCACACACACATTAGGGCTGCGTATGTGAATTCTACCTAAAGAATAACCTAACGCCTTGCGCTAATTAAGTTCAATTCCTAGGAGCATTAAGTTTGAAATAGGCTAATCAATGCAATTGAAATACATTGCGCAAAACAATTCGAACAAAGGTCAATTTCTACATATGAATACAAGGATGTATCACTACAACCTAGCATCATATCATGCTACTCGTATTCAAGGTTATCGCTCGATGAAAACCCTAAAATAGCTATAGGTATGGATGTGAGTTCAATCAATTCTAGACTTAACTAAACAAACATTCAATCATATTGCAATACGTCAATCATGCAATTATTATAACCCGTAGAAATCAAACGATAATATTGAGAGAAAACTAATTCATAAAAATCATAACTTCGTTGCAAAATCCAACTACATCTTCAACCAATAATAAAAACTTAGTTCATATTCATGGAGTTCATAACAAGAAGGAAGAGAAAACCTATCATGTTATCTAAACCCTAGAACACAAAAGTAGGAGAAGTTCTCCCTAATGGAGATATATCTAGGTTTAGAGAAAAGTTCTATTTATATGCCTCTCCCAAAAGGATACCCAAAAGTAGGTCAAGTCTTCTCAAAACCCGTCTCAAATTCATCCACCAAGCCCATGTGTGAAAATAAGTCTCTGGAAATTTTGGGTCAAAAACTGGGTTGCCGGATTGATGACGTCATCACCGGAATCCGGTCAACGGCGCCGGAATCCGATCTCCGGAAAAATGTCTCAGGCCACTTAGTCTTCGGAAACTATCACCAGGCCAACTGTATACTTCCATTACCTCAACTCTCCTTCTCTGCAGTCCATACATTAACAAAATCATCCAAACCAATTCTTTCTTTCTTGCGAAAACGCCTAAAAAGCGTGACCCGTAGCACATATGTCCGGCCGTCGACTCTTGCATCCGACTCGTACCCCCATCACGATTCACTGAAATATTACGATCGACACTTTAACCTCTGAAATACGGCATCCCGGGCTAGTACCACCGGTGCACCAATTCTACCCCGTTTTCGCACTGCGACTGCACTTCAAAATCCATTCCCTCTCAGTTTATAAAAGTACCAGCTTCTCTAATCCCAGCTACAATTTGCACATCATCTCAGTCATACCACCTACCCCATTGTTTCTTTGTCGCATCTCGCACCTGAAATACGAGATGCGGTTGCACTGCAATTTCACCCAATACCTCCTGCCGTGCCTCGAGTTCTCAGCTTCATAGTAACATTACCTGCATAAATCTGTTTCCAAAACCGCAAGCTCATTCTCAACTGCAGCTACCATTTCCCAGTTCATGCCTGCAACAATCCATTCATCTCTTCTCACACTGAAATAAGTCACTAGTGCGGTGGATCGCAGCCCAAACCATCTTAGCTCGTGCCTCCTTCTTTGGTTCCATTGCATCTACATGATCTTTACGCCACCTGCGACAAACCCTTCTCTAGTATCAGCTGCAGCGTGCCATCATTTGAGCTCACCTCTGCCATTCAAACTCACCACATACAACATCAGTTCCTTGCTATACTATTCACAGCTGCAATATTCCAGTGTCGGATTCATGTGCACATCCACTTCCCGCAGACTCACCCATTCCATTTCTCAAGCCATGACCATGGCAATACATGCCACAACAAACCAGCGCCACCAATATGCAGTCCATCTCCATTCTCCCGTTGCAATTGCTGTACGATCAAGAATACCATTAACCAATAGTCCATCACTGCCATTGCAGCAGTTCCGACCAGCATCCATCTCCGTTCAAGTATCGGCAGTTCGATGCCATCTCTTGCAATACCAGCCTCAATTCCAGCTGCACTTCAATTCTCATTTAACCGCAACACAGCTGTCAATGTAACCCCATGGCAGCAACAACACCACCTGTGTATTCAATTACTGCCATCAGCATCACTTTCTCGGCTTTCCATTTCAGGTACTCAACTCCAAGCCATCTCCTCAACCCATTCTTCCAATCATCACCAGACCATCACCCATTTTCCACAGTTCTGCTACGAGGTCCTGCTCCAGTTCAACACGGCAAAACCATCATCAACCGCGCACAGCATCCGCTCCTGTTACACCTCTAGCTTATCCATAACAACCTCAATACCACCAGCAGCATATCATACATCCTTTCGAACTCAACATTCTTCTTCCCTGAATTCCTCTCTAACCATCCATACAAATTCAGTTCACTCAGTGTATTGTCACAGAACCACTAGCTCCTGCGCATCACTTCACCTGCGTCAACCACTCCGAACCGCACCGATCATACCCCTTTCTCCTTATGAGCTCACCACTGCAATCTACACAAACTCAAACATCTCTCATATGAACTTGCGAGCCACTTGGACTTTGGTTAGCCGGCGGTGAGGACTTGGTTGAGAACGAGTTCACCGAGGCCTTTCTACAAACATATCATGTGCCCGAAACTTGTAATCGAGAGCTAGCACATTTCTTTGTCATATGAGCTCTCCAATCCCTGCAATGTGAAATGGACCATCACACATTCAATCACACGCATTCATAGTCTCAAAGACATCCATTAATCGCATCATTCATCAAAGGCAACAGCTTGTCTTGGCTGGGAGAATCATGACCAAATCTTCACTGTATCTTCATAACTTGCTGTACATTTGAATCAAGCAAGAACCCAACTTTCTACCTCCTTCACAGACTCTAAAACACTTCGATTCATAGCCATTCGAGCACAAATCAAATGGCAAACAACACTTTTTCCTCCATGTCTTTCCTAGGTGATAAACCAAACAAACCAAAACGATCCTGGTTCGTATTCTTGACTTCAAATCCTGTCCTAACCCATCGAGCATATCACGAATCATGGCTGGTAGGCGGCAAGACTTGGTGCACCGCAAGAAGAAACAGCGAGAAAAACTTAGGTTGTGAACTGAGAATAACTCTCAACCAAGTTCTCTGGTACAAGCTTATAGGAAGGGAGGTGCCCCTTAACGAGTTGTCGTCTGCACTTAACAATCCTCATTCACTGTCAGTCTACCGAGACTGACGATTCATTTCCCCGTCTCGGCTGCCACGAGTAATTGTCTTTGTCTGTCTTTAACTGATCTGTCTTTGTCTCACTTTTGCGACAACTTTAACTTGCTTCAGAGGCTTCTAACTTCCTCATACGAGATCGGAATAACCTCGTTCTTTCGCCTTTGCCTTCGTCTTTTCGTCCTCTTCAAGGTGATACAAAGAAATTCCGGATTTGAGCGAGTTCCGCTTCTTTTTGCTCCGATGACTCCAAAACACCTAATACACTCAAAAGCGAACATAAGATACATAATTCACACGAAAAATAGCAAAGAAAGCATAAATACTAGATATTAAATTAGGTGTTTATCACACCTATCAACTTTCTAGCAGAATTTCCTTTGGAAGAGGATGAATCAGTAGAAGAAATGATGGATGTGGAGGAAGAACATGGAGATCCAAAAGATTTGTTAACGGAACCGAATAGATGGGAAATATTAGTAGATGGGTCATCAAATGGAGAAGGAAATGGAATAGGAATTGTTGTGATATCGCCAGAGGGCAATAAAATAGCTCTTTCTTTCGATTGGAGTTTGCATCAACAAATAATGAAACAGAATATGAAGCTATAATACATGCTTTGCGATTTGCAATAGAAATGAAGCTGGAGAATGTGAGGATTACTAGTGATTCACAATTGGCAATTCGCCGGATAAAAGAAGAATATGCCATAAACGAATTGTCTTTGCAAAAATATAAGAAACTTGTTGACGAGTTGTCGATGCGAGATACCAAGAATAAAGTGGAGACATATATCAAGGAGAAATAATAGGCTCATGCAGACGCTTTTGCCTTTATATCAAGTATGATGACAGATCCGGTTGCGAGAAACATTAAAATACAAACACTTTTGATGTCGTCAATTGACAAAGAAGAAGAACAAGAAACCGATGTAATGGTAGTAGAAGATGGAACACAAACACTTTGCGAAGAAGATTGGAGAGCGAGCTTCATGCATATTTGATGACAGGAGAAACACCAAGAAATAGATTAGAGACACATAAATTAAAAAGCCGTGCAACAAATTATGAATTAAGAGATGGAGTGCTATACGATTTATCTTTTAACGGGCCTTCACTTAGATGCTTAACAAGAAAGGAAGGGGAAATCATATTGAAGATGTTGCATAGTGGGGATGCTGGTAATCATAGCGGTGGAAGATCTTTAGCACATAAAGCAAAAATGCAGGGCTATTATTGGCCATATATGCATGAGGACGCGAAACAAGTGTCAAGGGGTTGCGAGGATTGCCAAAGGCATGGGAAGAAAATACATGCACCAGGAGCTCCGTTAAATTCTTCAACAAGTGTCCGGCCATTTGGAAAATGGGGTTTAGACATTGTAGGACCATTTTTACCAGGAACGGGACAGAGAAGATATTTAATCGTCACTACAAATTATTTCACAAAATGGGCGGAGGTGAAAGCGGTACAACATATTCGCGATAAGGATGTTTTTACTTTCATATTTGAGAACATTATATGAAGATTTGGGATTCCAAAGACAGTTGGTATCGACAATGGGAAACAGATTTGAAGGACAAAATATAGAATTGCCGCTTAATGCATTTCAAATACGATGTGGAAATCAACTCCTCTATACCCGCAGGCTAATGGCGAGCGAAGCGACAAATAAAACAATAGCAGACATATTGAAGAAGAAGTTAGAAGGATACAATAAAGGATGGTGCGAACAAATACCCAATGCGGTATGGGCTTATAATACAACTAGAAGAGAATCTACAGGCATGTCCCCTTTTTGTTTAACATATGGAGTTGAAGTCGTACTCCCACAAGTTAAAATTCCAACTACAAAGAAAGAAGCTTGGGAGAAAAATCTCAGTGCGGGTAACATTTTAATCAAATTAGATGAATTAGAAGAGAAAAGAGAAAGAGCACTACAACATATGGAGAATTATCAGCGAAGATTGGCCAGAGAATATAACAAGCGCGTCAAGATACGTGAATTTCAGCCAGGTGACTTGGTGCTGCGAGAAACACCTATATATCAGCGAGAAAATGGTGGCAAGTCAAGCAAGAAAATGGGATGGACCTTATATCATAAAAGAGATAGTTGGTACAGGGGCATATAGATTGATGGATCCTGAAGGCAAAGATGTAGGACAAAAATTAAATAGGCCATGGAATAGGTTATATCTTAAGAAATATTACCCATAGAAGATGGGAGAAATGGAATGAGCCTGTGATGTAATGTTTTTACGACAGATAGATTGCGAGATTGAAGAAAATAAAGCCAGATTGTGCGAATATCTCGCAAACAATGCATGATAATAAAAAATGAATGAGTGAGTGAATGGGACGAACCTTTATGGCGTACACCCTAGTTCGCGAATAATATTTCGTAAGAGGCAAATGTAAGACCTAAAGTGCGTCATATAAGGGGGTATCTCTTGACATGGCTCAGTGAAAAGGTTACACCGCTCCTGGAACCTGAGTCATGGAGATTGGGGATAATAACATCCATCCGGGAGAGATACCTTGGATTTCCAACTATATAAGGTTATGCCCTGGTTGGGCGACCGAGGGTCTCTTCCAAGGAGTCAGCGTATGACCAAGGCGCCGAGGTACACGGTTGAGTCAAGAGTGCGGGGAGCATGGAACTTCCTTACCACTCTTGACAAGTCTTGGCACATGCTACACTCGGCCCGAAGAAAACTCCACTTAGGGTGCAGTCTCGTAACCATAAGCCCTATAGGTATAAGGGATAAGAGGTTGCGAAAACAACTGCTTGTTGTTAAGACCGGATGGGAGGAGCTAGTCTTGTATGGCCGATGTACGCCTCCTTGAAGGGGCAACCAGGGAGATGATAAGGGCGGCACCCTCCATTAGGGAGCTGATAAGTGTCTTAAGACGCAAATGTCATGAGGCTCTATTTTCGCAAGAAAATTTAGGCTTGTCATATTTGTGCAATGATCCTGAAGAGGCAAAAATACTAACATGAAGATGAGGCGAGATCAATGGGTTTTTTCATTTAAAACTGAAAAAACGTCCTGCGATTTCTTTGAAAAGACGATAATGTAATGGGATTTTATGTTCGCAAGAATATTTAAACCCGTTATATTGTCGCAAGAACAATATCCTGCAGAGGCAAAAATACTTGTGAAATGATAAGACAAGGTCAATGGGTCATTACATGGAAATGTAAAGACGTCCTGCGATCTTGTCGCGATGAGGGATGGCAAAATAAGACCTTTAACTAGGAAGGCAAAATAAGACCATACAATTAATGAGAAGACAAGATCAATGTCGCGATCATGTCGCAGCAATACAAGTCAACAAAGAAGGAAAATGAACATGCTTGCGAGATTATAATTGCGAGGCAAGATATAAAGAGAATTAACAATAATAAGCACTTCGATAATAAAAGTTAATCATCAGGGAATTTGTTCTCCAAATCAAAAGAAGTACTTCAACAAAAATTCAAAAAGCATCCTATGAAAAATGTCATCCAGTTAAAAAAGTTTAAATAAAAATGCATAATTACAGAAATAATTCAATTCTCTACATCAACAGGAGATGTTACGGGTTCTTCAACAATCTTATCAGCCTCTTTTTCGCCAGTTGGGAGGTTTGCATCAGAAGTTCCTTCATTCAGATCCTTACTGAAGATTTCATCATTTGCGACTTCTTCGCATCTTTGATAGTCATAATCACTGTCAGGAGAATTGGGAACTTCATCATCACTTACTTCCAGAGGTGCAACAGAAACGGGATCAAGAGATTTAGATAGTAAAACACCATTCACAAGAGCTTCAGCTTTAAGATGAAGTTGACGAAGGAGCGCCTTCTGCTGATTTTTACTCTCTATATCTTTGAAACCACACATATAGTTGAATCTTCTTTCTGCTATGTCGCGAGAATGCATAAGGGAAGTAGCAAGCATTTTATTCTCCTTGCGAATTTTTGAGTGGTCAGATTTCAAAGCAGTAAGGGAGGAATGAAGATTTTTCTCAGACACTGCGAAACAAAGAATAAAAGCAACAAATATTATAAAAAATAAAAGTTATGAAGCAACGATAAATGAAGAATAGATGAGGCAGCCAACTGTTATGACTACCTTCCTTTTGCGAGATAAGGTGCTGAGTTAATGCAGAACAACTATTTTCCAGTTGGTCCATGGCGATATCAAAGTTATCTCCAACTAATCCTTTCAAACGAGCTCGCAGATTTTTCTCGTCGTAAATAAGTCCTGCATTTTCTTTTGCGAGGGAAGAATTGGATTTCTCCAATTGGGAACATTGATCCTTGAGTTGGTTTGCTTTTACACTTAAAGTTATTCTACCCTGAATAAGTTTATTTTTCTCGATAGTAACTTCTTCAAGATTATTTCTCAGTGAGCGGAGAGATTGTTCTTGCTCTTTACACAATTTTTGACAAATATCATACTGCTGCGAGTAAACTGACACCTTGTTTAATAAAGTTCGCTTCTCTTGAGAAAGAATTCCATTCTCATCTGATAAAGTTTCCAACTCTAAATTAGCTTTAGTCAAAGAATACGAGAGGCGAGATAAGTCATTACTTAACAAGTCGTGTTTCTGAGCTAAATCAACATTTTCTTTAGAAAGATTATCTATTTGGTCAACAACATATGTGTGGAGATTATCTAATTGGTTATATTGCTCCACCCAAGAATCTTTATCAGCTCGAACTTCTTCAACAGTAGATTCCAACTGATATATCTCCATTTTTCGTTTCTGGTTTGAAGCTTGAAGGGTGAACAAGGACTTGAGTCTTCCAAAAAAAAAAAAAAAAAAAAAAGGGGGGGGGTAGAGGCAAAATGTACCTTTTAAATCTTCATTCTTCTTGCGAAGATTGTCGCAATCCAGTGAAATATTGAGAAGATTGTTCTTTAAGATCTTAACTTCTTGCTCCAAAGATGTTTGCGACACTGTGTCAGAGCCAAAGTATTTATTCAAGGATTCAAAAACACAAGACTTGATAGGATCAGTGGAGGTTTTCTTGACATCGTTCATGGTGTCTGATAAAACTTTAAAAGCCACATCTATCCCTTCTAGGTTTTCTTTGGTAAGAGGGGTAGACTCAGAAGAGGAGGAAGGAAAAGCTGAATCATTCTTGATCATAAGAATGCCGTTGAAGAAGTCGATAAATAGGTGAAGGAGAAAGAGAAGTATTAAGAGAAAGAGTGGAGAGGGGTACATTTTGAAGAACTTCATTCACAGAAAACTCAGGAATTGATTTATCCTGCGAGGATATCGCATGAGAGGATGGATTATCTTGAAGAGAAGGGATTGGTCTCTCTTGCGAGGCAATCGCTGGAAGAGATGAATCGCTTTGCGAAGGCACAACAGGAGAAGGAATAAGATTGAACCCAGGAAAGGAAACAGAAGGTGCGACAGGCTTAGAGTGGCGATGCCTCTTGGGAGATCTACCTTCATTTTTGCCATCCTGCGAATTACAAGTTAAATAAGAAACAGAGGCAACAATATTGTTATTAAAAGGGTAAATGTTTCTTAAATACCTTGCCACTCGCAGGATGCTTTTTAGAAGCAAAGGATTTCAATTTTGAACTTGAAGAAATATTAGGGTTCTTAACGGTGAATTGGGAGCTGGGTTTGTCTTGGCTGAAATAAAAATGGTGGGAGAAACATTAAAAGAAGAACAATATTCAAATAAAAGACTACAATAAGAGAGATCAATCATGAAGTAATCAAAATTGGTGAAATCAACGCACCTTGATGCCATAGAAACAATAGCGGAAGAATTAAAGCGGAAGACGATGAAGGAAAACGGCGAGAGAAAAGTTGCGAGACAATAAAAAAGATGAAGTAAAAGAAGAGAATTTTCAAAGGGAATCCTTCTTTAAATAGACAAGAGAAGGGTAACCGGATGAACCGGTAAAAAATGTACTTTTAGATACGTGTAAACATTCATTCCTAAATTCACGGAATCTTGTCGGTAAAAGAAAAACGAATAGAAATTAAACGGTGGCGACATATCAAAGCATTAGTTCTCATGACATTCTCTACTCCGCATAGAATACATGAGAAGAGGCAAGATGTAGGAGCAGAATATCGCGACATCAATACTTTGTGAGAGTAATAAACAACTACACCTGCGAAGGCGTCGCAAGAAAGAAATATAAATGACGCAATGGATGACGAAAGCCAGAACATGAGAAAAGTATGAAGACTTGGCGATATTTAGGAGTGTCGCAAGTAAAGACGTTTATAACATTCGCGACACTTCGCGAGATGTTCCCGAAAATAAAGGACAACTTAGCTGTCATCCACCGTATACTACCCTATATAAAGGGTTTGAGTCGATCATTTGTGGGGGGATTCTTTTCTGAATTGTTAAGCAAGTCATTAGGAGAGAGAAAATAAGAGTGATTGTAATCTCTTTAGCTCTGTTCTACATTTCTTTGTAAGATTTCCAAAAAACAATTAATAAAATATATTGTTATTCATCTTCAAATGGATAACTAAACAAATTCGAGTGAGGGGTGTAGTGTGGGATTTCCTGCAACTACACTTTCTATGCTATGTTCCCTGGCTGAACCCTTAATGTTGATATGGCATGACAATTTGTGTTCACTCGCAGCAGAGTAGCAAGAATTTCCAAATATCAAGGATAAGGTCTTTGCATAAAGTATTCAATCATAAAGCATGCTGCTCTCTGGTAATGCACTTAAAAGAACTCTGTGTCAACACATAGAATTCAATCGATTACCCTGGCTAACTTGCGAAAGTTAGGGTTCTGCACCTTGCGCAGTATATTAGACCTTTCTTGTCGAAATTTAAGCCTAGGCAAACTAGGTAATTAATCCGCCATGGATTAGTAAACGCAAAATCTTGCCCAGAATCAGAAAACAGGGAGCCGCAGGATAGGAGCAATAGAAGGGGAGGCGTGGCCATGCCTTAGGCCAGCCGGCGCCATTTGCCATTGGCCACGCTCCATCCTAAATCGGCCCTATTTCCCTCGACCAATCAGGTCACCTTAAACTCGCCAAGCGCACATAAGTTGTGGCTGGGCCCATACTCGCCGGCCCCTTTTTCCATCGACCAATCAGGTCGCTCTAAAGCCACCATACTCACACTAGAAGTGTAGCCACGCCCATACTTGGCCGGCCCCTCTCTTTCCTACCGACCAATTAGGTCATTTTAAATGCGCCACGAGTACTAGAGGTATGGTCGGCCCTCATGTTTGGCAGGCCCCTTTTCTTGACCAATCAAGTCGCTCTAAACTCGCCACCATACATTAAAGGCCAAACGCACCCTGTCGCGCCACCATACTAACTGGCAAGCCAAATGCGCCCTACCACAACAACATATTAATCGGCATGCCAACATGCCACTCTGCCGCAGTAACATGCCACGAGCCACTTTAGCCTTGGCCATGCCGCCAA
The DNA here is from genome assembly GCA_023531295.1 of Papaver armeniacum. Classification (NCBI taxonomy): domain Eukaryota; kingdom Viridiplantae; phylum Streptophyta; class Magnoliopsida; order Ranunculales; family Papaveraceae; genus Papaver; species Papaver armeniacum. The sequence goes on along the minus strand of JAJJWW010000712.1, from coordinate 303,188 downwards.
GCCCTGACTTTGGCCACGGCGCCAAATCCAAGCCTTGACCACGCCGCCAAACCCTAGCTTTGGCCATACCACAACGCCACAGGTGTGGCCATACTATAACGCCATGCCTCAGCCATGCCACACGAACTAATTAGGGTTTCGACATGCCAAACCCTAATTTGGGCAAAATTGCTACGCCAACCAAGCCAAATAACGTTTCCCAGAGCGTTGGGATCGATGTGGCAATTAGGCCAATGTTACCAGAGCCATATTTGGGTCTAACACCAATATGCCAAAACAGCTGCCACGGCTACGCCACTTGCATGACACTATGCCACGGCTATGCCAGGCGCCACTAGGCTAATGGCGCCACTTTGCTATACAACAAAGATATGGCCATAATCAACGACTACCCTTCCTCATGAGATGCAATCTCAGCCATCCAAATTCGCCATCGAACCGACGGACTTGCGGAAGTCCCGTGGAGCAACCTGCTAGTGGCCATGGCTACGCCGGCGCCACTTACACCACCGTTCCACTAGCATGCACGAGGTATGCCCGGTCATGCTTTGCAATGCCATCAGCGTACACCAAAACGCCACTGTGACATTACCAGGCGCCAACAGAAAGTAGCCATAATCAACGGCTACCCTTCTTCATGAGATGTAATCTCAGCCATTCAAGTTCGCCACCAAACTGACGGACTTGTGGCAAGTTTTAGGTGGCCGGTCAAGGCAATCCTAATAGCATCACATGCTATTTTCATATGGCAAGTCTCTTGACTTTGACTTGCCACACATAGCAACCTGCTACACGTTTTCCACGAAAACACTCGAGACATCAAACATGTCACAAACTGGGGGATAGTCATCAGGGTATTGATCTGGCGGTTTACATCGTGCGGCGTGCAATATGCCCATTATAAGAAAGTGTCATGAAGTGGGACAATTAGTGGCGATGAAAGTAAACAACCATCCTGCTAGCATGTTCTACTTTCAGATACAAGTCATAAACAACCACACCATCGGAATCAACGATTCTGGTCTCAACACTCTCTTCGCTTCCCTCCCTAAGACCAACCATTCTCCTTCACTTTGTGACCAAGCAAGCACAGAACGGCCATTTCTTGGTTTAGGCCAAGATTGTACGATTGATCTCTCGAATCAAAAGCACACCGTGCGGTGCATTTTTAGGGTTTAGATTCGTTTCTCATCCACACACCCGAAATTACCAAAATCGGCGAAACGGTTTTCACCCATAAACAATTGGCGACCACAAAATGGAGATTAATCTCTCGGTTGCAATACCAATTTCCAATTTCATTTTTCTTTCAATCCCAATTTCAAGATGGTAGAACTCAGTCCGGATCAGCAACAAACCCCCGAAAATACTAGTGCTTGAAATTACTCTCGGTATTAACGTTCCTTCCAGTGGCATTAACACGCCACCTGTCAACACCAGCGGCACGGAAAATGTTCCTTCACGTGTTACACCTCCGGTTACCAGAGCCAGAGCCAGAGCCGCTGCCGCCACCCCCAACGTTCCTTCAAGTGTGATACCTCCAATCGTCACCAGGACCGCTTCTACCCCTCCAGGTTGAGAAACTGGGGGAGCCAGAGGAAGCCGATCCCATATTACCATTGCTGATTTGATGGAAAGACATGAAGTTCTCACTAGAGCTCAGACGGACATGGCTTCGACTCAGAAAGAGGTGCTTATTTTTCTCAACACACTAACAGAGCGGCTACCACAAGCATCACGCCAACCAGAGCCAATAAGGAACGCCTTCAATACTCCTGGTGCCGACAACTCAGCAGGGAGCACCTTTGTTGATGAAGAGACTCATTCAGGAGCTCCAGCAGAGAGGAATCAACCATCCAATTTTGTCACACGAGAAGATTTAGAACGACTTCTTCGAAACCGAGACAAAAGCGATTATGCGGATATGCATCAGCATCAACCCCGGTAGGCCTCGGATGTGTATGAATTTTATGTCCTACGGGTTATACCGCAAGGGCACGGCGTCTATCGGAGACGCTAAGTACGGGTCGAACCACGAGACTTGTGGTGCTCTTGAATGATCTAAGGATGCTCTAGACTCGAGTTCTAGTGAATGTAAGTGACACAAAATTGAGGTTGTTGCCGATACTACTGATTCGAAATGTGATCCTAAGCTTAAGGCAATGAAGTAAATAGTGGAGCACTGTGGTGGTGAATCTACCACTGAACCTATGCTAAGGCATTTCCTAATCAAGTTATATTCTTGGTTCATTCCGGGAAGAACACCATGATAATGTTGTGACTAATCTTACACTCCCCTAATATGGAGTGTCTTCTTACAAGACACTCCATCACAGTGGTCATGTGCTCAAAGAGCTAAATCATTCTAAGACAATGAAAGCTTAACAAAAACCATAAAGAGAAGATGAATTCATTAGCATATTATCGTGGGTTTCAACAACACCCTGGCTAAAACTTAGAACATGATTTAAATAACAAGAAATACAAATTAAACCTAATTGACTGCACTGGCTAATCCAGGCGTGACTCTAACATCCCCCAACACTTCCTATTTATACATGCAAGAGAAATTCCCAAATACCAAACCCTAATTGATTTAAAATAAAAATTAAATGAAAATACATCTAACCCATACTACGATAGTTGTTCTCCCCTCACAATTCGGCTTCAACAACTCCCTTGATTGATAGATGAGAAACCCCAACTCTAGTTATCTTTAACCTAGCTTCTGGGTCTTGAGAAGCTATGAAATAGATAACTCGAGAAAGAGTGAGGCTACCGTGTGAGGTTGGTGGGGTGCGGTAGCCGTGGTAGGAGATGGAGAAGGTATGGTTGCGAGAGGGTTGGTCGGGAGGGGAAGAGATGCAGAGCAGCTACGTCTATGATGGAGACGGGAGAGAGGGAAGAAGAAAGAGAAGATGAAGATGAAATGGATTAGTCGATTAGGGTATAGGGTATTGATTATTTTGCTGCAGAGCGGACGTAGCAAAGGATGATGTGAGGTGAGCAGCGAGCGTAGGATGGAGATGGTGCGATCTGAACGGCTCAGGGAGGTAAGCGGTTTTGGCTTGATCTAGTGTTGCACGGGAGCAGCGATCTATGATGCACGTGGAGGCAGCGACCATTGGATGTGGAAGATAGATATCTCAACGGCTTGGAGTGTACGGCTCGGATCCGGTCGCGGGTCGCTCTAGCCCATGTCTTCCTTGTTGGGTTGCAACCGATTCTTGCGCAGCTTTGGCTATCTCGTCCATAGATGCTCGACTCCAATTCTTTGCTCTTTTGCTCCTCGCCTCCGAGCTTTATTTATTACCTAAAAACACAAAATTAATTAATACAAATATTTATTCTTGAAAACAAGGAAAACACGTAATCTGGGATAATATCTCGATTTATAAGCGCAAAAGATGAGTAAAATGCCAATAAAAAGGTGTATAAATATGCACTATTTAGCACTCATCAAATACCCCAAACCCGAATTTTACTTGTCCTCAAGTGAAACAGAAATTAAGAAATCCTAACTATACCCCCGTCGCAGTCTCTCGAATGCATTTAGCGTATGCACTAAGCCTTTAAACCCCTAGGTGTCCCTAGTGGACGAGTTGTAGTCTCGTGAGGGTTTACAAGAGGTGTACCCACAAAACCTTCTCCAACTTCAGAGTGTAAAGAGTCTCAAGCCTCCAAGAAGCTATGAGGACATAGAGTTTCGCATGCTAGTAACGAAGTTAGAACTATCGAAGAACGATTCTCATCCTTAAGTGTTGAGCGAGAAGTAACCATACCATATGAAAGAATTCGGATTCGATTGTGATCATAAGTCTCAACTTCCGCCTCACCATTAGGGTTTTATGATAATTGCACTCAAAAGATCGCTTTTTTTAGTCTCTCATGTGTGCAAAGGCAGGGAATAAAGAGAGAAATCCCGCACACGTTGTAGGTAAGAAGGAAAACCTTCCGAAATAAAAATCTGAGACTCCACGTAAGTGTGGACAAAAAGAATCTTTTTCTCGATGATCTCTAAGAAAGGAAAATCAACCATTAGCAAGGGGTGGGAGTACTCACTACCTTCTCACCCGATTGGCAATTAATATCACTCTCTCATAAGAACCATAGAAACGTCTTCAATCTTCGGTCTTCGGTCTTCAATTGTTGATGACGAACTTCTAAACTTCACAAAACTTAACAATTTTTAACTTTTCTACTCAAATTCCTTGTTGTTTGGATTTTTCTTTTTAAATTCTTCTTTACCATGGTGGTAGCAAAAATAAACTACAATATTTTTTTTTTTTTGATTTTTGATTTTTTTGATTTTTTTTTTTTCTTTTTTTTATTACAATAAGTGAAAATAAAGATACAAATAATGAAACAACTAACTCCATGGACAAAGGACTTTATCACTCAATTTTTCCACAACTTGTATCGTCTTGATTTTATAAATTTTATAAATTCTCATCCTATTTTCTTTTCTTTGTTGCACATAAACCTTGGACTATATCAATTTTTCTTTCAATATTCTGATGCTGCTCCGTTTGCTGACGATGATGTGTTTCTATGGGTCTTGCTGATTGAGAGAGAGAGATGCTAACTGCAAATCGGTATTTAGAAGGAGTTTTCATCTTTAGACGTCACCCTCATGATTGACAAAAACTAGCACTCAAGAGATCAAAAGTAGTGCTGAAAATGGTGCGAAGTTGGGTAGCTCACCATTCCTACCCTAATTTACGTACGGTGACACACACTCTAACGACTTTTCTAGAAAGTTGCAAAAAATTGAAGGTTGGTGCCTCACTTGATGTAAATTGGGTAGTCTCCACTATGGGTGATCACAATTCTACTACCGAATATCTAAACAAGACCTAATTCGCCCTCCCAGGTATGGTTAAATCCAACTTTAACGCTCTAATCAACTAAGAAACCCGATTGTGTTCTCCGGTACTTCTAAGTTCTGTTATTTCGGTCAGATTCTCTATGTAAACATAGCTAAAAGCATGCTAGTGACTCTAAAATCTCTAAGAGTTGGAGGTTTTTACAAAAAGAGTTTTTTTGAATTTTTGAATTTTTTGAATTTTTTTTTTTTTTTTTTTTTTAATTGAAATAAAAGGTTAAAAAGAATAAAAACTCTAAATGCAAAAATATGCAAATGCACCCCCAAACCTAAATCAAACATTGCCCTCAATGTGTCGACATATAGAAAAATTTTAAACAACACATACCGAGAGAACTATGCTGATAAGAGAAAAAGGGAAGAGATTACCGGATGTCGGCGGAGCACGGTTAAGCTTCTTTAGTCAAGGCTAGAATCCAACATTCTCAGTGGGGATCATATCAGATTAGCACAATATATGCACAAGAAGACTCAACCGATTCACGAAAAGAAAAATTTAACAAGTCCTACTGGATATATACAATGAAAATTCACCATAAACTAACAATCTAAAGAGTTGAGGATCAACCCAATAGAAAATATGTACACACATTAATAGCCTTACACAAATATAATATGATAGTGCAAGTAAGACTGCAGATGTGAAGGAGTTTCCCCCAAACCTAAACTTGTGAACGGGTGTGTTTGGGAGCACAAAATCTTGCAATTTTAACGGTACATCATGCAAAAGGTCTAACTCAAAATGAGTTTTGCTAATTACAGGCATACATACACATTCCAACTGTGGCTCCTTAAGAGTGTTATACTTTGATGCAAAATAGTCCAAGAGGACTTGGGAAGCACAAAGCTCTAGGCCTAAGTTAGGCATTTTCAGAAAAGTTGGTTTTGCAATTTTGTTACAAACTACACCTAGGTTTGGTGGAGGAGTTTCAATTTGTGACTCGGGGAGAGAGATTAGGTACATCTAAGTTATTTTCATGTATAAAATCATTTGCACCATCACACACTTTCCTAAAGTCGAAGAGGGTAAATCATGTTCATTTTCACAGACAATTCATCAATTTCCATGTCAAATTCATCGAGGAGGCAACATATTGTGACATGGGAAGGGAATCGGACACAACAATAATATCATGATCCAAAAGAACATTAGTGTCAACAGAAGATTCATCCTTTCCTAAGTCACAAACAAGTTGTGAAGCATGCTCACATTCACCGAAGAATTTCACAAAACCGAGCTCATAGTTAAGATCACATGTATGAATGTTAGAAGAAGTATCATTCATAGGGTTCACGTAAGAGACGCCTAACGTCTCTCGAACCAAAAGATTCCATCATATTTTCAACATGCACATGCTCTTCTAACATATCATATTCATCATCATCATCATCATAGAAATGCATTTCCTTATTAAAAATCATAGTATTTCTAGTCCCATCATTTGAAACAGTTCATATGCAATATCAATTGCACGAGTAAGACTAGGCATACTATTTTCATTATGGGTGATAAACATTTCATTTTGAAAGTCCTCCTTTCCTCATTTAGTGCATCACAGATTTGACTCAATTTGAGTTCTAAGCTCGCAGCCCTTTGGTCAAGGTTTTGAATCAATTCTAGAATTTCATTATGTGGTTCAATGAAAGGAGAGTTTTCAAAAGTAGGAAATTCATAATCAATACTATATGGTTTATCATGCAATACACTCCTAGCATTATTTTGTTCGATGAGTCTAAGATTTTCCTCCATGATTGAGAAGTACAAAATTGTTCATCTCCCCACTGTGGTGAATGATGTATGTGATCATAATGATTAGGGTATGTGAGTTCGGGGCCCCGAGAAGGCTCAAAAATTCCCTAAAGTCACTATGGTATGTGGGGTGTTCATCCTGTGAAAGATGCCCGTAAGCAAGCTCTAAGGGATTTGGTTCCATCCCAGATGCAGACCAAAATCCTGACATGATTTAATAACTCAAATTGAACTCAAAGCCCAGTTGTAGTGGACTAAGTTTGGTTTTGGTGGGATTGGTTTGGTTTATTGGGTTTCATTTGGTTTGTTGGGTTTTGGTTTGTTGTGGGCTAGTTGTTTGGTTTTTGAGGGAATTTGGTTTGTTTGGGATTTTTGGTTTACGTGGGAAGAGCACAGCCCAGCTTGGGTTGGCAGAAGTAGAGCCCAGATTGAATGGCCCAGTATGTGGGCTGAGTTTTGTGTAGAGCCCAGGTTGGGTTCAGTTAGCCCAGCTGGGAGGCTTATGTGGGCTTGGGTGGTTCAGCTTATGTGGAGCCCAATGGTTGGGTTTCAGTGGGCTGAAATCTTTGTGCACAGCCCAGTGGAAAGGCTCAGTCCAGTAGTTGGGCTTCTGTGGTTGTGCCAAGCCTAGTGGACAGTGGGCTCAGTTTTGTTTTAGCCTAAGCAGCCCAGATGGTGTGACTCAGTATGTGGGCTGAGTTTTGTGCAGACAGCCCAGGGGTTTTTGTTAAACAGCCTAGGTTTGTGAAACTTGCACAGCCCAGTTGCACAGCCCAGTAGAACTGTGGGTTCAGTTTGGTTTAAGCCCAGCCGCTCAGATGATGCGGGCTTAGTTCTGTTTGCAGAAACAGAGCCCAGTTTAGGTGAGACTTGAAACTGGTTCTAGCCCAGTTTAGGATTAGATGGTCAGGCACAGGGGCAAGTTATGTGCAGAGTTTGGCAAACTCAGGCACTGGCTGTGTGCACAGCCTGGTTTGTTGCACAGATCAATGCAACTTTGTGCTTTCAACACAGCACTGGCTGGTCACAGGTTGACAGCCTAGTGAGTGACTACACCGCACAGCTCAGGTTGTTTGTGCAGGTCACAGATTGTGCAAGACTTATGCCCACTCCGCGAGGGGTTATGCAACAAAATAACTCAGCTAACCGTTTAGCTAGGATGCCGGCTCAAGCTCGGCGAGCTACAGAGGGTGGAGCTAAGCCAAGAGTATACTCATGGTTCACACAACACAGGCCAGCAATTCGCAACACAGCCTCACAGCTTCAGGGGGCTGGAGGGTTGCACATGGCAGATAATAATGCTCAGGCCACACAATAACTTGGTTTTCACAGGGTACAGGGCAATCATTCAGTAAAGCACAGATGATTTAAAACTCATAGATGTGATGCATAAGCTCATACAAATTTAGCACAAAGTTATGGCATACTCGGCTATTATAAGTGTAACATCAAATGTCGAGGATCCATTCTCATTATACAATAGCGGAGGTGCTCAAGGCACTACAGAGTGATGGTTCAACACATAGATTCGGGGTTTACACAAGGTCACAATGCCTAACACAGGCACTCCAATATGCGTGTTATGGCTCAATCACGGCTCAACAAGCTTAGCATTCAGCGAGGTTGTGCAAATGGTACATGGCACGAACACATCGAAAACAAGGCGGACGGTGGCTCAAAGGGGTTAACCGACTTCCTTGGGGTAGCTCACCAACTTGGTCATGTCCAAATTGGCACTCAAAACTTGCACTTAACTACATCAGACTCACACGACCCTTCCGGGGCTGGAGTTTGACTCGTTTGTGTAAAGAGAGCAAGCTTGTAAGAAGCCCGACAAACTCAACCAAATTGGGTTCGGATGCAAAGTCTATGCACAGATGACACAAGTCATAGCCATTTATAGCAGTTTATAGCTAGGTCTCACACAAAGCACATGGTCGGTGCTTCGTGGCACATGGCACAGGTAACACAAGAATAAAACAACTTCGAAATAACATGCATGTTATCCAAGCGATCCAAAGAATGGAGCACTCAAATGAATACCGTGAGTTGCGGGGCTGATCCGGGTTTTGCAAGCTCAAGTTTTCATACGGGGCATGGTATGTTACACACAAACACTAGCGAGACTTCGGATGTTGAGCATAACAGGTCTTACACAAGGGTGTATGCTAGTTTAACCTAGTTCACAGGTCATGCATGGAGTCACTTACCCGAATTGTGCTCGTAGCTTTGTGACTCAGGCCCTGCGCTTTTTCTTGGCCTCCTAGGTTTTGCTCAGCAGATGTTGCAGGTACCTGTAGTCTCAACAGCAAGCTTTAGTGCTCAGACTTGCAAAGTTTAAAGCAATGACAAAAAGATGTGTACAGTTTGAACAAAATTAGCTATGACTACTCTACAGCATGATAGATGCTTCAAATTGCTCTCCTGAGTTACAACTCAGGACAGATTGAGATTCACAAAAGCACAGTCACAATGGAGTGAGTCTGAGCTTAATCCAAGATGAGAAATGCCAAGATGTTTTATGCTGATATGACACAGCTGAAATGAAACAAAGTTGATACACCAGGTCAGGCTGGCATGAGCTTAAGCTAGGCCAGATGTTGACTGAGATAATTGGACTGACACAGGAGCAGACTGCTAGCAATGATATTACGAAGTTATAGCTACAACTACAAGGCTAAATAGGATCATGGGATAGATTACTGAGGGATGCTAACAAGATGCGAGAGATATTACAGGATGGTTACACTAAATGACATTACTAGGTAAAGATGCAGATGTGCAAATATGATGAACTAACTAAGATGCATTAAAGATGCAAACAATAAGAAAACTAACAACTACACTATACTGATAAAGGATTAAAAGCAAATAACTCAAAACAAATATGTACAGGGGTCAAAGTTCAAGAAGAAAAAATTACAACTAAAACAATAATGTAAAGCAAATATGTACAAGGGTCGATTAGAGCTCGGTGAAGCACACAATGATCATCACAGGCACGCGCGATCCACTGACAACGGCGCCAAAAACTTGGTAGGCCTCGAAAGTGTATGAATTTTATGGCCTACGGGTTATACCGCAAGTGCACGGCGTCTATCGGAGACGCGGAAAGTACGGGTCGAACCACAGAGACTTGTGGTGCTCTTGAATGATCTAAGGCTGCTCTAGACTGAGTTCTAGTGAATGTAAGTGACACAAAATTGAGGTTGTTGCCGATACTGGCTGATTCGAAATGTGATCCTAAGCTTAAGGCAATGAAGTAAATAGTGGAGCACCAGGGTGGTGAATCTACCACCTGAACCTATGCTAAGGCATTTCCTAATCAAGTTATATTCTTGGTTCATTCCAGGGAAGAACGCCATGATAATGTTGTGACTAATCTTACACACTCCCCCTAGTATGGAGTGTCTTCTTACAAGACACTCCATCACGGGGTCATGTGCTCAAAGAGCTAAATCATTCTAAGAAAATGAAGCTTAACAAAAACCATAAAGAGAAGATGAATTCATTAGCATATTATCGTGGGTTTCAACAACACCCCCCGCTAAAACTTAGAACATGATTTAAATAACAAGAAATCCAAATTAAACCTAATTGACTCGCACCGGCTAATCCGTGCGTGACTCTAACATCCCCCAACACTTCCTATTTATACATGCAAGAGAAATTCCCAAATACCAAACCCTAATTGATTTAAAATAAAAATTAAATGAAAATACATCTAACCCATACTCGATAGCTTTCTCCCCCCTGTCAATTCGGCTTCAACAACTCCCTTGATTGATAGATGAGAAACCCCAACTCTAGTTATCTTTAACCTAGCTTCTAGGGTCTTGAGAAGCTATGAAATAGATAACTCGAGAAAGAGTGAGGCTACTTGGGTGAGGTTGGTGGGCTGCGGTAGCCGTGGTAAGAGATGGAGAAGGTATGGTTGCGAGAGGGTTGGTCGGGAGGGGAAGAGATGCAGAGCAGAGCTCTGTCTGTGATGGAGACGGGAGAGAGGAAGAAGAAAGAGAAGATGAAGATGAAATGGATTAGTCGATTAGGGTATAGGGTATTGATTATTTTGCTGCAGAGCGGACGTAGCAAAGGATGATGTGAGGTGATGATAGGTGTAGAATACACCGTATTTACTATATAGAGTTTATGCTTTCTTTGCTATTTTTTCTTGTAAATTATGTATTTTACGCTTGTTTTGAGTTTTGTAGCTACTTTGGAGTCGCACGGAGGAAAAGAAGAATAAATGATCCAAATTGAGCAAAAAGGGCAGAATTGTCATTTTAGGGGCGAACACTATTTGGAGCCCATTCCAGTTAAGGGGTAACTCTTGGAGGAGTACTAAATACGGACCAGCCAAGGTTAAGGGGTGCACACTGGGTATCCCTTATCAAGATGATCTGGTGGTGAATATCCAACCTAATCTTCTTACACCCTAAATGTCGAGAAGAAATTATCTTCTCTTCTTTCTTTCCTTCCACTCAAACGAGCAGTCATGGCTGCTGTTGAGTCCGAGTGATTGAGGGAGAGATTAACAATGAAATCTCTGCTAATGTGAGAAATCGAGATTAGGGTTTGTTTCTGCAACTGATAAACAAGGTAATGATGATGTCGATCGAGAAATTGAGAGAAGATTGCTCACGGTCGGGGAGAATGGGTCTGTTATGGGTTCGATCTGAAGGAGATGTTGATGGCTGTTGATAGATGGGTTATGTGAACCAGATCGAGAAGAGCTGGGGTGTTTAAGCTCGGATCTTCAGCTAAGAAACAAGAGATCGAACTGAGGTTAATCGAGATGGATGAAGCTGTTGTTGTGATGGGTTTTGTTAGTTGATTGAAGAACAGCTGTTGCTATCGATGGATTCACGATGAAATGGATGAGTTATAGGGGTTGGTGACGAAACTGATAGATTGACCAATTTGCAAGGGTGGTGATGCTCAAAGGATCCGAGATTAAAATTTAAATGGGATTTTTGAGAAGCTTAGATACGACGGGTTTAGGTTGATGTCTCCGATCGATTAATGGAAATGGTGATTCAAAGTCAAAAGGAGAGTATCAAGGGGTTCTGTCTCGATTAAGTTTGGCAAATCGAGAAGAGTTCGTTCCACTGAGTCCAATCGATTGATGAACAAACAAGGAACAATGGATCTGTGTGAGAAAAGATCGTGTAATGTATGCAATTGAGCTCGGATGGGGTCCGAGAGAGAGCAGTTGGATTTTAGATGGGGTTATGAGAAGAAGGCAATTTTGGTGAGCTACAATGAGATTGAATGAGCTCATGGAGTCTGCAGCTTGGTTGTGTGCAGAAGTGCGGTGCGATTGCACAAAAGTATGGCACTGTGTAGAGAGTGTGTAGTTCACCTCGTGTAATTGTGATGAGAATGGTGTGTAGCTTTGGTGGTCATATCACAAGAAATTGCGGATGGTTCCGAGGTTGAGTTCGGTCCGTCATGGTGTTGTTGGTCAGTGTTTGAAATGTCAAATGGCGCTTTTGGTGTTTGAAGGTGGTCTCAGTGGTCTCGATTGCAGCTTAAGAATGGTCGGCTGTGAAGTTTTGGTCCAAAGAGTATGTTCAAGGGAATAGCAGCTCTAGTGGTTTGAGGTGATGCTATTGCCTGCAATGGAGATGAACCAGGGTTTGTGTGAATTGTGCATTTGCAGGTTATGGAGATGGTTGTTCAACAGGGAAATGAAGAAGAAATTAGTGAAGAGTTGATGTTTGTGCTGAACTGAAATGGGGCAATTGCTGTATGAGATGCAGAGAAGATTGATTGTTGTCATTGGCCAATTTGAGGTACAAGAAACCGCAGATTGGGAGCCGGTGAATTGGCAAAGCGTGAGGTGCCGGCCATTATGGTAGGATGAATGACCGATGCACCATCTTGGTGCAACATAGATTTTGGCCTCGTGCACAAGGGCTCGGCTAGGACCAATCAACCGAGTTAGCTAGCCGACTTCTGGTTCGACTCGACTTAGACCTTGACCTGGTCAACTGTTAAGGACCGTTAGTCAACCGTTATATATAAATCTAATCTAAACGGAATATTCCATGGACCGAGAAGAATTTTCGTGGTGGTCTTGGCGACAATTCCGGCCGGATTCCACCACAATCCCATTTTCCTACGAGCAAAAATTCCAGAATTTTCTATGGACTTCTCTCATGGGTGTGAAGACTTGGGCTTGGAATTGGATGGAGAATTGGACTCAAATTTGGAAAAAGAAGGTGGAAGAGTTGAGAAAAGCTTGATTTGGAAATTGAATTGCAAAAGAAAAAGGATTCTATTCCTTGGAAGATTTGGAGAATATTGAAGCCTATAAATAGAGAAGTTTTCTACAACTTCTACACACACCTCTCTACACACACAACACTTGTGTTTTTGCTTGTTTTTCTAAGATTTTTCTTTTTAATTACTTGTGTGAATTTGAAAATTCTTCTTTTTATTATTATTATTTGTGTGAATTTCAAAAACATGAGTAGCTAATTTTCTTATTGATTGAGGATGAATTCCTAGTTCTTAACATGATTTAAGTTTTTGTTTTCAATTCTATCTTGAGGTTTTTCACACGATTATCGATTGTTTTTACTAATAGGAATGTTTATTCATTCATGATTGATTGATAGATTGTTTGGAGTGCACGCTAAATTGATTTGTTAATTGATCTATATCTAGTATAAGTTAGGGAATACGTAATCGTTCTCGACACTTTACATAAGTAGAAAACACAAGACCTTGCGAGGGATTCCGTGGAGCAATTGTGTGTAGAAACAACGCTAGAAAGTGAACCAAGCGAACCGAGTTTAACTACTAGTACTAAACCTAAATTCATAAATCTTAATGCATTCTCGGGAATTACATCTTGTGTTTAACCTCAAGGTGGTTCTTTTGAATAGAATCGATAACTAAGCGGACTGTTACTCGGTTGAAATTAGGGATTTTGGGGCTAGCTAAGCGGACCTGCTTATCCTACGGTTGGTGATAATCAGATTAATAACAAGTAGAAAAGAACATAACTTTAATCATTGTTTTGCAAACGAAGAAGGATTCCTTGATCTTGTCTCTCTTATTGCTTTCATCTTTCAACTTTCGATTTTAATTGCTTTGTTTATTTTCTTTTGCTTTTTACACCCCCCTTTCGTGACAACTTTTACAACTAAGATCTCTTGCTCCTCGTGGGAACGAACTTGACTTCCATTATATTATTTTTAATTGAGTGGAAATATTGAATTAATTTGATTGCACCTACGACACGCATCAAATTTTGGCGCCGCTGCCGGGGAGCAACGGGCGATTTTTAGTTGTTTTTATTTTTTTCTTTTTGCTTTATTCTTGCTTTGTTAGATTCTTTACCGTATCTAACTTAGTTTTTGAGAATCTTGTTTCAGGTGTTATACCTTTGGTGAATGCTTAAAGGGGGTAGACCGAGTCCAATACGTCTTCGATCCGGACTCAACTAAAGGATTTCATTCGTGCGATTAACATTCCACTTCCTCCTTCTTCATCAAGTGATTCGACAAAGAGGAAGAAACAATGGCTGATCGTACACTAAAGGACCTAGCTTCTCACAAGCTTGATACACAACAATGGTGTATCCAAACTAATTCAACCTTCGAGATCAAGCCGGGGTTGATTAGAGAGTTACCAAAGTTCCATGGCATGGTGAATGAGGACCCAAACAAACATCTTATGGACTTCTATGCCATAGTTATGGCCATGCTTCCACCGAGACTAATGCGGATGGAGCATTGTTGAAAGCTTTCCGTTTTCTTTGGCGGGCAATGCTAAGGAATGGTTATATTATTTGCCTTCCTAAGTATCACAACATGGAATGGGATGAAGAAACTTTTCCTCGAGAGATATTTTCCCGCATCCAAAGCTACTCAAATTCGCAAGGAGATTTGTGGATTGAAACAACAAGTGGGAGAATCATTGTATGAATGTTGGGAGCGATACAAGAGGTTGGTGGCAAGCTGTCCACACCATCAATTTAGTGACGTTATGATACTCCAATACTTCTATGAAGCTCTTCACCCAAGTGATAGGTCTCTTCTTGACGCCGCGGGTGGTGGTGCACTAATGAACAAGACTTTGACCGAAGCTAGAGAGTTGATTGAAAGTATGGCGGCAAACTCGCAACAATTCTACACAAGGGATGAACCTATGGTTAGGCGAGTGCATGAAGTTAGTGATTCTTCATCACATCTTGATCAAAGGATGAGTAACATGGAGATAATGATGCAAAGGATTGCCGCGGTACTTATTCGGATGGTGAGACCGAACAAGTGAATGCTTTATATCCAAATCAAAGGCCAAGGTACGATCCATACTCCAATACCTATAATCCCGGTTGGAAGGATCATCCCAACTTTAGTTATGCAAACAAGCAAGCTAGCGGCTCCTAATCCATATGCGCAACAAGGAGGTTTTCAACAATCACGTTTCCAACCTCAACAACAAGGTGGTTCTCAACAATTCCAACCACAACAAGTCAAGGAACGTGATTCTTCAATTGATGATAAGCTTAATGTCATGATGCAAGGTATTACGTCATTGTTTCAACAAAATCAACAAAAGACCGATTGATTTATCAAGGATTTACAAACTCAAATGGGACAATTGGCGACCGATGTGAACCTATTAAAATCTCAAGCATCCACAAAACTTCCTTCACAACCATTTGTGAATCCAAGAGAGAATGTTAATGCGGTTACTCTAAGAAGTGGAAGACAAGTGGAGGGTCCAAGTCATCATGAAGAAGTTATTGAAGAGGTAGTCAAAGATAAGGAGGAAACCGCACCAAAGGAGAATTCAACACCAACCGATCAATCAAAGGAACTCTGCCTTCTTTCACTACTCCACCTCCTTTTCCTAGTCGTTTTGCTAAATCCAAGAAAGAAGCTCAAGACAAGGCACTTATGGACATCTTCAAGAAGATTGAAATCAACATCCCATTCATTGAGGCTATCAAGACAATTCCAAGGTATGCCAAGTTCATGAAGGAATTATGTATCAAGAAGGATAGGTTGCTTGATAATGAAATTACTAAAGTTGGCGAGAGTGCGTCGGCTATGCTATTGAAGAAGATGCCTACAAAGTGCACGGATCCCGTGGTTTCACGGTGCCAATTACTATTGGTAAACAAAGGTTTGAACATGCTTTACTTGATTTGGGAGCTTCCATTAGTGTGATGTCTACCGAAATATATGACTCCTTGAATCTTGGACCTTTGAAAGAGACAAGAGTTATTATCCAATTGGCAAACAAGTCTAACATATATCCTAAGGGGCTTGTAGAAGACGTGCTAGTGCAAGTAAATGAGCTTATTTTTCCTGGATTTCTTTGTGGTGGATATGGACAACAATGAGAACCGATCATCTACTTCTTTACTTCTTGGGAGGCCATTCATGAAGACCGCAAAGACGAAGATTGATGTTGATAAGGGTACACTCACTATGGAATTCGACAAGGAGATAATACACTTTAACATATTTGAAGCCATGCGCTACCAAAGTGATGTGCATTCCGTTTACTCCATTGATGTGGTTGATTCATTAGCGCAACAAATGGTGGAATTGAACCAAGAGGATGAACTTGATGTGGTGTTGCAAAAGAGCATTGAATTGGACGTCCATGGCTTGTCTAACTTGGATGTTGAAATCTCCAAGGAATTAGTAGAGATGTGTGGTGCTTTGGCGACATTGCAAGAGGCTAAAAAGGGTAATGTTTCATATATTTCTTTACCCGTGAATGATGAAATACTTGTACCATCTATTGTGAAGGCGCCCAAACTAGAATTGAAGCCGCTCCTGACCATTTGAAGTATGCTTTCTTGGGAGATGGAGATGAGCTTCCGGTGATTATTTCTAAGAACCTCACACCGGTACAAGAAGACCGTTTGCTTAGAGTCTTGAAAGAGCACAAAACGGCTATTGGGTGGACAATTGCGGACATCAAAGGCATTAGTCCATCCATGTGCATGCATAGGATTCTAATGGAAGAGAACGTGAAGCCGAGACGTGATGCTCAATGTCGGCTCAATCCTCCCATGATGGAGGTTGTGAAAAAGAGATACTCAAATTGCTAAGTGTGGGGGTAATCTACCCAATTTCCGATAGCAAGTGGGTTAGTCCGGTTCAAGTGGTACCAAAGAAATCCGAGTCACGGTTGTTCGAAATCAAGACGATGAACTTGTTCCTACAAGAGTTCAAACCGGTTGGAGAGTGTGCATTGATTATAGAAAGCTTAATTCCAAAACCCGAAAGGATCACTTTCCTTTACCTTTCATTGATCAAATGTTGGAGAGGTTAGCGGGGCATTCTTATTATTGTTTTTGGATGGTTATTCGGGATACAACCAAATTGTTATTGCACCGGAGGACCAAGAGAAGACCACTTTCACTTGTCCGTTTGGAACGTTTGCATATAGACGGATGCCGTTTGGCCTTTGCAATGCGCCGGCTACTTTTCAAAGATGCATGGTGAGTATATTCTCGGATTATGTGGAGCGCATCATCGAGGTATTTATTGATGACTTTAGTGTTTATGGCAATTCTTTTGATGGTTGTTTAAACAACCTTGAACTAGTTCTTAAACGATGCATAGACACAAACCTTGTCCTTAATTGGGAGAAATGTCACTTTATGGTAAACCACGGCATAGTACTTGGTCACATTGTGTCCTCTCGAGGGCTCGAAGTGGACAAGTCAAAGATAGATTTAATAAGAAACTTACAATATCCCACTTCCGGTGAGGGAGATCCGTTCTTTTCTTGGCCATGCAGGTTTCTATAGGCGGTTTATCAAGGATTTCTCCAAAATCTCCATGTCGATGTGCAAGTTATTACAAAAGGAGGTACCTTTCGACTTCAACAAGGAATGCAAAGATGCTTTTGATAAATTAAAGGAGATGTTGACAAGTGCGCCAATTATCAAATCACCCGGATTGGAATCTTCCATTTGAATTAATGTGTGATGCTAGTGATTATGCGGTTGGAGCCGTTTTGGGTCAAAGGGTGGACAAGTTGTCCCATGTTATCTATTATGCATCTAGGACCCTTAATGATGCACAAATCAATTATTCTACCACGGAAAAGGAGTTATTGGCTATAGTTTTTGCGTTGGAAAAATTTCGATCATATTTGGTGGGTACAAAGGTTATTGTGTATTCCCGATCATGCCGCACTAAGACACTTGATAAAGAAGAAAGAAGCTAAGCCAAGATTAATTCGGTGGATCCTATTGTTACAAGAGTTCGACATAGAAATTCGTGATAAGAGGGGTGTGGAGAATACCGTTGCGGATCATCTTAGTAGACTTGTTATGTCTCAAGAGGAACTTCCATTACATGACCGCTTCCGGACGAACAACTTTTCTCCATGGAAGAATCAACACCTTGGTATGGGATATAGTGAATTACTTGGTGACAAGGAAAGTACCTAGTACAATGTCTAATTTCCAAAAGATGAAACTTAAGAAGGTAGCTAAGCAATATGTGTGGGATGAACCATACTTATGGAAATATGGCGTTGATCAAATAATGCGAAGGTGCGTGCCTAATTCCGAATTTCAATCCATCCTCTCCTTTTGCCACACTTTTGCATGTGGTGGTCACTTTGGTTCTAAAACGTCACGCTCTCAAAGTTCTCGAGAGTGGATTCTATTGGCCCACCTTGTTTGAAGATTCATATGTTTTTTGTAAATCGTGTGATAGATGTCAACGAACGGGCAATCTAGGTGCTCGAAATCAAATGCCACTCACACCAATTCTCGCCGTTGAGATTTTTGATGTGTGGGGTATTGATTTTATGGGCCCTTTTGTCAATTCGAATGGAAATTTTTATATACTTCTTGCCGTTGATTATGTTTCGAAATGGGTGGAAGCTAGAGCCACCAAAACTAATGACTCTCAAGTTGTTTGTGATTTTGTAAGGGAATACATATTCAATAGGCATGGAACACCAAGAGTGGTGATAAGCGATGGAGGCTCACATTTCAAGAAGGCTTTCCACGCTCTCCTCAAGAAGTACAACATAACACACAAAATTGGTACGCCTTATCATCCACAAACTAGTGGACAAGCGGAAATTTCAAATCGTGAGATCAAGTCCATTCTTGAGAAAACGGTGAATACCACAAGGAAAGATTGGAGCTTTAAGCTCAACGATGCACTTTGGGCGTATAGAACGGCGTATAAGACACCGATTGGTATGTCTCCATATAGGTTGGTTTATGGTAAGGCTTGTCATCTTCCGGTTGAACTTGAACATAAGGCTTATTAGGCGATAAAGAAATTCAACATGGAGTATGATGAAGGGGAAACAAAGGAAGTTACAACTACATGAGCTAGAGGAGATACGTAATGATGCTTACGAGAGTGCCCTGGATTTACAAGGAAAAGACTAAGCTTTTTCATGACAAGATGATTTCGCGGAAAATTTTTGTTGTGGGGAAAAAGTTCTTTTATTTAATACTCGTTTACGTTTATTTCCGGAAAGCTTAAGTCCCGTTGGGTGGGACCATTTGTTGTTACTAATGTTTATGCTCATGGTGCAGTTGATATTGTTAGCGAAAAAACAGGACAACATTTGAAAGTCAACGGCCATAGGTTAAAGCCATATTATGAAAACTTTCCAACGGAGCATGTGGACGTGATTGGACTTCGAGATGTACTCCCTCTGGAGGAGTAATGTGCAGCAAGAGCTAAGTCGGGCCGTCGACTTTAAAACAAGCGCTTAATGGGAGGCAACCCATCGGTTTTGTATTTCTTATCCTTTTGCTTTTTGTTATTTCTTTTTCTTGTTCCTTATCATGTTAAAATCTCCCACCTTGACTTTACTAGGAGGATTCAATTACATTGAGGACAATGTAAAGTTTAAGTGTGGGGGAGCGGTTAAGCATGTTTTTAAAACAAAAATTACAAAAAAAAATTAAAAAATTAAAAAAAAAAAAAAAAAAAGTTTTACTTAAAAATTCCTACTTTTAAAGATTTTAGAGTCCCTAGCATACTTCTAGGTATGTTTACATAGAGATTTTGACCGACATAATTGAACTTGGAAATGTTAGAGAATTACATTCGGATTTCTTGTTTGTTTGAGTGTTAAATAATGGATTTAATCATGTCGGTGATGCGAATTTGGTGCAGGGAGAAGTGCGTTATTAGAGTTGCTGATCAATCATTAGTGGAGACTACCCGTATTCATATCATGAGAGGCACCGACCAGAATTTTCCATCTACTAAAGAGCTTTCTTTTGAGTGTGTGTCACCGTACGTTAATTAGGGTAGAATGGTGAGCTACCCAACCTCCCACCAATAAAGCACTACTCTTTGATCTCTTGAGTGCTAATTTTGTCAATCATGAGGGTGACGTCTATAGATGAAAGCCACCTTCTTGTAGTTCGATTTGCAGTTAGCACCATTCTCTCTCGCGACAACAACGGATCCATAGAAACACTCTCATCATCAACAAGGAGCGACATCAAAATTTACAAGGAAAGTTGGAAAAGTTTAAGGTTTACAAGCAACGGAACGAGAAAAAGAGCAAATTTCAAATTCAAGTAAAGCAACATACAAATGAGCGGATTTTTACATATATGTTGAGGACTTACAATACAATAAGGTAATTTTATATCCAAGTATGAAGACTTATTCATGAAAGCAAAGAAAATCAAAAGGTGAGAATTTTTGAAGTTTATGATTTCAAGACGATACAAGTTATGAAGAATCAAGCGGTAAAATACTTCTTCCACGGCCATGGTTTATTTTGTATTTAATTTCTCTTGTTTTAAAAAAAAAAAAAAAAAAAAAAAAAAATTCATAAAAAAAAAAAAAAAAAAAAAAGAAGAAAAAAAAAACAAGAGAAATATTTGTTAATAAGCCGTGGGGAAGGAAAATTTATAAGGTAGTTTCAAGCGACAAGGATTTTAAGGTAAAAGAGTTACAAATTGTTAAGGATTTATGAAATTCAAGGGTTTATCATCAATAGTTGGAACCGAAGACGAGGAGCGGAAGACGTTTCTATTGGATGCCGTGAGAGTGGTGTTATCGTAATTGGCGATCGGATGTGAAGGTAAGTAAGTAATCTCATCCTCGATAAAAATGGTTGATTTCCTTTCGTAGAGATCGTCAGAAAAATGGTTTTTCAAAATATAAAAGATGTGGGTTTTCAAAATATTTCGGAAGTTGTCCTTCCCACCATTCAACGTGTTGCAGGAATTCTCTCTTCATTCCTACCTGCACACATGTGAGAACCATAAAAAGCCGTCTTTTTGAGTGCAATTATCATAAAATCCTTTTGGTGAGGCAGAAGTCGAGGCGAAATGCTTATTGATCGTTTCTCAAACACGCATTCTCTCATTATGGTGTGGTTATTTCTCACTCAACATTTAAGAACGAGAATATGTTCTTTAGTATTTCTAAGTTCTTATTACTAGCATGCGAAAACTCTATGTCCTCATAACTTTTGGATGCTTGTGACGCTTGAACGTTTTGAAGTTGTGAGTTTTTAGTTTGATTTGCTCGAGGACTAGCAAAGTCTAAGTGTGGGGGAATTTGATAGGTGTAGAATACACCGTATTTACTATATAGAGTTTATGCTTTCTTTGCTATTTTTTCTTGTAAATTATGTATTTTACGTTTGTTTTGAGTTTTGTAGCTACTTTGGAGTCGCACGGAGGAAAAGAATAATAAATGATCCAAATTGAGCAAAAGGGCAGAATTGTCATTTTAGGGGCGAACACTATTTGGAGCCCAGTCTGAGTTAAGGGGTAACTCTTGGAGGAGTACTAAATACATACCAGCCAAGGTTAAGGGGCTGCCACCGGGTATCCCTTATCAAGATGACTGGTGGTGAATATCCAACCTAATCTTCTTACACCCTAAATGTCGAGAAGAAATTATCTTCTCTTCTTTCTTTCCTTCCACTCAAACGAGCAATCATGGTCAGCTGTTGAGTCCGAGTGATTGAGGGAGAGATTAACAATGAAATCTCTGCTAATGTGAGAAATCGAGATTAGGGTTTGTTTCTGCAACTGATAAACAAGGTAATGATGATGTCGATCGAGAAATTGAGAGAAGATTGCTCACGGTCGGGGAGAATGGGTCTGTTATGGGTTCGATCTGAAGGAGATGTTGATGGCTGTTGATAGATGGGTTCTGTGAACCAGATCGAGAAGAGCTGGGGTGTTTAAGCTCGGATCTTCAGCTAAGAAACAAGAGATCGAACTGAGGTTAATCGAGATGGATGAAGCTGTTGTTGTGATGGGTTTTGTTAGTTGATTGAAGAACAGCTGTTGCTATCGATGGATTCACGATGAAATGGATGAGTTATAGGGGTTGGTGACGAAACTGATAGATTGACCAATTTGCAAGGGTGGTGATGCTCAAAGGGATCTGAGATTAAAATTTAAATGGGATTTTTGAGAAGCTTAGATACAGACGGGTTTAGGTTGATGTCTCCGATCGATTAATGGAAATGGTGATTCAAAGTCAAGGAGAGTATCAAGGGTTCTGTCTCGATTAAGTTTGGCAAATCGAGAAGAGTTCGTTCCAAACTGAGTCCTGTCGATTGATGAACAAACAAGGAACAATGGATCTGTGAGAAAAGATCGTGTAATGTATGCAATTGAGCTCGGATGGGGTCCGAGAGAGAGCAATTGGATTTTAGATGGGGTTATGAGAAGAAGGCAATTTTGGTGAGCTACAGTCGGAGATTGAATGAGCTCATGGAGCTGCAGTTTGGTTGTGTGCAGAAGTGCAGTGCAGTGCACAAAGTATGGCACTGTGTAGAGAGTGTGTAGTTCAGCTCAGGTACAGGTGACAGAATGGTGTGTAGCTTTGGTGGTCATATCACAAGAAATTGCAGATGGTTCTGAGGTTGAGTTCGGTCTGTCATGGTGTTGTTGGCTGTGTTTGAAATGCTGGCAATGGCGCTTTGGTGTTTGAAGGTGGTCTGGTGGTCTGTATTGCAGTTAAGAATGGCTGCTGTGAAGTTTTGGTCCAAAGAGTATGTTCAAGGGAATAGCAGCTCTAGTGGTTTGAGGTGATGCTATTGCCTGCAATGGAGATGAACCAGGGTTTGTGTGAATTGTGCATTTGCAGGTTATGGAGATGGTTGTTCAACAGGGAAATGAAGAAGAAATTAGTGAAGAGTTGATGTTTGTGCTGAACTGAAATGGGGCAATTGCTGTATGAGATGCAGAGAAGATTGATTGTTGCTGCTGTCAATTTGAGGTACAAGAAACTGCAGATTGGGAGCTGGTGAATTGGCAGGCGTGAGGTGCTGGCCATTATGGCTGGGATGAAATGACTGATGCACCATCTTGGTGCAACATAGATTTTGGCTCAGACACAATGGCACTGCTAGGACCAACACTGAGTTAGCTAGGCATTAGCTCGCTCGACTCAATGACTTAGACCTTGACCCGGTCAACCATAAGGACCGTTAGTCAACCGTTATATATATATGCAATCTAAACGGAATATTCCATGGACTCGAGAAGAATTTTCAGTGTGGTCGGCGACAATTCCCGCCGGATTCGACCACAATCCCGGTTTCTCCAGAGCGAGCAAAAATTCCAGAATTTTCTATGGACTTCTCTCATGGGTGTGAAGACTTGGGCTTGGAATTGGATGGAGAATTGGACTCAAATTTGGAAAAAGAAGGTGGAAGAGTTGAGAAAAGCTTGGATTTGGAAATTGAATTGCAAAAGAAAAAGGATTCTATTCCTTTGAAGATTTGGAGAATATTGAAGCCTATAAATAGAGAAGTTTTCTACAACTTCTACACACACCTCTCTACACACACAACACTTGTGTTTTTGCTTGTTTTTCTAAGATTTTTCTTTTTAATTACTTGTGTGAATTTGAAAATTCTTCTTTTTATTATTATTATTTGTGTGAATTTCAAAAACATGAGTAGCTAATTTTCTTATTGATTGAGGATGAATTCCTAGTTCTTAACATGATTTGAGTTTTTGTTTTCAATTCTATCTTGAGGTTTTTCACACGATTATCGATTGTTTTTACTAATAGGAATGTTTATTCATTCATGATTGATTGATAGATTGTTTGGAGTGCACGCTAAATTGATTTGTTAATCTATATCTAGTATAAGTTAGGGAATACGTAATCGTTCTCGACACTTTACATAAGTAGAAAACACAAGACCTTGCGGAGGGATTCCGTGGAGCAATTGTGTGTAGAAACAACGCTAGAAAGTGAACCAAGCGAACCGAGTTTAACTACTAGTACTAAACCTAAATTCATAAATCTTAATGCATTCTCGGGAATTACATCTTGTAAGCGAACCTCAAGGTGGTTCTTTTGAATAGAATCGATAACTAAGCGGACTGTTACTCGGTGAAATTAGGGATTTTGGGGCTAGCTAAGCGGACTGCTATCCTACTTTGGTGATAATCTGTGATTAATAACAAGTAGAAAAGAACATAACTTTAATCATTGTTTTGCAAAACGAAGAAGGATTCCTTGATCTTGTCTCTCTTATTGCTTTCATCTTTCAACTTTCGATTTTAATTGCTTTGTTTATTTTCTTTTGCTTTTTACACCCCCCTTTCGTGACAACTTTTACAACTAAGATCTCTTGCTCCTCGTGGGAACGAACTTGACTTCCATTATATTATTTTTAATTGAGTGGAAATATTGAATTAATTTGATTGCACCTACGTCACGCATCAGGTGAGCAGCGAGCGTAGGATGGAGATGGTGCGATCTGAACGGCTCAGGGAGGTAAGCGGTTTTGGCTTGATCTAGTGTTGCACGGGAGCAGCGATCTATGATGCACATGGAGGCAGCGACCATTGGATGTGGAAGATAGATATCTCAACGGCTTGGAGTGTACGGGCTCGGATCCGGGTCGCGGGTCGCTCTAGCCCATGTCTTCCTTGTTGGGTTGCAACTGATTCGCGCGCGGGCTTTGGCTATCTGCTCCATAGATGCTCGACTCCAATTCTTTGCTCTTTTGCTCCTCGGGCCCGAGCTTTATTTATTACCTAAAAACACAAAATTAATTAATACAAATATTTATTCTTGAAAACAAGGAAAACACAGAATCTGGGATAATATCTGATTTATAAGCGCAAAAGATGAGTAAAATGCCAATAAAAAGGTGTATACATATGCACTATTTAGCACTCATCAAACCCCCGTATCCTCCTGTAGTGCAAATAATTCCTCTTCCGAGAGGATACTCTTCTGCTCAATTCTCCCTGTATGACGGCACCGGTAATGCGCGAGAACATGTCTCTCGATTTTTGGAATCCTTGGGCGAGCACGAATACAATCATGTTCTCCGTTTGAAGGAGTTTTCAAAGTCACTTACCGGAAGGGCGTACACATGGTACAACAGCATTGCACCAAATAGCATATCCAATTGGGGTGACATGGTTACAGCTTTCTACAAGAAGTACTTCTTTGTGTCTGGGCAAATTACCTTCTCAGATCTAGGAAGGATGTTTCAATGAAACAATGAACAACCAAATGATTATGTCAAAAGATTCAGAATTCAAGCGCTGGATTATCACGACCCAAATGTGACCGAACAAAAATTAGTGGATTCTTGCATCAATGGCATGGTTCCCATCTACCGTGCATTACTGGAGAATCTGCGATTCCAGACATTCTCTGAACTTCATGAGGCTGCTAAACGGTCGGCCACAACAGCACCATCATTGTTGGAAAGAACCAGGCCAACCAAGGTTGAAGACGCACGCGAAACTCGAGGAAATAAACGCCTCATCAACAAGCAATATAACATTGGCCCCTCTGTGAGCGTGGTAAGTGAAAGAGGAAAAAGGAAGGCTCCAAATGGACGAACAAAGAACCCAAACGCGCAATGCCAACACATCAGCGGCTCCACCACGAAAGACCGCGGCTAAGGCTCTGCACAAAGATCAAGAAGTCGGGAAAACACCTTAGATTTCCGTTCCCAATCGAAGAAGTAATTGAACTCTTGGAAGCATGGATCCAAGATGACGCCATCAAGTCGCCTCCTATCGACGCCCACCAATCGAAGAGGAAATCGCAAACCCTAAGTATTGCCACTACCACAGTTTGTCCATCACCCGACCAAAGGACTCGCAATAAATTAAAGCGTGTCTTCAAGGAAAAGGTGGAGGCAGGGGAACTTCAATTGGGCAATGAGGGATTTCACAGAGATCCTCTTCCAGTCATGAGTTGCATGCTCTCTGGGGACTTTTATCACAAACCGTACAATCCATGATGCGGATGTATGCGAAATTCGTATTTCTCCAAGGCGCAACGTCAAGATATATTCGGCACCCTTAACCACGTTGTGTCGGGCAAGCGACTTCTTCCTATCAAGAAACCACACCGTAATCCCAAGCTCTCCTGTGAAGTGGTGTTGGAAAATACAACTGGGGACTGCTGACCACGGTTTATTTGAGGGGCGCCGGGCTTGATAGCACATTGATCGACGCGTCCTCTGACTTCAACATCGTTACCATCAAGACTCTGAGAGCTGCGAAAATTTCGAAGCAGGAGGCTACCTTTTCCCCAATTGTAGTAAAAAACTTGGAAGGAGAAGCAATAGACGCATATGGCTACATCGACCTTGAAATTAAGGTGGAAGATGCTCTAACACATGGCAAATTCCATATGTCAAAGAACTCTCAAATTACGACATGATTCTCAGGGCGCTCATGGGTACATGGCAATAAAGCGAAATTAGAGTATCCTCTCGCGGTGTCGATACCCGAAAGAATTTCCAACAAGCTATCCAACCCTCGAAGATCACATATTGCCGTATCAACAACTTACGAAGGTAACTCAATTGCTCGAGAAAGCCCGCCTTGCCGTTCATCCGAAGATTCCGAACACAAGTAAGTCTTTTTGAACAACCCTTTCGCACCCAATCACTTCTCCTCTCTCGCTGTGCATGGGAACTCAGCCTAGTGTTGATGGTGGTTTTTAAACAAAGGGTAAAATCGTAAAACCCCAAATAACCTAATGTCACCAGTGACACATTTATTAGAACATTTAATGCGTGTAGTCAGTAATTAATAGGGGGTATTTTTTTTTCAAATTAGGGTTACAACGAACAAAACCCTAATTCACCTCCGTGCCAATGGCAAATCATGCCACAATAGCACCTAGCCCGAGCTAGCCAGATCTCTATGCCAATGGCAAATCATGCCACCATACCAAACGCGCCAAGCATGCCAACCATGCTAGCCGCACCTCCGTGCCAATGGCAAATCATGCCACCCACACCTAGCCCGAGCTAGACGCATCTCTATGCCAATGGAAAACCATGCCAGCCATACCAAACGCTGTCAAGCATGCCAACCATGCTAGCCGCACCTCCGTGCCAATGGCAAATCATGCCAGCCCACACCTAGCTCGAGCTAGCCGCATCTCTATGCCAATGGCAAATCATGCCAGCTATACCAAACGCGCCAAGCATGCCAACCATGCTAGCCGCACCTCCGTGCCAATGGAAAATCATGCCAGCCACACCTAGCCCGAGCTAGCCGCATCTTTATGCCAATGGCAAATCATGCCAGCCATACCAAACGCGCCGAAGCATGCCAACCATGCTAGCCACACCTAGCTCCGTGCCAATGGAAAATCATGCCAGCCACACCTAGCCCAAGCTAGCCGCATCTCTATGCCAATGGCAAATCATGCCAGCCATACCAAGCGCACCGAAGCATGCCAACCATGCTGGCCGCACCTCCGTGCCAATGGCAAATCATGCCACCCACACCTAGCCCAAGCTAGCCGCATCTCTATGCCAATGGCAAATCATGCCAGCCATACCAAACGCACCGAAGCATGCCAACCATGCTAGCCGCACCTCCATGCCAATGGCAAATCATGCCAGCCACACTTAACCCGATCTAGCCGCGCCATGCCAAACACACTCGCCTTGGCCCTAGCTACACCGGTCACGCCACGCCAAGCCAAACACCCTTACCTTGGCCCTAGTCACGCCACGCCAAGCCAAACACCCTTACCTTGGCCCTAGTCATGCCACGCCTGCCAAACACCCTTGCCTTGGCCCTAGCCGCGCCATGCCAAAGTAGCGCCCGCACCTAGGCTTGCAAACCATGCAACCTAGGCCAAATTGGCCACGCGTGCCATTGGCACATGCCAACATGCGTCACTGGTAGCTTTTCCTACCAAGGCCACGCCCTAACGGCCACGCATGCCATTGGCACATGCGTCACTGGTAGCTTTTCCTACCAAGGCCACGGCCCTAACGGCCACGCGTGCCATTGGCACATGCCAACACGCCGCCGGGTAGCTTTTCCTACCAAGGCCACGGCCCTAACGGCCACGCGTGCTATTGGCACATGCCAACACGCTCGCTGGTAGCTTTTCCTACCAAGGCCACGGCCCTAACGGCCACGCATGCCATAGGCACATGCCAACACGCTCGCTGGTAGCTTTTCCTACCAAGGCCACGACCCTAACGGCCACGCATGCCATTGGCACATGCCAACACGCTCGCTGGTAGCTTTTCCTACCAAGGCCACGGCCCTAACGGCCACGCATGCCATTGGCACATGCCAACACGCCGCCGGTAGCTTTTCCTACCAAGGCCACGACCCTAAACGGCCACGCATGCTATTGGCACATGCCAACACGCTCGCTGGTAGCCTTCATCACCTAGCCGTGCCCCTATTGCACGCCGGTAGCCTAACTTGCAAGCCGTGCAACTTAGGACAACTTGGCCGTACGCGCCATTGGCACATGCCAAAACCCACGCTGGTAGCCTAACTCGCAAACCATGCAACCTACCACCAAGGCATTCCGCACATGCCATTAGCACATGCCACACACGCCACTAGCAGCTCTGGCATTGCCACTTACGCTCAACGTACAACCTACCACCAAGGCGTTCCACACATGCCATTGGCACATGCCACGCACGCCACTAGCAGCTCTGGCATTGCCACTTGCGCCGAAGTACAACCCGCAACAAGGGCATTCCGCGCATGCCAATGGCACATGACACACGCGCCACTAGCAGCGCCACTTGCACTCAAGGTGCAACCAACACTCGAGATATCAACACAACCGGGGGATGCTTTCTAGGGTTTTGGTTTGGCGGTCACAAGATGCGCCGTACACTAAGCTGACATTAAGAAAGCGTGAATAGGAATAAAGCGGTCAAATAAAAGAGGAAATAATGGTGAAAACGTTTTCACCCATTAACACCATGCGGTTACCACCTCCTCCCATTATTCACCCTTTAATCTCTTCCTTCATGAGGCCAGGGTACGTTTCAATCTCGACTTGTATAAATAGGTCTTACCTATTTCCACCCGTGACGACAAGTCTCGGTCGGAGAAAAATACTACACTCTCGTAAAAGGCAACTTTGCAAGCTCTCCAAAAAGCTTTCATCTCTTGCAAGCTTACGAAGCTTCCACTTTCTCGATACAAGTCGAGACACTACTCTCTCGCACTTATTCCCGGTCTCAACACCTTTCTTTGCTTCCTCCCCAAATCAACCCTTCTCCTTCACTTTGTGACCGAAGCAAGTCCGGGAACGACCATTTCTTGGTTTAGGCCGGACTTGTACATGATTGATCTCTCGAATCTATAAAGTGCTCACGTGCAGCACATTTGTTTAGGGTTTGAACCAGTTTCTCACTCACCTACCGAATTTACCGAAATCGGCAGAAACGATTTTTACCCATAAACACCTAGTTATCAACCCGGGCGTCATTAAGAGATGTGAATGGGATGCTTGGCCTTTCAAATGCTTTGTCAAAAATTTAGAAGATGCCTCAGTCAAAGATAACGAGCTCAAAAATCAAGTGGTGGCGCAACGCCCAAACCCGTTTTAAATTGGAGATATGGTAGTCAAGGTGACCTCGTTTCAAGTTGGAGATGTAACAAGAAGCTAGACGCTCAACCTTGATTCGCTTAAAGAAAAGGAAGACGAGCCATACCTAGTGGAAGATGTTATCTTGGGTGGTTACCGCAAGCTCATCAACGCCGACAAGCCGGAAGGCGTGACAATTCACTCGCGATGGATCAAGCCCTTCAATACCTAAAACGATGTGCTACCTTTTCCTCTAGTGTTTTACTTTTAAGTATTTCCTTCGCAATTTCCTTTTTCCCCGCAATATTTGTAATCCCTCCAAAATGATTGACCGCTTGCATTCATAATTAGGGTTTCGATTTTAATCAAAAGCATTTTTATTTCAAAATAAGTTTTCCTAAATCATCTCAAGGGAAAAGTATCCGGCAAACCCACAAAGTCATTACCCATCGCTAAAAACCATAAAAAATCAAACCCTACAAGAAATATCTTATTCGAAAAGAAAAAAATACCGAGGAAGGGAAACATGCAAGGAAAAAGATCATCGAGTGGCGGTACGTACACCTTCCTTCAAGAACATCCGGCTTCAACTTTTGCCCGACGAGGATTCTCTACTTCTTGCGATGTGTTTCCTAGCTTGTGA
This sequence comes from Papaver armeniacum, assembly GCA_023531295.1. Classification (NCBI taxonomy): domain Eukaryota; kingdom Viridiplantae; phylum Streptophyta; class Magnoliopsida; order Ranunculales; family Papaveraceae; genus Papaver; species Papaver armeniacum. The sequence goes on along the minus strand of JAJJWW010000712.1, from coordinate 273,102 downwards.
CGGCTCACACTTCTACATACCCAATGGGCATGTCACAAATGTCCTCGTGTAATTTGCGAGGAAAAATCCAATAAAAGGTTGGTCAAAATCCTTAATCATTGATACCGTTTTCCCCGTTTTGAGTTACTTGTTGCCCACGCATGCGAGGCGTTCCCATGGAAGTAGCTAAATGGAGATAATTTGACGCGCCTACTAGCATTATTGCTGCGTCATTTACGTGATTTGGCTTCCCATCCGCTGAATCGCTTTGGAAGGGTGGAAGAACTTGTTTTTCGCAGAAGGGGTTTTAGGTCTCTTCCGGGAGATTTTATTCATTCAATCAAAGATGTGAAATTATCAAAGCAAAGATAAATGAAAGAATATTACTTGGTGAAACATGGCTCCAAAACCGTGCACGAAAAAAAAAAAGAAAAACCAAAATATCAAAAACATCTACGATCTACTTAAAAGATTGTTTTCCATGTGGAAGGAAATCACAAATGGAAAACCAGCTTGTCAATGACAAGACACCTTGGTCAATGACGCCTCCATCGTAGCTTTTTCAAGCACTTTCCCAAAGACCTTCTCCGACAAAGAAACATTCTATCCGTAGGCTATCTCAAGAGTTAGCCTTGAACATCCCATCTGTGGCCGCTTTTGGCAGAAGCAGCCTTCAACATCCCATCCGTAAGCCGTTTCAAAGCAGCAGCCTTCAACATCCCATCCGTGGTCATTTCAAAGAGTAGCCAAAGATCCCACGGAGTCTGTTTCATGGCGGTTCAAAGATATGTCCCCACAAACCTTCTCCAATGACTCCAATATATGCTTCCACCGCTCCCCATCCGCCTTGACAAAGATCCTCGCCGATCACTCCGACTTCCCCAACAACATTTTCGCATCCACTTCGTGCCGCCCAGCCTCGCAAACCACGGCCTCTTGAGAATGCTCCAGTTCGTCCACCTCATAATCGAGGATTACAATACCGTTATGGACAGGATAATCAAACTGGCTCTTGTCTAGAATTTTCTTAGACTCAGTCTTTCACCGTTTCAATCGAGAAGCGAATCGTTCAGCCCTGGCACTGGGTCATGGAAAAACTCCATCACGTGGGGATTTCCCGACGCATTGGGATGCTTCATGATGTCTCCATTTTTCCTCCATGTCCATCGAAGCCATGAAAGCCTGGACACGCACCCGCATGATACGTAAATGTGTGAGGGACATGCCTTGTATAATCCCTCCAAATTTCACTTTAACAAAGAATCGATTTTGTCTAATACCTCCTCCTGTAAAGAAAACTTGGGTTTATCGACTTCAAAGCTTTTCTCCAAAGAATCATAGGTACGATCATCATCGGAAGATCCCATTATATGCTAAATTTTTTTTTTTCTTTACACTATGTCTGCATCGGCAATCTACATAACGAAGAAGAAAAAATAAAGAACTAGGAGAAAATACACGAGACAGTACCGGTGAGGAGGATGGACGCAATTCTATAGTGACAAATACGAATGGAAGGTTCAAGATCGCCTCTTATATTGGGCAGGTTGATGAAGCCTGAGAAAGAAAATCCTTTTACCAGCGTGTATTAAGGCTCGAACGCTAATACCACTGGATTAGATACTTGTATATACTGGATAATTAGGGTTTGGCGTCCGCGCCAGCAGGCATCCCTGCCACTCCATGACCAAAGTAGCGCCATCTCCGCAAGTCCCGTGATTTAGCCGGCTCCGCGAACCAAGTTGCAATGCCATCTATGCCGATCAGAAGCCAAGATTGAAATGCCATCTCTGGCAGTGGTTGCAACGCTTCCGCCGTTCCACGAACCAAAGCCACCGGCGCCTTCTTTGCCACTCGTGTTTGGGCCAACCAATAATGTTATCATTGTCGTCCCATGACGATGGTAGCAATGTCAGCATCAGCGGTTCATGAAAGAGGTTGCAGCGCCAAGACTGTCACTACAGGGCTAAGTCAGAAGTATGTCAAGCCGCCAATACGAGGATCACAGATTCCTCATGCTTTCTGCCAAAGGTTAGTCGAATTTCCCTGGCAAACTTTTCACGTCTTGACCTTTCGATTTTACTCTTGTCTGTCACCATCTCATGCTTACCCCGCAACAATGCCACTGTTACGTGCTAAGCAGGGGACTTAATGTTGATGGTGGTTTTTAGATTAGGGTTAAAATTGTAAAACCTTGCATCTGATGTGACGTCACTCTGTAAGGAAACGGAGCCGTGAGTGCTAACCTCTTCACTGGCATAGTTATTGAGCCGTTCAATATATTTACATGAAATTTATCCATACTGGCGCATGTAGCAACCATCCCAGATGTTCTATAAATTTCGGCGCCTTGCCTATATTCACTTAATACAAGTTTCTTTGAATGCTTTCTATGATATGTTCCCCGGTTGAACCCTTAATGTTGATATGGCATGAAAATTTGTGTTCACTCGCAGCAGAGTAGCAAGAATTTCCAAATATCAAGGATAAGGTCTTTGCATAAAGTATTCAATCAGAAAGCATGCTGCTCTCTGGTAATGAACTTAAAAGAACTATGTGTCAACACATATAATTCAATCGATTGCCCTGGCTAACTTGCAAAAGTTAGGGTTCTGCGCCTTGTGCAGTATATTAGACCTTGCTTGTCGAAATTTAAGCCTATGCAAACTAGGTAATTAATCCGCCATGGATTAGTAAACGCAAAATCTTGCCCAGAATCAGAAAACAGGGAGTCGCAGGATAGGAGCAGTAGAAGGGAAGGCGTGGCCATACCTTAGGCCAGCCGGCGCCATTTTCCATTGGCCATGCTCCATCCTAAACCGGCCCTATTTCTCTCGACCAATCAGGTCGCCTTAAACTCGCCACGCGCACATAAGTTGTGGCTGGGCCCATACTCGCCGACCCCTTTTTCCATCGACCAATCAGGTCGGTCTAAAGCCACCACACTCACACCAGAAGTGTAGCCACGCCCATACTTGGCCACCCCCTCTCTTTCCTACCACCAATTAGGTCAGTTTAAATGCGCCACGAGTACTAGAGGTGCGGCCGCGCCTCATGTTTGGTCGGCCCCTTTTCTTGACCAATCAAGTCGCTCTAAACTCGCCACCATACATTAAAGGCCAAACACACCCTGCCGCGCCACCATACTAACTGGCAAGCCAAACGCGCCCTGCCACAACAACATATTAATCGGTATGCCAACATGCCATTCTGCCGCAGTAACATGCCACGAGCCACTTTAGCCTTGGCCATGCCGCCAAGCCCTAACTTTGGCCACAGTGCCAAATCCTAGCCTTGACCACGCCGCTAAACCCTAGCTTTGGCCATACCACAACGCCACAGGTGTGGCCATACCACAACGCCATGCCGAAGCCATGCCACACGCACTAATTAGGGTTTCGACTTGCCAAACCCTAATTTGGGAAAATTGCTACGCCAACCAAGCCAAATAACGTTTCCCCAAACAGGGTTGGGATCGATGTGACAACAAGGCCAATGTTGCCGCAGACATATTTGGGTCTAACACCAATATGCCAAAACAACTCGCCACGGCTACGCCACCGGCATGCCGCTATGCCACGACTACGCCAGCGCCACTAGGCTAATGACGCCACTTTGCTACACAACAAAGATATGACCATAATCAACGGCTACCCTTCCTCATGAGATGCAATCTCAGCCATCCAAGTTCGCCACTGAACTGACGGACTTGCGGCAAGTCCTAGGCAACCAGCCTAGTGGCCATGGCTACGCCATGCGCCACTTACACGATCGTGCCACTAGCATGCACGAGGTATTGATAGGTGTAGAATACACCGTACTTACTATATAGAGTTTATGCTTTCTTTGCTATTTTTCTTGTAAATTATGTACTTTATGCGTGCTTTTGAGTTTTATAGGTGCAATGGAGTCGCACGGAGGAAAAGAAGCGGAAATCATCCCAATTGGAGCTAAATGGAGCGAGGAGGTCAATTCATAGGCGAGACATGGAGCCGGCTTAGAGTGCGCAAGGAGATGGGAAGAATTAGACTGCGGTTGCCACTCGGAACCGACAGCCCAATAATAGTGGTGGCCCGTATCTAACAAAGGTGCCATTAGTTATTCCATTGCCCCTTATCTTCTTCCATGGGTACCCCAATCAGCTTCCTTTCTATTACCACAACCCTAGGATTGAGAGAAAATCAATTCTCTTAATCATTTCCTTCAAACTCAGAGTGTTTGCAGCCATGGTGATTTGCCTGAGAGTGATTTTAAATCAATAAGAGAAGCAGAGGTAGTGGTGATGAGTTAACGAAGTTGAAGATGGCGATGCTGGAAGATTTGAGCAGTGAAAGATTGGAGGTGCTGTTATTATGAGATCGAGTAGATGGAGTTGATGGGATTTGTTGCTGTTTGAGAGAGACAGAGATGTGAATCAATGTCGTTGTTGGGTCAAGAACCTGAGATGGATTGAGAAGAGCACCAAGAACTGGGTATCGATTGGAAGGAGGGATTGAAGTCATTGCAAGTTAGATCCGAGATGTTGAAATTCATGGGATGGAATTGTCTCGTAGAAATCGAGGCTCGGGTTTGTGGGTGGATGAGATGAAGAAGAGGATAGAGTTAAAGTGGGTTGAGGTTCATTGTTTGCGTTTGGGTTCCGTGTTGGATTGCCGAGTTATAGAGAATGCAAAGCAAAGCGTAATGGAGTTTATTTGGTCCCGGTGAATTTGTGAGATTTCAATGGCTGAACTGAGGTGGATGAGTCATGGGCTGGTGGCAAGGGAAGACTCAGAGCATATGGATATGAGTCTGTGTTATGAAATTGAGTACCAGGTGGAGATGGGAGTGGACTAGTGGCCTGATGATGCTGTCGTGTGGTGTTGGCTTGGGTTTGTGATGGCAAACCATTGTGCTGATGATTGTGAAGGCACTGTGATGTTACAGGGGAGTGCAGTGAAGACAAGGGAAATGGACTGAGGCATTGTTGCTTGTGGAAGGTGGGAGCTGGAGGCAATGAGCTGGTAATCAGGTGCAAGTTGAAGTTGTCTTTAGCAGCCCAGAAGGCTGCAGACATGGAGAATGGTGGTTGGTTGGTTCAAGGTGGATTGGAATTGTGTGATGGCTGAGGTCTTGCAAAGGATGATACCCGAGTATAGATGAATGCTAGGATTTGAACAGGGAGGAGTTAGACATGGCTTGGCAGTGGCTTAAGTGTTGGTTTTGAGCTTAATTACAGGTGACCCTGAACTTGCATTGGCAGAGCTGGCAATGGCTTGGTGGTGATTGAACTATAAGAAGATCTTGCACTCAAAAGCTAAGGCCGAGCAAAGATGGACAGTGGTTCGACCGAGATGGAGTGCCGTTGTGAATGGGTGTCTCCGAGATGAAAATATTAGATGTATGTCTAGGATGCAGGTGAGCAAGAAGTAGCTCAGGCTAGCAAAGGCATTGAAGCCGGTGGTCATGGAGAATGAGATGCCTAGGTCAATGCTATGCTGCTATGGGGATTTTTAGTCGAAATTGGCAGCCAGGGAAATGGTGTTGAATCTGAGAATGAATTCAGAGGAGGAGGCAGTGATGGCTCTGGTGATTGCCATTGGGTTGAGAGTGTCTTTGAGGATTTGAATGAGCTGCAGCTAGGGTATTATGGCCTCGAATGTCGCCGTGACAACGAATGTTACTGGTGGCTCGCTTTGAGACTGTGTTGCAAAGCACAGTTTGACACAGTGGTGGAGTGGCAAGAGCACAGAGCCGTGGCTGGGTCTGTGATGAGCTCAAGGCAGGGAATGGATTATTTGCAGGATGGAGATTGAACTCGTGAGCAAGTGAAAATATGGCTTGAGGGCTGAGACATCGAGTGGGAAATTGAATTTGGAAGTCATAGTGGAGGAAGTACTACCATCTTGGCTGAAGAAATTTGCAGCACAATGATTGCTATACACAGGTTAGGCTGTGCAAGTAACCTAGGCTAAAGTCACTCAGCCTTGCTGAGATCTGACTCATCTGACAACTTGGACCCTGACTCACACAACTCGGTCTGACCTGAGTTGACTCGCCCGATTCACTTTGACCCGTTGACCCGACCGATTTGAATCACTGACCGGGGCCGGGCGGACTTTGCTCGGCCACCGAGCCGAGTTCCGGCACTTCTCCTGCCGATTTCCTACCACAATCCCGCTTTTCCCCAAGGACGACTTTTTGGACATATTTTCTATATGGGTTTCTCTCTCGTGGGCTTGGTGGATTTACATCTAATGGACTTTGAAGACAAAACCTAGTTTTGGAAGGAGAAAAAGGCTATAAAAAGAGGAATTCTACAACTTTTGGAAATCATCATATCTCATATCTTTTCCTTGGAACTTTGGAGAGCGTTTTGGGTTACACAACTAGGGTTTGCTTTTGTTCATCTTCTTCTTTATTCCTTTGATATTTTTGTGATGAACTTCATAGCTATGAGTAGCTAAATTCTCTTTTATTGGTTAAGGATGTAGTCCGATTTCTAAAACTTGTGTGTGCTTTATGTATTAGTTTTCTCTCTTGTTTATCGTTCAATTCTCTCAAGGTTTCTATGATCACATGATTGAAGTATTGTGGATAGGATTATGGTGTTTGATTAGTTAAGTGGCCAATTAATTGAACTTGCATCTTAGTCCATAGCTATTTTAGGGTTTTTCATCAAGCGATAACCTTGAATACAAGTAGCATGATATGTTTACTTATTTTGTAGTGATACACTCTCGTAATCATATGTAGAGTTTGACCATTGTCCGAATTGTTTTGCGCAACGCATGACAATTGCATTGATTAGCCTATTTCTCAAACTTAATGCTCCTAGGAATTGAACTTGATTAGCGCAAGGCGTTAGGTTATTCTTTAGGTAGAATTCACATACGCAGCCTAATGTGTGTGTTGATGAACATGAGAAATTAATAGATTATCTTGCTTTCTTGATTCTCTAGGCTTTTGATAACACAAGAGATTAAATCGTAATTCTATTCATATATGCAAACACATGTCTAAGATTGAAGATGAATTCCTTGACCAATATCTCTCCATTGATTATTCTCTACAATTTATTTTGCTTTTAATTACTTTTATTTGCTTAGATACAACAAACATACACCGGGAAACTTTAGAAACTCGAAAGTTTATAACAACCAACGCCTCTCTGTGGATACGAACTCTTCCTTACCTTGTGCTTCATTTAAATTTAGTGCGTAAGAAAGTGAAATTATATTTGTCGGCCGACAACCGATCAAATTTTGGCGCCACACGGGAGGCACACGGCTAGTTATTAAGTTTTTAGTTTCTTTTTACAATTTCTCGCTTTCATCTTTGCTTTTAGTTCTTTGTCTTGTTTCTCACTTGTTTGTGAGAGTTGTTTTCAGTGCCTAATCTCCGGCTTCTAAGGATTGAATTATCCAAGGTGCGGGATAGCTACTCGAAAAGGCACAATACTCCAACCAAGGCGAAACACAACGGACGAGCACGAGTTGGAAGCGGGAGAAGAAATTTTCCAACAGCAAGTTGAATTAACAATGGGTGATGCAAATCGTACACTCAAGGACTTGGCTTCTCACAAGCTTGACACACAACGGGGTTGTATTCAAACAAACTCTATTTTTGAGATTAAGCCGGGTTGCTGAGAGAATTACCAAAGTTCCATGGCATGGTGAATGAAGATCCAAACAAACATCTTATGGACTTCCACACCATTGTCACGGCGATGCTTCCAGCGGATGTTGAGGCGGATGGTGCGATGTTGAAAGTGTTCCGTTTCTCTCTAATGGACAGTGCTAAGGATTGGTTGTACTATTTACCTCCCGGAAGTGTCACAACATGGAATGGGTGAAGAAACTATTCTTGGAGAGATATTTTCCCGCATCCAAGGCTACTCAAATTCGCAAGGAGATTTGGGGATGAAGCAAAACGTGGAGAATCCTTATATGAATGTTGGGAACGATACAAGAGATTGGTTGGAAGTCTGTCCTCACCACCAATTCAGTGACGCGATGATCATCCAATACTTCTATGAAGGACTTCAATCAAGTGATAGGAATCTTCTTGACGCCGCGGGTGGTGGTGCACTAGTGAACAAGACGGTGGCTCAAGCTAGAGAGTTGATTGAGAACATGGCAGCGAACTCACAACAATTCTTAAGTCGTGGTTCGGATGTGATTCTAAGAAGGGTGAGTGAAGTGAGCGAGGTGGAGGAACTTCGTCAACAAATGGGTAACATGACGCAATGCTTCAACAAGTTGCATCCGCGTTATACCAACTTCTTCTCAATCTTATGAAGACGAGCAAGCTAATGCGATCTTTCCAAATCAACCAAGACTAAGTATGATCCCTACTCCAATACTTACAATCCGGGATGGAGAGATCACCCCAATTTTAGCTATGCCAACAAGCAAGGTGCCGTTCAACAACCTACTTTCAACCGTCCTAGTGGATTTCAACCACAACAACAACAATTTCAAAGAACCTCAAGCACAACAATCAATGCAAACTCAAGGTGCCGATATTGATGCAAAGCTTCAAGCTTTTATGCAAGGTATTTCTACCATGTTCAAGGAGAGCCAACAAGAAACTAAGAGTGCTATCAAGGATTTGCAGACTCAAGTAGGCTCCATGGCGGTTGATATCAATAATTTGAAGGCACAAAATAGTGGGAGACTTCCTTCTCAACCTATCAACCCAAAAGAGGGTGTTAATGCAATTACATTGAGAAGCGGTACACAACTTGTGCAACCCGAAGTTGCTGATTCTGGCAAGGTGGAACACCCAAGGAAACTGTTTTGGGGAGAAAACCGAGGATTCTCCCCAAACTTCGAGGTACCTATTCCTAACTCTAAAACTCCTGTTTCTACTTATGTTCCTCCTCTTCCTTTTCCTCGCAGATTTGCAAGTTCTAAGAAGGCGGAACTAGAAAAGGAGATTTTAGACGTTCTCAAAAAGATCCATGTGAACATACCACTCATAGACGCAATCAAGCAAGTTCCAAAATATGCAAAGGTGTTGAAGGACTTGTGTACCAATAAGCAAAGGCTCAAAGGTAATGAAGTGCTTAGTGTGGGGAGAATGCTTCAATCTTACAACACAAACTCCCACTTAAGTGCAAGGACCCGGTAGCTTTGACATTCCCGTCACAATTGGTAACACTACATTTAATAAAGCTATGTTGGACTTAGGTGCTTCCGCAATGTCATGCCCGCGCCTATGTATAATTCACTTGATCTTGGTCCTCTTAAAAGGCTGGAATTGTGTTGCAATTAGCCGATCGTTCTAATGTCTACCCAATGGGTATTGTTGAGGATGTTCTTGTGCAGGTTAATCAACTTGTATTTCCAATGGACTTTTGCGTGTTAGAGATGGATGAAGGTTCACCGGACTCGCCTCTTCCATTGCTACTTGGGCGTCCCTTCATGAAAACGGCGAAAACCATTATTGATGTTGACAAGGGAACGCTAACTATGGAGTTTGATGGAGAAATAATACGTTTCAACATTTTCGAGACGATGAGATATCCTAGCGATGTCCACTCTTGTTTCTCCATTGATATGATGGACACATTGGCGCAACAAATGTTTGAGTTGAATGGTGGTGATACTTTGGAAACCGTGCTCACTACACCTATTGACAACGGTTATGCGTATAGTGATGAGATGAAAGAAACCATTGGTTCTCTTAACTCATTACCGAAAAATCAGCAACTAAGAATGTTTCATATGCGTCTTTACCTTGCAATAATGAAAAACTTGTGCCATCTATTGTTAAATCTCCAAGTTTAGAATTGAAACCTCTTCCAAGTCACTTAAAGTACTTGTACTTGGGTGACAAACGAAGATTTACCCGTGATTGTTTCTAACGAGCTTAATGAATTACAGAGCAAAACTTCTAAGGGTGCTAAGGAAGTACAAGACGGCCATAGGATGGACAATTGCCGATATCAAGGGTATTAGCCCCGCCGCTTGTATGCATAAGATCCGTGTGGAGGATGATTCAAAGCCTACAGGGGAAGCGCAACGTCGTTTGAATCCTCCCATGATGGAAGTGGTGAAAAGGAGATACTCAAGCTTTTGGACGGGGTGTTATCTACCCCATATCCGATAGCAAGTGGGTAAGCCCGGTCTAAGTGGTACCAAAGAAATCGGAGTGACGGTGGTGGAGAATGATAAGAATGAACTTGTCCCAACTCGTGTGCAAACCAATTGGAGGGTTTGTATTGATTATAGAAAATTGAATGCCACCACTAGAAAAGATCACTTTCCTTTACCTTTTATTGATCAAATGCTTGAACGTTTAGCCGACACTCATACTATTGCTTTCTTGATGGCTATTCAGGTTATAATCAGATTGTGATAGCACCGGAGGACCAAGAGAAACCACTTTCACTTGTCCTTTTGGTACTTTTGCTTATAGAAGGATGCCTTTTGCTTATGCAATGCTCCAGCTACTTTTCAAAGGTGTATGGTAAGTATCTTTTTCGAATATGTTGAAAACATAATCAAGTGTTCATGGATGACTTTAGTGTCTTTGGTGATTCATTTGACCTTTGCTTGAACAACTTGGCTCTAATCCTTGAACGATGTGTTGAAACAAATCTTGTGCTAAATTGGGAGAAGTGCCATTTCATGGTAACTCATGGCATAGTTTTAGGCCATATAATATCTTCTAAAGGCTTGGAAGTCGATAAATCTAAGATAGACCTTATTCGTGCTTCAACCCCTCCCACTACGGTGAGGGAGATTCGTTCTTTTCTTGGTCATGTGCTTTTATCGTAGGTTCATCAAGGATTTTTCCAAGATAGCATCACCACTTTGTACCCTATTGCAAAAAGATGTGGTTTTTAACTTTGATGAGAAGTGTGTGGCGGATTCAATCGTTTGAAAGAACTTTTGATTTCAGCCCCTATCATTAAAACCACCGGATTGGAGTAAGCCGCTTGAACTCATGTGTGATGCAAGTGACTATGCGGTTGGTGCGGTGCTTGGGCAGCGTGTGGGGAAGCTTCCTCATGCTATCTATTATGCTTCTAGAACGTTAAATGAGGCTCAACAAAACTACACAACCACTGAAAAGGAGTTATTAGCCATTGTTTTTGCTTTAGAAAAGTTTCGCTCTTATCTAATTGGTACAAAAGTTGTTGTCTTTTTCGATCATGCAGCACTTAGATACTTGCTTACAAAGAAAGAGGCGAAACCGAGGCTCATACGATGGATATTACTTTGCAAGAGTTTGATATTGAAATCAAAGACAAGAAAGGAATTGAGAACACCGCTATGATCATTTGAGCCGACTTGCTCAGGGACAAGGAGACTATCCCGCTGCGTGAAAGTTTCCCGGACGAGCAACTATTCTCCATTGCCTTTGGAGAACCATGGTACGCTGATATTGTTAATTACTTAGTGTCTAAACAAATCCCAAAGAACTTGTCTCGTGCTGAGAGGGACAAACTTAAGAAGATAGCAAACCAATACATATGGGATGATCCATACTTATGGAAGCATTGTAGTGACCAAGTAATACGTAGGTGTGTTCCCGAAATTGAATTTAACTCTATCTTGTCTTTTTGCCACTCATATGCTTGTGGAGGACATTTTGGGAGTAAACGAACCGCTCTCAAGGTATTAGAATGTGGTTTCTTTTGGCCAACTTTGTTTAAGGATGCACATGCCTTTTGTATCACATGTGATAGGTGTCAAAGAACCGGCAATCTAGGTGCTCGAAATCAAATGCCACAAACTATTATACAATTTGTGGAAGTCTTTGATGTTTGGGGAATTGATTTTATGGGCCCTTTTGTCAATTCTAATGGGAATTATTATATTTTGCTTGCTGTGGATTATGTCTCGAAATGGGTGGAAGCTAAGGCCGCCCCAACTAATGATTCTAAAGTTGTTTCGTATTTTGTGCAAGCTAATATATTTGCAAGGTTTGGAATTCCAAGGGCTATAATTAGCGATGGAGGTTCCCACTTCAAAAACATGTGTTCTTGCAAAGCTTGTTAAGAAAGTACAATGTGTCGCATAGGATTGCAACTCCCTACCATCCGCAAACTAATGGACAAGCCGAAGTTTCCAACCGAGAGGTGAAATCAATTCTTGAAAAGACGGTGAATCCCACTAGAAAAGATTGGAGCATGCGACTCAACGATGCTTTGTGGGCGTATAGAACCGCCTATAAAACACCTATTGGGATGTCCCCTTTTAGGCTTGTTTATGGTAAACCTTGTCACTTACCCGTGGAAATTGAGCATAAGGCGTTTTGGGCTATTAAGCAATGCAACATGGAGTTGGATGGTGGCCGGAAAGCAAAGGAAGTTACAACTTCAAGAGTTGGAGGAGATTCGTAATGATGCATTTGAAAGCTCACTTGATTTACAAGGAAAAGACGAAAGCTTTTCATGATAATATGATTTCTAATAAACAATTTTACATAGGGCAGAAAGTGCTTTTGTTTAATTCTCGTTTGCAATTATTTCCGGGTAAATTAAGGTCACGTTGGATTGGACCTTTTAATGTGACTAATGTGTTTTCTCATGGTGCAGTGGAAATTCGTAGTTTAGCTACAGGTAATGAACTTAAAGTGAATGGGCACCGGTTGAAACCATATTATGAGAACTTCTCTTCTGAAATCGTGGAAGGAGTTAACCTTGTGGAAGTGCTCCTCCGGAGGAGTCTTAGCAAACAAGGAGTACGTCGGGCCGTCGACTTTAAAACAAGCGCTAAGTGGGAGGCAACCCACCGGTTTTGTATCTTTATCCTTATCTTTTTACTTTTATGTATTTGCTTTTATCTTTATATTATTTGCGGAATTTCCCACCTTGAACTTTCTTTGATGATTCAATTTTACATTGAGGACAATGTAAAGTTTAAGTGTGGGGGAGCATTTATATGTTTTAGTTTGTTTTATGTTTTTTAAAAAAAAAAAAAAAAACAAAAAAAAAAAAAAAAAAAAAATTGTGCTTTTTGAACTCCGAAATCTAGAAACTTGTGCCTTTAGGATGACACCATTAGTGGATGGAACCATTTTGAATGCAGGAGTTGAGGAACCAATTAACGAAAAGGGGACGAACATAGCTCGAAATCATAAATACCATGATAGTTGTTACCATATCTCTAATATCACCATATCACATTCTATTTTTATTTTTCCATATTTATCTATTGTTCTCTAAGTGCTTTGGTGGGTCACTAAACATCGACGTGTTATTACCGCTAGGATGAAATAGAGTGGTTGAGTTACTAGAAAAAGAAAAAAAAAAAAAAAAAAAAAAAAAAAAAAAAAAAATATATGAAAAAAAAAAAGACCGATCAATTAGACCAAAACGGAATAAAAAGACACTTGGGAATAAAGAGATGTGTGAAACGTAGTCCCTGTCTCCGTCGCCAAACAAGCGTGGAATGCGGGATCCAAGGCAACTATCATGTACTTGCGACAAGAAGCATGCGCTTGGATCCAAAAGATCTAATCATGCCGTTTAAAAAAAATTGGATCCAAATTGATCCAATCATATAAAAAAAAAAATAATTATTATTGTGTTGAATAAAGTCACTTCTGGTTCCCTTGTATATGCCAGTGAGTTGATGTAGCATTCAAAGACTAAGTAGCTCAATCCAATAGGAATAGGTTCATCTTAGCAAAGGACCTTCCTATTTACGATATGGGAAACATCGAACACTTTTGAATATTCGCCAACATCTACATCTTTATCCATCTTCTTAATCTTTTCATTGTGATTGTGGTTTGTTAGTTTCCGAGTATTGTGGCTTGTTCAACTATCTAATTAGAGTCTATTTACTAAATTGAATTGAATTTGCAAGGTACCTCCTCTTGTAGTCAATTTGGATTCATTCATTGATTTGTCACGAATAGACGGAGTTTGAAATATAGGTTTTGTAGGTATATCTCTAGTAAACCTTCACGAGACTATAACTCGTCCACTAGGGACACTTAGTGGTTTAAAGGCTTGTTATTTGTGCTAAAAGTGACCGTAGCCTCGACGACACGGAGTTGTTGTATTTTATTGTTTTGCTTGATTTGCTCGAGGACTAGCAAAGTCTAAGTGTGGGGGAATCTGATAGGTGTAGAATACACCGTACTTACTATATAGAGTTTATGCTTTCTTTGCTATTTTTCTTGTAAATTATGTACTTTATGCGTGCTTTTGAGTTTTATAGGTGCAATGGAGTCGCACGGAGGAAAAGAAGCGGAAATCATCCCAATTGGAGCTAAATGGAGCGAGGAGGTCAATTCATAGGCGAGACATGGAGCCTACTTAGAGTGCGCAAGGAGATGGGAAGAATTAGACTGCTTACTTGCCTGGAACCGACAGCCCAATAATAGTGGTGGCCCGTATCTAACAAAGGGTGCCATTAGTTATTCCATTGCCCCTTATCTTCTTCCATGGGTACCCCCAATCAGCCTTCCTTTCTATTACCACAACCCTAGGATTGAGAGAAAATCAATTCTCTTAATCATTTCCTTCAAACTCGTAGTGTTTGCAGCCATGGTGATTTGCCCGAGAGTGATTTTAAATCAATAAGAGAAGCAGAGGTAGTGGTGATGAGTTAACGAAGTTGAAGATGGCGTCTTTGGAAGATCTGAGCAATAAAGATTGGAGGTGTCATATTATGAGATCGAGTAGATGGAGTTGATGGGATTTGTTGTCGCTTGAGAGAGACAGAGATGTGAATCAATGTCGTTGTTGGGTCAAGAACCCGAGATGGATTGAGAAGAGCACCAAGAACTGGGTATCGATTGGAAGGAGGGATTGAAGTCATTGGTAGATCTCGAGATGTTGAAATTCATGGGATGGAATTGTCTCGTAGAAATCGAGGCTCGGGTTTGTGGGTGGATGAGACGGGAAGAGGATAGAGTTAAAGTGGGTTGAGGTTCATTGTTTGCGGGGTTTGGGTTCTCGGTGTTGGATTGCCGAGTTATAGAGAATGCAAAGCAAAGCGAGAATGGAGTTTATTTGGTCCTGGTGAATTTGTGAGATTTCAATGGCTGAACCGAGGTGGATGAGTCATGGGCCGAGGCAAGGGAAGACTCGGCATATGGATATGAGTCTGTGTTATGAAATTGAGTACCAGGTGGAGATGGGAGTGGACTAGTGGCCTGATGATGCTGCTGTGTGGTGTTGGCTTGGGTTTGTGATGGCAAACCATTGTGCTGATGATTGTGAAGGCACTGTGATGTTACAGGGGAGTGCAGTGAAGACAAGGGAAATGGACTGAGGCATTGTTGCTTGTGGAAGGTGGGAGCTGGAGGCAATGAGCTGGTAATCAGGTGCAAGTTGAAGTTGTCTTTAGCAGCCCAGAAGGCTGCAGACATGGAGAATGGTGGTTGGTTGGTTCAAGGTGGATTGGAATTGTGTGATGGCCGAGGTCTTGCAGTGGATGGGTCCGAGTATAGATGAATGCTAGGATTTGAACAGGAGGAGTTAGACATGGCTTGGCAAAATGGCTTAAGTGTTGGTTTTGAGCTTAATTACAAAAGACCCCGAACTTGCATTGGCGTAGCGGGCAATGGCTTGGTGGTGATTGAACTATAAGAAGATCTTGCACCAGTGCTAAGGCCGAGCAACAGATGGACAGTGGTTCGGCCGAGATGGAGGTCGTTGTGAATGGGTGTCTCCGAGATGAAAATATTAGATGTATGTCTAGGATGCGGGTGAGCAAGAAGTAGCTCAGTTAGCAAAGGCATTGAAGCTGGTGGTCAGTGGAGAATGAGATGCCTAGGTCAATGCTATGTCGCATGGGATTTTTAGTCGAAATTGGCAGCCGGGAAATGGTGTTGAATCCGAGAATGAATTCGGAGGAGGAGGCAAAGGATGGCTCGTGATTGCCATTGGGTTGAGAGTGTGGCCGAGGATTTGAATGAGTCATAGCTAGGGTATTATGGCCCGAATTGTCACCGTGACAACAGATGTTACGGGGCTCGAGTTTGAGACCGTGTTTGCGGTCACAGTGTTTGACACAAAGGTGGAGGGCAAGAGCACGAGCCGTGGCTGGTCTCGTGATGAGCTCAAGGCAGGGAATGGATTATTTGCAGGATGGAGATTGAATCGTGAGCAAGTGAAAATATGGCTTGAGGGCCGAGACATTGAGTGGTGAAATTGAATTTGGAAGTCTGCAGGTGGAGGAAGTACGGCCATCTTGGTCAAGAAATTTGCAAGACAATGATTGCTATACACAAAGTTAGGCTGTGCAAGTAACCTAGGCAAAGTCACTCAAATTTGCCGAGATCCGACTCATCCGACAACTTGGACCCCGACTCACACAACTCGGGTCTGACCCGAGCTGACTAGCCCGATTCACTTTGACCCGTCGACCCGACCGATTTGAATCGCTCGACCGGTGGCCGGCGGACTTTGCTTGGCCACCGGGAGCCGAGTTCCGGCACTTCTCCGGCCGATTTCCAGCCACAATCCCAAGCCCGGCGACGACTTTTTGGACATATTTTCTATATGGGTTTCTCTCTCGTGGGCTTGGTGGATTTACATCTAATGGACTTTGAAGACAAAACCTAGTTTTGGAAGGAGAAAAAGGCTATAAAAAGAGGAATTCTACAACTTTTGGAAATCATCTTATCTCATATCTTTTCCTTGGAACTTTGGAGAGCGTTTTTGGTTACACAACTAGGGTTTGCTTTTGTTCATCTTCTTCTTTATTCCTTTGATATTTTTGTGATGAACTTCATAGCTATGAGTAGCTAAATTCTCTTTTATTGGTTAAGGATGTAGTCCGATTTCTAAAACTTGTGTGTGCTTTATGTATTAGTTTTCTCTCTTGTTTATCGTTCAATTCTCTGCGGTTTCTATGATCACATGATTGAAGTATTGTGATAGGATTATGGTGTTTGATTAGTTAAGTGGCCAATTAATTGAACTTGCATCTTAGTCCATAGCTATAGGGTTTTTCATCAAGCGATAACCTTGAATACAAGTAGCATGATATGTTTACGGTTTGTAGTGATACACTCTCGTAATCATATGTAGAGTTTGACCATTGTCCGAATTGTTTTGCGCAACGCATGACAATTGCATTGATTAGCCTATTTCTGAAACTTAATGCTCCTAGGAATTGAACTTGATTAGCGCAAGGCGTTAGGTTATTCTTTAGGTAGAATTCACATACGCAGCCCTAATGTGTGTGTTGATGAACATGAGAAATTAATAGATTATCTTGCTTTCTTGATTCTCTAGGCTTTTGATAACACAAGAGATTAAATCGTAATTCTATTCATATATGCAAACACATGTCTAAGATTGAAGATGAATTCCTTGACCAATATCTCTCTCATTGATTATTCTCTACAATTTATTTTGCTTTTAATTACTTTTATTTGCTTAGATACAACAAACATACACCGGGAAACTTTAGAAACTGAAAGTTTATAACAACCAACGCCTCTCTGTGGACACGAACTCTTCCTTACCTTGTGCTTCATTTAAATTTAGTGCGTAAGAAAGTGAAATTATATTTGTCGGCTGACAACCGATCAGGTATGCCAGTCATGCTGCAATGCCACTGGCGTACACCAAAAATGCCACTGTGACATTACCATACGCCAACAGAAGGTAGACATAATCAACGGCTACCCTTCTTCATGAGATGCAATCTCAGCCGTTCAAGTTCGCCACCTAACTGACGGACTTGTGGCAAGTTTTAGGCGGCCGGCCAAGGCAAGCCTAATAGGATCACATGCTATTTTCCTATGGCAAGTCTCTTGACTTTGACTTGCCACACATAGCAACCTGCTACACGTTTTCCACGAAAACACTCGAGACATCAAACATGTCACAAACTGGGATACTCATCGGGGTATTGTCCGGCGGTTTACGGCGTGCGGCGTGCAATACGCCCGTTATAAGAAAGTGTCATGAAGTGGTACAATTAGTGGCGATGAAATTAACGGTGTAAACTAATTCACTTCCTTCATCATGGAAGCATAATGCCTGACGGTTACACGTTACTCTATTCTTCCACCACTCAATCGTTTCCATTTTCTACGAGACCATGGTACGTTTCAATATGACTTGTATAAATAGGTTTCGCTTATTTACCACAAAGACAACAAGTTTTGGTCGGCAACAACACAGTATCTAGAAATCACCTGGTAGCTTTACATCCTGCTAGCCAGTTCTACTTTCAGATACAAGTCATAAACAACCACACCATCGAATCAACGATTCTCGGTCTCAACACTCTCTTCCCTCCCTAAGACCAACCCTTCTCCTTCACTTTGTGACCGAAGCAAGCCCGGAATGGCTATTTCTTGGTTCTAGGCCAGGATTGTACAGATTGATCTCTCGAATCAAGCACTCCCGTGTAGTGCATTGTTTAGGGTTTAGATTCGTTTCTCATCCACACACCCGAAATTACCAAAATCAGCAGAAACGGTTTTCACCCAGAAACAACATTACTAATTCTCGTTTTCCTAAAATAAAATTAAATTAAAAACCTTAAATAAAAGATTCTTAACTTATTTATGTTTCGATCCCCGGGTTTCCTTCCCGTAGCTATTAAGGAATAACTTTGAACAATAAAAGATAAACATTATCACACGTGTTCAAAGTATGCCGACATCCTTACCTTACTTTGTAAGTCCTCTTTCATACTTACAACCTTGAAACCAATTTGCCACACTTCCAAACAAGTTTAGAATTGGTTCATCTGACTTTCAAGAACTATGCGATTGATCAAGAAACACTCAATCACAAATCATGTGTTTTACGGTTCTACCAAAACAAGTTTCGGTTCTACCTCTATGTGAGTATTGTGCATAGTCACACTAGCTTCCCAAAATTCGGTTGACTAGGTACTAGGATTGGTTCCCCACATATATATGGTATCTAACTTATATGTGTTGCACATGTCCATAGGATCGGTTCCCTTTGCCTAAAAACGTGTTGCACATGTCCATAGGATCGGTTCTCCTTTCTGCTAAAAACTTGCTTCACCTCATACAAGGATCGATTCCCCTTTGTGATGTGTTGCACCTCTTCATAGGATCAGTTCTCCTTTACCCAGAGTTGGTCATACACAAATCACAAACTCGATCATACCAATTCAGGTGATTACTTAAGATCGGTTTCACTAATAAAAGTCATACCAATACATAAGTCAGGCCTTTGTGAATAGTTTTACCAAGAACACAAACAAGTCATGAGCGGTTATACTAAATCGCACATATTGGTTGTTCACAAGATATGCAATGAATAACAATACCAATAACGCCTGGCGATTTCATTTTCGATTCATAAACAAGTTTATGAACTTACTTCCTTAAAAACATGTATAAACATTGTTTCCTAGGATGAAATCCTCACCTCATACCCATACATAATCAAAATAACATTCAAACGATTATGTCGATGTCTTATCTACAAAGTTTAATGGTTAAGCAATAAACTTCGTATTGTATTCCTTAATACTATGTCTATCTAGAGTGTTCATGCTTCGCAGTTTGTTTTCAATATGCACGACTTGAAAGATACGTTAGGGAATGAAACAGTTCAAGTCAAATATCACTAACCTCAAGTGGAAGGATGATGTTGTCGTTAGTAGCTTCTTACTTCTTCACTTCTTCAAGTCTTCGTAATACTTTTAATGTCTCATATCCTAATACTTTCAAGCTAACCTATACGAAGTTGACTCTAGTAAATAATCAAGCGACTCTTAAAATGAGTTTTGATTCACTAAAATATGACAACCAAACTTGACATACCAACGCTTGGTGGGTTCAACCGAGCTATGCTCTAACAGGACTATAACATACTAAAAAGGTCTTGTGTGGATAGGTCCACATATGTCTCCATGGATCCTCTTAATAAAATTTAGTGATTCAAGAACAACTTTTGTCAATACTATTAATATTCATAGTTAACAAAAGTTTCGTATTGTAAGGGTGTTCTTGAGAGTTACGTATTATTTCGCCCATTATGGTAGATCCTGGGAGTCGTAGTCGGTCATGCAAAAGCTTGAATATTTTTGGATCATTAAACTTCTCGGTTTATGACACCATAAGATTCAATAGCTTTGATTGTTGTAAGATACAACCCACAAGAGATAGTCGCAAACTTCTCTATAACACGTTTCTAGCATGTGTCGATAAAGTGATAGATAAGTACTATATCTTATCTTCATTTATTGTTTCTTGATGATATCCATTTCGGCGAATATATTTGAAACTCCGAATATCTTTGAAACTCAAACAGATTTTCTCAAAATATCGGGAATAAAAAGCATCACTACTTTTCGATTCGTACCTCCCCGGTAAGATGATATTGGCTCTTCCGAACCATCTATTAAACTTGTTGAACCGGGAGATAATGTTTACTTTTGCCTTATATCCTTTTGAATTAGTAAATTCTTATTACTTGGAAATATTGTATTAGTCGTTCCACTATCTACCAAACAAATATCTTGACCGGCCAAGATTGATTTTTGATAGATTACTTCGGGAATTCATATCCTTCACACCAAATATAATATGTGAATAACATCAAATTAATAAAATACGCGTCTTATATTAATCATGTAATTATACATACAAAAGATGGTATACAAACGAAAGTACAACTTCGAACACAAACAACTATACTATATAATTTACAAACTCACTACTAGTATACCTAATAACTAGTTAAGTTCTTCTTCATCTAACTTATTAAGAAAATCATATATATCCACTTGCCTTCTTCTGACTTTGTAAGAAAATTAAAGTTTAAGTGTGGAGAACTAGTATAAGCCTCATTAGTTTCTATAAGACTAGTATAACACGCACGCGCGATGCGCTTGCAAATCCATTCAAAAAACAAATTAACCTTTGCATTCAATAATTTTCTACCAATCAAATATCCATCTATCTCGCATTTTGATTGTATGCATTTCTTCTACATGATATAGCTGCAGACAAATCAAAATACAAAGAATAAATATAAGTTTTCCTCCATAAGGTGGAAATACCCAACAACACCATGGATATAATTCAATGTCCACAAACCTGCAAAAATAAACCCAGGTCTGGTAGTGGCTTGGGTCATATATGGCAAGAACACCAATGGCAAGAACACCAACAATGTTTCGTCGGCTACATCAAGTATACTGACAGAAGCTTGGAACACATCAGATCTTGGTTCCACAAATGTTAGCAGTTCCCTTGTAGGAGAATGTGAACATCTTTGATGAGAAACTTGTGTTGTTCATAATTTCATAGTACCAACTCATCTCAAATTCTGCATTCAATCAACGAACATGTTAAAAATGGACTAAACAGAAGAAGAAAAAAAATCCAGGTAGCATTTTAGCGAGCCTCACCACCACTTATATTACTGTCTCTAAAACTGCCAAAAACATAGATACCTAATCATGGAGCCAGTAGAGAATCGAATTGAATAAAACAAACATCACGCATTAGGGAACAAAATTCAAACATCCAAAATTTACTGCAATGTTACAATTTTCCAGAAACTCATAGGGCCACGATGCAATGAGGTGCTAATCATTTACAAAGACAAAACTTAATGGTGTAAGGATTTTAGTAGGAAATGATAATGGAAGCCCTAAAATTAATGTAGTACGAACTTAAGAAACTGCAAAATTCATCATTCTAAAAGAAATTAGGTTACACAGTGGCATCGTCTAATTGCTAACTATAATTTGGGCTATATTTACACATTTTACTTTAAATGCTTGTGAAAGTAATAATTATAGAATTCTGGACAGTAACCTACTTCAGTTAGCAGTGGCTGCCTTGTCCTTGGCATCCTCGCAAATAGTTAGTTTATGATGGTAAGTTCAACCGAATCATATTTAATTTGATCAAGGAATCAGATGTTGAACCCATAAAGAGAGAATTAGAAAGTTAACGTAAGAGTATGTCAATCACATAATGCAAAATCATTAGCTGAACCACTACTACTATACATATATGTACATGTTTGAAAGATTGTTTACATAATAATTGATATCATTAAAATGTGTTACGCCTAGGCTAAAGAATCACTCTAGAGGAATAGTCTCATGATTGTAGATAGTTGAATAGTGCAAAGAAGCAATATTTAGCACTTCTTTGTCTCTTTCAATTGAAAAACAAAAAATCCACTGAGGCACCATTACTGAAATTACATAGATTTATAGCACTTAGCATCCAAACCCAGTTATTAAACGATCAAGCCAGGACAATAAAATTACTTTGGACTTTCAACTCATAAAGAAGCCCTGGAATCAAAAGACTGAAAATGAAGCTCCTACCTTGGAAATTTCAATATCCAATCCATTGTCTAAAGAATAGTCTTTGATAAATGGGTACTTGCTGGATTCGATTTCCCTAAGAAGAAGCAATGAAAAATAAGTAACATCTGATGCAATATCACTGGAGGTTGAGTCAAAATCGTCGTTGGGCTATGATTGGTGCAAAAACTCGTGAAGAAGTGATTAACAGTCCAATTGAAACGGGGTGGTTGACAATTTACAAACAATTGAAGCTCACAAACTGTTTTGAAGAAGTAACACAATCATATTAAAGTCATACAATAATGAAATCTTCAAACTTAATTTGATTAGGAAATCAAATTTGAACTGCTAGCATGTAAAGGAAGAGAAATTGAAACCAAATTACTAAATCGAATTGATGGTATGTTAAGGAAGAGAAATGGAAACTAATTTACTAACCAATTTAGCAGAAGACTATGAGCATCGTGAAGCACTTTGAAGTGGAGAGAAAAGCTTAGGAAACCCTAACTGAAACGGGAAGCCCTAACCCCAAATTGAGATTTCCAGCTTTTCTGTAATCGAAGAAGTAAGTTTCCAAATTGACTGTTAACTTAATTCAATTAGTTCACCCCATTTCTCAAACTCTCTCAAAATTTTGGGTTTGATTTGAACTTCTGGGGTGTTTGTTGTTGTGAGATTTCTGTGAAACAATCTGGAATTAATTCAATCAATTCATTTTAGTGTAGGGAATTGATGACGATGATAAAAATCAAGAACAAAGAAGAGGGAAGAGATTTCAGTCGATAAGAATGAAACCGAGAAAGAAGAGGTTTCTGGCGGAGAGAAAACTCGAAGAGGCTAATAGCGCTGAAATGAAATCGAGAAAATTGTTCTCAGCGGGATTCGAACCTGGCGTCTCCTAACAACATTAAGCGACCAATGACAGATTAACCCTTCGTACTCTTTTATTACAAACTTTGGAAGTTTGTCATTTTGATTTTCAAAGTTTATAATTCAAGGCTATATCGGGAATATAAAAAAGCTTCACCAAACAATTGGATCTTTTCTTTATATTAGTATATAGTAAGATAAAATTTGTCTTAATATCAACAATGGTCGCTTCATGGATGCATGATACACATTGCAAGATGCTTGGCGTCTAATGAGTACATGACCAATAATCGGTTACACCTTCGATCGAATACCCATCCGTGAAAGTTGGGAGGACTAGGTCGGGATGGCGGATTGGGTGACAAACGCTCAACCCTAACTCTCTCCCACTTGCTCATGGTATATCTTGCTCACCGGGCCTCAAAATTCGTAATTGGTAAGAGATTTCTGTTTAGTCCACTAAACCCACCCGGATTAGTGGCTAGTCCAAATGGAAAAAACATTTACTCCTAGTCCAAAAAGATTTGAAAAGAGTAAAATTACTCTACTAACCCTAACATATAATATACTATGTATGTTTTTAGTAACATATGTAATATGTAGCAACATATGTAATATGTAGCAACATATATACTAGTATTAATACTAGTTTACTAGTATACTAGTAACTAGTAGTATACTAGAATTAATATGTAGTATGTAGTAAAATATGTAGTAACATATATAGAACAAATGTAGTATGTAGTAACATACTAGTATTAATATGTTACTAGTAGTATACTAGTATTAATATGTAGTATGTAGTAACATATATATAAAACAAATGTAGTATGTAGTAACATATGTTACTAGTAGCAATATATTATATATTGAATACTACATATTAATATGTAGTATGTTATATATTGACACTACATATTAATATGTAGTGTCATATTAGTATGTAGTATGTTATATATTGATATTATATATTAATATTGATACTACATATTAATATGTAGTAAGTTATATATTGACACTACATATTAATATGTAGTATGTTATATATTGATATTATATATCAATATTGATACTACATATTAATATGTAGTATGTTATATATCGATATGTAGTATGTTATATTAATATGTAGTATGTTATATATTGATATTACATATTAATATGTTACTAGTATAGTACTAGTTACTACTAGTATATTACTAGTTTACTACTAGTATACTAGTATATTACTAGTTACTACTAGTATACTAGTAAACTAGTTTACTAGTACACATGTTGCTACATATTACTAGTTACTACTAGTATACTAGTAAACTAGTTTACTAGTATACATGTTGCTACATATTACTAGTTACATATTAATATGTTACTAGTCTACTAGTATAGTATTAGTTACTACTAGTATATTACTAGTTACTACTAGTATACTAGTAAACTAGTTTACTAGTACACATGTTACTACATATTACTAGTACACATATTACTAGTTACATATTAATATGTTGCTAGTCTACTAGTACACATGTTACTATTAGTATAGTAGTATAGTTACTTAATTTACGAGTAACATATTATTTTTTACTATTAATATAGTAGATATTGATATGTAGTATGACCATATTGATACTACTAGTATGTAGTAACATATTACTAGTAATATTTGCATGTGTTGATACTAATTAGATATGTAAGGGTGTTTTAGGCATTTAGAAACGCACTTTATAATCTCCACAAAGTTTTTTGGACTAACGAGTAAATAATTGGACTAACGAGTAAATGTTTTCATGGGTGGACTAGCCATTAACTGGGTCATGAAAAATTGGACTAAATAGTAATTCCTACATTGGTAAATACTGCTAGGTCGGGATTACAATTCGTAATTGGTACGATGATTAGTGTTTATCTTGGGCCATTGATGTCACACGAAACTAAAGAACTAAAACTTTTGTAGGAGTCTTATATGGTTGTGGACACCCACCTTTGGCAATACACTGATTTACGGCAATCTGAAAATGATTGAAAGGATGTATGAGAAGTACATTTTAACTCAAAATTTTGACCAGTTCTTAATCAAAGACCATACTAGAATTAATTGAAATCATTCAAATGGACCCTTAGAAAGAATCTGCAGTGGTGCGTATAACTAAAAAAAAAAGAGCAAAAAAAACTAAAATTTGGGTTTAGTCGTGTTGTACGCAGTGGAGGGAGACTAAAATTTGGTCGAGCGCAACTTTGAGTTACGCCCCAATCGAAGCAATTCAAATCTCGTCCCATTTTTTTTTTTTTTTTTATTATTATTATTGGGCGCAACTTTGATATATATTTTTTTATTATTATTGTTGGGGCGCAACTCAAAGTTGCGCCCTATTTTTTTTTTTTTTTTTAATTGTTGGGCGCAACTTTGAGTTACGCCCCATCGAGCGCAACTTTAATTTACGCGTAAAGACCGACCCAAAGACTAAATATATTCTGGGTTTTGGTTATAGTCCGGTCTTTGGTCTTTAGTCCGTCTCCACTGCGTCTGTTTTTTACCAAAAAATTTGGTTATACTCCACGACTGTGGATGCTCTTAGCGTGCAAATTCTTACTCACCCCTCCTAATCCTATCTATGTCTTGAGTATGAGGTTCCTTATCAGATGCGTTGAATGATATGATATGATTCATGGCATGTCTTGGAAGTTGATGGGAAACCCCCTTGGATATCAATGGAGAAGATATGTATACATTAAATGTAAGTAACCTAACAAGTAGGGTTTAGAACTATAACAGGTTTATGAGCTCTTTAAGTTAGAAGTGAATTTCAAAGCTGAGATTTGGTTGTTGAGACTTCAAAGTTTGTCTTATATATACACAATCGACACTAGTTTTGTTTTTCTCTTCTTTAGTTGGATCTTTCAATGTGGACCATGCATATATAGATTAAAAGCACTCTATTGTCTCATTCACCACTTTCATTTCGGCAACCTATATTTTGTTGGACCACGAGAGAGCAATGGTGGAGTTCGAGCTAGTCTAAGCTTGGAAAATTATGGAATGTCATTTTGTGGGTGATTTTGTTTCTAATTCTGATTAGCGCTTTCTAGTCGTCATTTTGTAGAGCAAGATTAACCACTATTCGAATTGGGTTTGGCAATCCGTTTTCTTTCCCACCATTTTAGATTTGAACTTCCATAATCTGATACAATTGTTGAGCTTCGGTAAACTGGAAAGATGAAATTCTTCCACTATAAAACCTATACAAGACCTATACGAGCTGTCAGGATACACAACTCCATTACAGTCTATATGTGGTGTTTTTGCTGCATGAGTTACGTTGACGTCCATATTGTTCTATCACTTTATCGGGTAAGTGTTTTGTTAACCATTTTGAAATGGTTCATTCAAAATTCATCTGCACATGAAAATCTTCTTCACAAAGGCCACACTCCACAATCCTCTTATTTGAAGTTGGAAAAATTATTGGTCACACCCAAAAATAATAAATAATTACAATGAGATACGACTTGAATGGATACTAATGAGAAAATAAATATTACAAGGGAGTAGAATTCGAAAGAGATATTCTATGTATCTAATTAGTATCGTATATGGTCCTAAATCCTATTCTATATTTATTCTTCATTTTAACTTCATCTCTTTTGTGTGTCTTCTTCTTCTTCATGCATGTTCATGTCCATGTGAGATAAAGATTTGACAACCAATCTCAACTAGCCGTTGGAAAGTTCCAAAAAAAAGAATGAGAACCCAAGAATTGCTGTGGATTTTTCCTCAGATAATTTATATATTACCTTTTTTTTTCCTTTACAAGTTGTTTCGGATTTTATAGCTATAATATCCAACATGAGAGGCTGAGAATCATGAAAACAATGTTGCTGTTATGATTGTTGTCTGTGCATTGTGAGGGTATTGTGGTGGTGGTGATATTTGCGGACCTTAATGGGTAGACCATTAGGGAATTCGACGAATGGGAAGGCAAAAGGATGATCTGGTTTATCCAGCTCCCAATTGTAATTCAGGACCAGATGGTGTATGAAAACGGCCATCTCCATCTTGGCTAATTCTGATCCCGCACATAATCTTGGTCCTCCTCCAAATGGCATGAAGTTGTTCGTTACTGTTGTGGACGTACTTAGAAGCGATGCAGACCCCTTGTTGCTACTTCTATTCTGCACGAATTCATATGGTAAAACAATTCAATACTTCGATTTTCATCAAAAATGCATTTAATATGTATTAATATTACATATGAAACCAACTTATTATTTTGAAACGCAAGGAATATGATACAACAAATTTTCTAGAAAGTGTACTTAGAGAAAAGTAAAATGTTTTTATTTCTGAAAACTACGTTTACTCCTGGAAAAAGTTGAAACACTTCTACTTCTAGTTCCCAACAACTTTACGGAGGTTGAAGTTCATATTTAAGGACGGTTTTTGCCGACAGAGCACGGTCGGGCAGTTGATTATCTTTCTTTTTTGAAATTGATCGGCAAGTTGCCACCCTTATTCGGACATAAGAGAAAAGGTAAGAATATTAGACAACTAGGGATTGACCTATGGTTGACACTTTGACATATTGGAAAGATCAGAATAGTACTACAGGGATCATGAGCAAGATGACTGGAGCAATCAAATTGTTTCGGATGCTCTACTCTACTCTTATCGTCATCATGATTGAATAGAAACCGCTCATAATATGGACCTTGGAAGTGAATGGATGGAGATTTCTCCTCATTTTTCTACTTTTAAGGTGTTGGGACAAGCGTGCGCGGTTTGATTTTTTTCATCCTCTTTTTGGAAAGTTCTTTGTAGGATCTTTGGGGTTTACTACTGCCTTCTTTAAAAAAAAAATTACCCTATAGTATAGCCCCCCACTCTAAAGCAGAGTTGCACGTGCACTTCATTGCCCCACCCCCACTTCATGTGCCTTAATTATTTCATTAACCCCACATAAAATTAAAAAATTACTAAACGGGTCCATCTAACTTACGGTGGGACTCACTTGAGCCAAATCATAATTTATTTTTAGTTTGGTCCTTAGCTTTTGATTTATTTATCAGAAGTAATAGACGCACCGAAAGATTTATCCCGCAAACTCGGTGCTCTCACAAATTTGCGGCCCCAGTAAACAGGCAAACATCACAAACATTTGGCAATTGTAAATAAAATGATCGGAGCTTAAGCCGGTTTGCTCATAAATTTAGATGAAGCTGCAACTTGAGGGTACGGGTTAGAGTCTAACCTGCCATCTCCAAGGGTTAAAGAGCTGAGGATCATCATAGATCAAAGGGTCCAAATGTACCGCTGCGAAGACCGGAAGAACTTTCCACCCGCAAGGAATATCATATCCTGAAAATTTCCAAATACCCAACATTTTATTTTCTTTCAAAAGGTGAATAAAAACTTAAAGAGGTTAAGAGACTGTAATATTATAGGGAATCAGTTAGGATCATTTTTCTTTTACCTTTATAATGGACATCTTTTAAGGCTTTTCGGTGTACAAATCTGACTACATTTCCCAGCCGAAGAGTCTCGCTTATAACCTATACAAAATTCCATCATTTTCACTGTCAGAATTGTATTTGGACATTACCAACTGATTAATCATTAAAAAAATGTTGATTAATAGAACTTACGCATTGGGTAAATTCCATTTGCTTATAATCTTCCCAAACCAATCCTGCTTCTCCTCCTAGTTGCTTTTTAGCTCCCACAATTCTAAGGTGCTCTTCCTAAATTCAACAATTCATTAAGGGCAAATGTTTAATTTACTAATTAATTACATTAAACTCCAATTTACTAATTAATTACATTAAACTCCTCAAAAGTAAATTAATTTAAGATTACGTACCCTTAATTCTTCAACTGCTTTAGGACATCCTTGTAAGAAATAGATAGCTAAAGCTATAGACACCGAAGAAGTTTCATGGCCAGCAAACAGCAAACTTAATATCAAATCAAGAATCTGTTCTGTTGATAAATTTGAGTGCTTTAATACCCATCCAAGAAGATCATCTTCCTCTTTAATCACTACTTTCTCGCCCATTAACGTTCGGTTATCGTTCATTTTCTCGATTCTTTCCTCCATTTTCTGCTCTATTACTTTCAAAATGCATGATCGTGACTGCTCATGTACGTAGAAAAAAAGAATTAGGTGCAGTAAAAAACATGATTAGCGAGACAAATTCAGACTTATCACTAATTAATTACCTTTAAGGCCCTTCTGTATGCTGTGCCTGGGAAGTTCAATGGTGCTGATACAACTCCTTTCATGAAAGTAATGTATTCACTCTTCAACTTCTCTGTTTCAGGTTTTCCTGGATCCATACTCATGATATGCCTTGCCATTAAATTGAATGTAAACTACAAACAAAAAAAAAAAATTAAAAAAAATTGCTCATTAATATTTTCACAAAAAAAGTAAATGAAAAAAGAAAGAGCTTCATATACTAAATAAGGTTACCTTTTTAGCTTCATCTTGAGCAGAGAAGACTGAATTATCTTTCCAAGATCCTAAAACAAGCAAAGTATGCATTTCAACTTCTTTCAGAAGATGACTTTTAAGTCTTGTATTACTCATGAAGTTAAGAGAAATCATTCTCATATCTCTGTGCATGTCTCCAACTAATACTAACATAGACCATTTCCCAAGAATTCCTCCAATACTTCTGGGATAACTGCATTCGAACAACCGACCTTCGTTTTGTAATATAAACCGGTTTAATTCAGCATCAGCCGAAACAATTGTCGGTTCGCCGAATAAATTCGATTTGTAAATCTTTCCATACCTGCACAAGAAAAAGTTGAAGAACATACATGATCAAACTAATAACTAAAATTAATTAACATATGGGTTTGATTATTTTTCAGAATTTGAGGCTTTTGATTAGGGGATTATGTTTGTACCTTGATATTTGTTTTTCCATATATTCACCAACAGTAGTAGCAGAATAAGGTCTCAAGTAAGGGATTGTTTCGCCTATAAAAGGCAAACCCATGTTTCCTGGTGGAAGTTTAAGTACTTTATCTTTTCTTTTAAAGAGATGATGATACCACATAATGATAATTAGTAGTAGTGATAATATTGTTGTTGTAGTTGAGGAGAATAAGAGATGAAGTAGCTCTACTTCAGACATTGTACACTGAAACAAAAGCTATCTTCCTTCTCTTTCTCTCCCTCTCTCTCTCTCTCCCACTCTCTCTGTCCCTATTTATCTAAGAACGAATGAGCTCTCTCTGTTTCAAAATCTTGAAAAGATCCTGTTTTCTTGAGCTTTATATAGAAGCTTTGGGAGATTGTCTTCTAATTGGAGAGGTTTTATGAAGGGGGAAGGATCCGTTGACATGGTTATAATGACATAATCCGTTGACATGGTTATCAAAATCTTGAATTTAATGTTAATATTAACCGACATGTTCGTATAAAAACTCTACATTCTCTTAAAAATGAGAGAATTCCAATAAACTTCACCATCCACATTTTAATTTCAACTGTTAATCTTCAACGGTTGATATTCAAATTGTAGATGGTGGTCTTATCATCATCTGGAATGATCTCATTTTTGGTGGGAAGTGTAAACATAAGAAAAGAACATGTCATCAAAAATTATTAATTGCCCGTTGTTTGGTAGAGAATTGAATATTTGAAATGTCGAGATTATGTCATTATAACTGCCATCATGTCAAGAATATGATATGAGTAGTTTTAACTTTATTTTTAAAGGTTTCGTTTTCTTTACATAATTTTTTAAGCATCTTCACCACTTTTCCTCTGTTTTTAGTACCCGGTTTATTCTTACACCTTGTTTTTTTTATTCTTACATCATGTTTTTTTTTTTATTTAAGTCCTTAATTGGGTGATTTATAACTCCAAGTTGTAGTTAAGTATCAAAAAGCAAATCCACGTAGTAAAAGCAAATGTGTAGAAACTTTCTACTGCAATGCTCCCCGCCAACTTGCCCCATTTTGCACGATAGTTAGCCAGTCGGCTTGTGTTATTTTGTTTGCACAACAGAACAGGAAATGAGACTTCAAGCCATACTCAATTCATTGTAGTGCAAAAACTGCAACAAGTGGGTGGATTCATGTCTTTTGAGGGAAGGGTTGCTGTCATATATCCGATATTCTGACCTCAATACATTTTGATTAGGCCGATGTCAATATAGTATAGCGGTAAAATCATTAAGTCACTACATTTCCATTAGGCCGATAACAATGTAGTACAGTTGTAAAGTTATTGGATGATGACATCAGCGATATAAGTTCGGAAACCTTCGGCATCAGATTTTTTACGGATCCGGAAAAAAAAACATTTTGATTAGGGATCACAATTACGCATGACTTATTGTCACAAGAAAGGACGTTTTGCTTTTTTTGATTTATTTAGAGCTTAGATATTGTTAGTTAATGATGTAATTAGGTGTTCATCTTTATTTTTTCCCAAAGTGATTGATGTTAACATGACGTCAGAATTCACAACTTTCTTAAACATTGTAATGAGCTGAAGTAGTTAGTATCTCGTTCCAGCCTAACAAGAATGTTTTTAGTAGTTATTTAAACTAATTTTCTTGTACTAACTATTGTGTTTATATATAAATTGCAGCATTATTAGTCTCTATTTTTTAATCTCTTTAATAGTTGTTCACAATCATGCAGTATCCCACTCAAAAATCGAAAGAACTTAGATTCTGATCAGTTTTTCTTTTTCCTTTTTTTTTTTTTTTTTTTTTTTTGATTTGGGAAGATACTAATCAGTTGATTAGCCAGATGTACAATTTGTTCCAGTACTAACTTTAAAGTATTACTTATCATTTCCATTTTGATGCTGAAATCATGAGCCGGGTTATCTAGCTCACTGCTAAACTTCCTACCCCGATCTTGTATAACAATGCAAAAGAAATTTCAGAGAAGAAACATTTTACAGAGGGCGACGGATATCCAAAATCCCTGTTAAATTAAATAGAAGAAGGAGCCTTCGCCTTCATTTCTTTCTTGTTTTCGGGCTTTAATACTCGTTTGGACCATACATATTCCCTTCATCGTAGTTTATTGTCAAAATCACATACTCCATCCAGTTAAACAGTCAGTGTGGGGGACCTGAAATCAAAACTTGAGATTTAACTACGTACAATTGTGTGGTTAACATCATCTCTATTACTAAAACTTCTACTGGTGGGACCATATCGATTGAAGGGCACATCATTCTAAACATAGCAATGCACGTGTGACACAAACTGAGACGTAAATAAAATCATACACTGTACTTAGAGTAATTCCTATGGCAATGAACAAAAACAAAAATTTGTTGAGCCACGTGGATGAACAAACTGTATTTTCCACTATGGAAACAAGTCAAAATGAATAAATCTAATATTTTTGGGCCCACTAGTGATTTTATTAATATAAATTAATAAGACTTGAGTCCCACTAGCGATTTTATTTATTTAAACTAATAAGAATTGGGTCCCACAGATGATTTTATTTATATAAACTAAAAAATTATAAATATTAAAATATTTATTTAATAGATAAAAATCAGAAAAAGTGAGCTGGTTTTAACGTTTTGTTGTGGGCGTCATCCTCATGAGCGCCTGCGCTAGGGCGTTGGTCGCGGGAGTTTGCCCTTTGATCGCGCGTTGCATCACTTAACGCGGGCGTCACTTTTGTTGTCGCCAGAATTAGAGGGTATGGCGCGCGACATCAACGCAGACGCGCGTCGGGTTGAGTGACTCGATGTTCAAATGAACAGATCATGCCATTTGAACATCCATTTTTTTGGTTTGCTTATCCCATAGTGGGATCAAAATGAACAAACTCTAGGTTTGTTCATTCCATAGGAATTGCTATTAAGGTTAAGGTCCAATGGCTCCTAAAATTAGCCACTGGACCTACCGTCCTTGGCCCTTTGCCCGTCCTTGATTTTATAAGTTTTCGGATCTTTAATTTTCTCGTCCTAATTGCCTATAATGTCTCTATTGTCTTTGTGCTTCTTTTTTTTTTAATGTGGACGGCTTAGTGATACTAGAACACCGCTGCCACGGTGGGGAGGGCCGACCGTAAAAAAACGAAACACTGCTGCAATGGGACTTAAATTTTTTTTTTTGTAATTCCCGAAAATAGATGCAACCAAAAAAAAAATTCTTTTCCTTCAAAAATATTTAAAGGAAAAGCACTCTTAATAATTTGTTTGGTTCATGAATGTTTAGAAGAAACTAATCTTTGCCAGTCGTGAAAAAGAAAATGGAGCGCCGAGTAAAATATAGATCTTACCTAGAACCCTAATATTCTAGTGACACCAAAATAAAATGTATACAATAAAATCTCATTTAGGCAAATAACACCTATAGATAGAAGGCCTAAATAGAATATTGAGTGTATAATGAAAAGAGCATAAAAAAAAAATTACGAGTATAATTTGAGTTAAATGAATCGGTCGTTCTTTAGAAAACAAAAAAAATAAAAAAAATAACACTGCATCGGAAAAAAAAAACAAAAAAATATTGCATCCAACAGTTGTACGCAAAACGTCCATATGCAATTGCAAACTTCTATTGGGAGAGAGAATATAATAGAGTCCAAAGCATCAGTCCATCTAGAAAATTTGACTTTCCAAAATCAAAATATGCCAGACACGTGTGTGCAATGCAAAGCTTCTTAATTTCTCGGTGATATCAAAACAACTTTCTCTGTCCTCCGCTCTTCCATGTTTCTCTGCCATTACAGACGGAAATTGTTAGATTGAATTTTGTTTTCCATTTGGGAATATTAATGATATCGAAAAATTAGATCCATCTTTATGTATGTATAAGAAATTGTAATTTATGTAAATGTAATCGTATGTGAGTAATTGAATAGTTACTGAGAAAAATTGATCTCTGAAGGGATTCCTTACTTGATGGATGTTGGTTACCAAAAATTTGATCTGATTATTGGTTAATTAAGATCATCAAACTTAAAATTTTAGATCCAATTGCAGACTCAGTAAACGATAAAACGATTCGCTGGTGGTAGTGGTGGTGGCGCTGGTGACACTCGAAGTTTTGAATGAGAAAACGATTCATTGGTGGTGGTGGTGCTTCAGGCGGAGGAAGCTGACGATGATTTGTGAGTAATTTGTAAACTAATATAGACGATTTGAAGGTCGAAGACAAAACTGAAGGAGGTTGTCGCGGCGGCGTCGGAGGCGGTGCTGCTGCTGGTGAATAGAGACTGAAGTTGCAGTTCAAAGTTTGTTGTTTCAATTACTCGGATGAACGGCTCCCATCAAATCCTTGTTTTAAAGTCATCTCATCCAACGACAGATATCGAATCTACACACAGAAATCTGAACGGCTCATATCAATTCCGTGTTTTTAAGCTATGTGATCCAACGGACCATATTGAAATTGGACACAGAAATATTTTCAATCTTTTTGCAAAATTGTTAGGGTCCATTTGACAAAAAAGTGGCCATAAAAGGGACTCCCTCCCTACGGGCCCTTCGGGCCCTCCGGTCGGTCGGCCCAACTATCCCACGTGTAATCTAATTATTGGTTTCCATGTGAAGATACACAGTATACTTTCATTATCCATAAATAGTTTATGTTTCAAGTTCACCAAATCAGTAAATTTTTTATCTTTAACGTGCAATGACCGACATTATTCGAATGGATATGACACTGCACGAACACTATTTGTATCCAAATGTCAAACAACCAGTGCATAAGACATTGTATAAATCTCTTGAAATTATTTAATCCAGCTAGATACCGTTCTACGTTTCATTTGCAGCCGGTGACCAAAAAGTAAAACAAGCCGGTGACCAAAAATAAAACAAATCTGAATTCATGATCTCCAAAAGGGTTCTACAGATGATCAAATTTTTATTTTCTACTTCCGGAAACAATCGATATGAAACTGACTTCAAATTTGAGAGTCAATCTCCAAAGCCTATAGATTAGCCCAAAAATATCTATCCAAAATAATTGTAGAAATCATTTTAATTCTTCTTCCAATTGCTATGGACAAGAATCATGCACGTGCTTCCGCACGTGCAAGTTGGATCCGGGTCCATTACTTTTGTCCGTAAGTTAGCATCCTAATACCGCAGGGTAATTTTCAAATAACTCAAATTACTAATATACCCTCATGTTATTTATTTCTCATCATTTGCATCCCATGGAATAGGGGCAAAATGGTCCAAATTAAATTTATAACTTCAAAACACTATTCTACAATAACTAAGGGATGTTCTCTTTATAATAGTACTTTCCTCAGTCCACATATATAGGCGGAGGAAGACAATTACTCTATATTAAGAAAATTGCGTGGATTCATAATTTTATATGTTTTTATTTACATTTCTCTTCGTCTTATCTCCAACACAATTACCATGTACAATAAATATGGGTATATATGAAAAAATTCATCTTGGAAAGCAAAGTCCGCCTATTTAGTGGGACAAACAACAACCAAAATTCCGCCTATATATGTGGGACGGAGGGAGTAATAGATTAGCCCGAAAATATATATCCAAAATAATTGCGGAAATCATTTTCCGATAATTACGGAAGTCATTTTTTTTTGGTACCAAAATGATTATGGAGTACTTAATTAAGTTAAATTAAAGTAAAAAAATGTCCCATAAAAAAAATACTATATGTAAAAACTGTCTGGTTTATTTGTGTCCTTGAAAAAACATTTGGGCACTTAAAATTGAAAGCTAACCTACCAACCCACTCGTGCGGTTGCTAGAGTTAAAAAGGACTGACAAAGTAAGGTAAAACTGTAGAACATGCAGCAGAACCAATCATTACTGTTGTGCCCAGCTAACTTTTAACACGTGTAAGATAATGATAGACTACCTTGGAGTATTACTGCGAAATTGCTTTAGAGCCCCGCTTCTACGCCCCAAAATTTTGACACCACCATGTGTCAAATTTTAATTGGCTCATTCCTTGGGTGAGATGGAATCAATGGTGGATTTAACTGCCACATGGGTGTGTAAAAACTTGGGGTACAAATCTGGGGTCTTCCAAGCATCTTCGGTATTACTGCTACTGGAACAAAGTGGAGGAGGCAAGATTAGATGCTTTCACCCTCAACAACAACGTACTTTAACGTTGGCCGTTACAGCTACAAAGTTTGTTCGATGAGGCTGGTTGTGGTTGGGATATATGCCGAGTTTAAAGCTGAAAACTAAAGTAGAAGAGTCAAGGATCAAGAGGCAGAGAAACGCAACATTGCTAATAGGGGTACCACTAACCTGGAAAAGGTATCGAATCTCATAGGATTTTTAGTCTGTCTAGTCTTATATGAGATTTGGTACACTCTCCAGTAAATTGGTGTTCCATTGGAAACTACGTAAAACCGGGTGTATGAACCTTATTTTCTTAAAGCAATCTCGATCCAATTGGGGTCAAGCGCCTACGAAAAGATAGTCCCATAAAGGTTAGGGCTTGTAAGTGTAAGCTATGAGTTTTGGTCCTTTGCATTGTTGAGTTGGCATCCACAGCCTAGGAGATTCAAGTTAAGATAGAACGGCCTATTAGAAGCAATGCTACTCCAAGTGCAAATTCTCTTTCTCCATAATTTACATCAATCCTGGTACCTTTGCCCGTGGGATACCTTGATAATATAACGGCGAGTAGATCTATTACTAAGCTTCCATCCAAGAAGGAAAATCGAAAGAAACCTAAGCTGCCATTCAGGGTACATAATCTCGTCGATCCTACTAATTCGTTCTTCGAATGTCCTAGTTCTAACTCATGTCATGACTCCTAAATCTTCTTCCACAACAAGAAAGACCAGAGTGGGTTTAAAAATATCTGCTTGGAAAAATTTATCTTCTTTTGATCGATAATGAATTTAGTGTCGACAAGTTTCAAGTTTAGGTAGTTGATATAATCACCCAAGACTTTATTATTGTAGTATATAATACTGACTTCAACTGTCTATTCCTTATCTTGAAAAGCTTGTTTCTGAATTCGAATCACAAATCTATATTTTTTAAAATGTCCTTTAAGTGTGTTCTTTTTTTTTTTTTTTCTTTTTGGCAAACTCGCTATTAAAAAAATTGTTGGTAAAGAACAAATAAAATTGAGACCTAAATAAAACTATAACTCCCAAGAAAGAAAACAAAAATGAAGATAGAAAAGATCCCCCAGATCACGTTAAGTGTTTATTTTTATAACTTGATACAAGAGCTTTTAAATAAATCCCATAGCATTTTTCCTCTTAAAATCATACAAAGCATGTTGAACACCATTTACAAAAAGAGAACAAAATATTTTTCTTTTTGAACTTTTGAGTATCCTTCACCCCCATGATCTCCAATGTCGAAATAGATGGATTCGTTGAATAATTATTATATTCCTTATCAATATATATGTCTAACATCATAAATTTATTAGTATCAATACTGGCTGTCATTGCTAACGTCTCATAGGAAATCTCTGCTTTAGGCCATCTCAAATCATTCAGACCACCGTGTTGGCTCAATAGCTAAGTGTATGCTCGTATCATTTAAATGTCAAATAGAAGAAGTTCTACTTACATCTTGGCTCAATATATTCATCAGCTTTCTTAGAATTAACTCATGCTTGGCTCCTTGCATGGCTTGTATCATGAGTATTAACTTAATTTGTTAAGGCAAATTTGTAACCGATATTATTTTGTCTGCTTGTTATACTGGTGGTGTTATTACAAGCAGTAGAAGCAGTTTAGGTACATATCTAGTAATAACTTTTACACCATTATGGTGGTTTTGTGTAAAATGGGGCACAAAAGAATTGTTAGGCAAAAATTAGGTTTTCCACATCTTAGGTCAAGCCATAGCCTGCTACATATTGTAGCATGCTAAAGCTTAAGCTAAGCTATCTATTGTAATGTGAAAGAAGTAAGCCCCACGATAGTGTCTCTTCACCGCACCCTAGGGAAAAAAAAGTCGCGATATGGACGCCACAACGTTTGTTCTTAGAGCAAGGGCTGTGGGTAGTCTCCAAATAGAGACTATCTCTTTCATATGAAGGAGGAGTAGTTCATATGAAGGAGGAAACCCACTGTGGGCAAAATGGAATGGAACACTAGACGGGTAACAATCTCCCGTCTACTAAAAAAAATTGAAAATTTTGAATAAAACAAAAATGGAGGGAAAATTATGTGGTTAAAAATGTTTTAAAAATTGAAATCAAACATACACGGGGACAGTCCCCCGTGTGAAACTAAAAATCCTATCTAGACGGGGGACTGTCCCCCGTCAAACCAAATTTTTTTTGATACACGGGGGATAATCCCCCGTGCAGTTTTCTTTTCTCAAACGGGAGACAGTTCCCTGTCTAGTGTTACACTACCAACCACTCGTTCATGCGAACGAGTGTATGAACGTGTTGGGGGTGGAAGTGGGGTGGTAGCGACCCATAGTAGCCTCTAATTAGAGCAAGTTGGTAGTTCACTCCTTCAAATGAATGAGTAACACTACCCATAGCCCTTGCTCTTAGAATCAAACACTTCAACCATGCCCGATAAATTTGAAGCAGTATTATTTCTTTTGGCGGTGCAAAATGGATTCTTTGAGGGCCCCAAGATGATAAAAAAAGGGTCATGAAGTATTAAATTACATAATCCCATCCTACTACTTTTGATAATGGTGAAAGTTGATTAATTTGTGCTAGTGAAATTAATTAACTAAACTAATTAAGTATTAGTGGTTGATTTGCTTAATGATTTGATCTAACTTTTGAATATCAAAACTTGATTATTATTTTGTTTTGTATTTAGAGAGAAGTGGAAAAACAAGGAGGAATTTTTTTTTGATTTTTTTTTTTTTTGAAATCTCAGAAGAGTACGAAGAAACATATGCTCAAAATAATCAAGAACAACTTTAACTGAATTCCCATTACAATTTTGTTGCTTCTAATCACTTAAAGTGCGTAAAAGAAATGTTTTTTTTGAAGGTTTTATAGCTGCGAAATCATGAAAACCTAGCCATGACACTAGTATATGGCTGGAAAATTGTGATAACCTAGCCGTAAACAAAACCTACGATTGAAGTTCATGTAGTCGTAAATATGACATACGGCTGGAAAATGAAGAATTCCTAGTCGTAACTATATTCCAGTCGTAAGTTTAAAAAGGCAAAACTCTTAGCCGTAAGTTTGAGAACATCGATTAATTTGGATCGAACACTGGATGCCACCCACCCGTAAACAAATTTATACTTGGGACTTTAAATCTTATGAACAATAAATACCAAATTACGGCTTGGAAATACGTTACGGTTGAGAATTTTTTCTACTGCGGTTAGGAAGTACCTAAACGTATACCTAACTTATGATTTTTTTTGGTTATCAGAACTACCCGGGGCTAGGAAATCCCAACCATAAAAGCACTTATGGTTGAAATTTCTTATTTTCCCAACCGTAGAAACCATTTATGGTTGGGATTTTATAGTTTTTCAACCGTAATGAACGATCTACGATTGGAAAAATATGAACTTCTAGCCGCAATCAGTTTCAGAAACCCAATTTTAAGCCCTAACTTGATCTAATCTCACCTATTTAACCAATCAAAAGAAGAAATAAAAAGTGGGTTTTTCATTTGATTTTTATGTAATAATAGTCATTTCTAGAGCATTAACTTCTGTTTCAACTTCTGTTTCAACTCCTTCATTCACCAATTTTCCATTTTCAGATTCTACATCTTCGTTCGACGATATTCAGTTGAATTCGCTGTATTTTTTCCTTCTTTTTGATTTCAGTGGTTATCTTTGCTCAC
Organism: Papaver armeniacum; assembly: GCA_023531295.1. Classification (NCBI taxonomy): domain Eukaryota; kingdom Viridiplantae; phylum Streptophyta; class Magnoliopsida; order Ranunculales; family Papaveraceae; genus Papaver; species Papaver armeniacum. The sequence goes on along the minus strand of JAJJWW010000712.1, from coordinate 233,271 downwards.
TTGCTTTGTCTCGTCATTTTTTATAGAAAATAATTTAATTCACGGTGAATACTTTTGAGAATTGAAGAAAGAAAAAAAAAAAAAAATTGGAGAAGAGGGCGATGGAGAAAAAAAGGACAGGAATAAGAGGAAAAGATATGTTAGATTTAGGTTTTTTTTGTGGTTTTTTTTTGAGTTAGATTTAGGTTAGTTATAAGGGAAGAACATTTTCGAACCTTTGCATAATTAGATCCTATCATACCCCATTTTAATCCATTGCAGCCCTTAGAACATTTTTTTGCCCCAATAGCAAGATTCTTTTGAAAGAACGCGCAATTGGGGGATATATAAATTAATTGGGGGATATAAATTACTTCCCCAACCCATGGTGTGTGCTAAGGGGTGATTTTTGGGTATGAAAATACTAAAATACCCTTTGGTTAATTAAAAAACATTATGAAAAGACTATACTACCCTTTCTCCTAAAACTTAAAATCCAAAAACAAAATCAAATATACCCCATTCTCTCAATCAGTACAGGCATTCTCTAGGTGTAGGGTTTTGAATTTTTTCATCTTCTTCATCGTTCTTCGTCGACGATTAATCGTCGATTCAAAAATTTCTTCGTCGATTAACCTACCTGAATCATAACAATGCCTCCAAGAAAGAAATCAGATGCCCAATCGAAGTCAAAATCGATTGGTGAACAAAATTTAAAACAAATGCTTGCTTTGATTTCTCAAGAGCAAGAAGAAGAAGAAGCAGCGAACTCGGACAACCAATCTCTCAGAAACATGGCTTCTGTGAGAAGGTAATTGATTTTGAACTGTTTTATTAGTGTTTGAATCGATTTATAGCATATTGGGTTTGTGTTAGAATGGTTATAATCGCGAACCCTAACTCAAACAGTTGAGTTTCAGTGAGTACCAGCATTGATTTTAGTATGAATACAATGCCGGTACTGGATTACGGAATTCAATCTATAATGAAGACAATGTCGGTTTTGAGTTACGGCGTTGATTTTAGTATGTATACAATGCCGTTTTCAAACCCAGATGCAGCTGAAACTGAATGTTCTGTACCGGCGTTGAAATTAGGTTGAACATTATGCCGGTAGTATGTTATGGCATTGGTTTACATTTATTCACGTATGCCGGTAGTGCTCATTTGGTATCCAGGAAACCCCTAGAAATTGTTATCGGTACCGGCATTGAGTTTAGGTTATATTGTGTGCCGGTACCCAGTTACGGCATGGAGTTGAATTTTTTCGTGTGTGCCGGTAGTGCTCATTTTGTATCCAGGAACAGACTAGGGAGTACCGGCACTGCCGAAAGATGTTGTTCAACTACTTAGGAGCGTATCTTAGGCATCTTTGTGTTTGCCAAATTACTATGCCGGTTTTGGTCCGGGATGGTTTGTTTCACGTAAATCTATGCCGGTATTAAGACTGAATGTGAGTTGCCTTATATTCATTTTGTGTGTCTTTTGATATAGGGCTAAAGCCAATGCAGCTAACAAAGGAAAAACTAAAGATGCTGTCATTAAGAGAAGAAGGAAGGACGGTCTTGATACTCCTCGATCTCGACTCCTCGAGGAAAGATCAAGGACGATCTTGATACTCCTCAGTCTTTTTGTACATATCCTCGGTAAGAGACCAATAAACTTTCTCCCAATCTCTTAGAAATTCCAACCACTTTTTATGATTTTCCGCATGTTCTTTGTCCACTCGCTCTTTTATCTCGCCTCTCTCATCTTCTTCTTCTTGGGTGATAGTTTGTTCTTGCGAACATCTTACTCTAGTAGAGCAATCATTCTCTTCTTAATATCCGCCTTTGTGGGTTAAAACAAGGCATGACATGTTTTTATCACATTATTACGTATATGGCATGACATGCATCCGGGAAGATGTCGGATATTGCATTCATTAATGCGTCATCTTGATCGGTTATGATGACCCTCAGAAGTTTATTGTCCCGGAAGAATAATTTCAATTGTCGTAAAGCCCAATGATAATTATAGTCCCTCTCGTTTTCCATTAAACACCAAGCCAATGTGAATGTTACCTTATCCGATGTTTGCCCCACGATGTTGAACAACGGCATATTGTATTTGTTTGTCTTGTAGGTGCAATCCATAAAAAGAACACCACAACATGTATTTGCCAATTGTGAAAGCAAAGGATGCGAAATGAATATTTGAAGGGGCTTGTTGTCCGGCCCTCTTTTTATGATACGCGTGTAGTTGTGATCCCAAACTATCTTCTCAAACTCTTGCATAACGGTTATCCCTTCCCATTCCACCCTTCTAATAGTTGCTTGTGCGCTATAATTGTACGTAGAGAAGACACGTTCGTCTCATCCTTTTCCTTGAAGCCTCTGAGAATTTGTCTCGGTTTGATAAGTGCTTTGGTCAATCTCTTTACATCCTCGAATTCATGAGGTTTTAGCTTCGCAACTAGGGAGTGACCAACAAAATCTTTCGGATCACGGTGGTTATGACTGCCGAAACACACCCTACAATCCCATTCATTGTCCTTGTCTTTTAGATAGAATACAAGCTTAAATGGGAAATTATCCTTCCTCGTACGAGTCTTGTATACCCTATTAGTCTTCTTTGGATATACATAACCCTTTTTCTTGTGGATATTCTTCTTCTTGTATTCCCCACTTCTTTCGCAAACCATCTCAAAACGGCTCTTTGAACCTTGGGTATTCCTCACCAACACACACATGTTCTTAAGAGCCGTCTCTTTAGCCCAAGCGATTGCTTCCTTTGGATCTTTTATTCCCTACATAAGGACAACATGGAAGATTAGAAGGTTCATTACAAGCAATCCATTAGTAAAGTTCAAGATACTAGGTGAAAAGTATTCTTGGGTAACATACTGGAGGCATTTTATAGTATTCCGATGTATCCCGACCAAGCGGATTTGCATTTGTTGGATCAATATATGTCACCACCTAGGGATCGAATGAAAAGAAAATAAATTAGTTAAAAAAAAAATCAAAACACTATTGGTAGGCTGGGAAAAGTGTTTCGCCTACGTGTAAACTGCAAGTGCACAGTGTCTATTGGAGGCAAGGCAAGCACGGAGTCGATCCACGGGGAAATGGAGTGTGTAAGTGTCAGCAGGGCTTCACTAAACTGATTTCTAAGGTATTGTAACACAAATATGGGTTGGTGTCGATACGACAATGAGCTGTTGTAGCTATTCTAAGGCAACAAATAATCAAAAGGTGTTGTAACAGATGGTTGAGTGGCACTAGGGTGATTGAATTCACTCTCTAATCCTATGCTAAGGTAATGTGAATTATCACTTTGTTCTTATGCCTTCCCTTGAAGGTTTTAGATGGATAATTATATAACTAAATCCCCTTACTTACTCCTAGTATCAATGGTCTTCTTACAGTACCATTGATCACAAGCAAATTTAGTTCTCTAGCTAACTATTTTCCTAAGCATTACACACAATAAGAACAAGCTGAGAATTTGATTACTTTCACATTAAATAAGAGAGTTTCATCTACACCCTAGCAGAGTGAATTAGAACATCATGCAAAGAAAAACAGGATTCAAAATTAAGTTACAAAACAAAACCCTAAAAACGGACCGAGTTCTCTCACACATGAAGAACATCAATTTTATATCTCACAAATCACTCCAACTAACCATTAAACAAAGACCCAAACCTCTTTCCTCTGCTAACTCGTCTCTGAATCCATTGATTTGATGTTGGAGAAAACCCTAGCTCCATCTATCTCTAATTTAGATTCTAGGGTTATGGGAGAAGCTAAGAAAGAGATAGCTAGACCTAGAGAGGTGGTGAAGGTGGTTCTTTGAAATCCGTTGTCGGGGGTAAGGAGATGATGGAGGTGGTGGCTCTGCCATGGTATGGTCGGGGGAAGGGGAAGAGAATGGGTTTTCTCGATTTTGTCGGGGAGAAGAAAGATAAGATGAAGATGAGAAATGGGAGGTTTGGTCGATGGGTGTAGGTGTAGGTGGATGTGGTGTGAAGCGGGTGCAAGAAAGTTTTGATGTGTAGGGTGGAGCGACCATTGGATGCAGCGGAGATCGATGCGTAGGCCGATGCGACCGTAGGATGAAAATGGCTCGAATCTAACGGCTCAGAAGGGACGGGCTTGGATCCGGGTCGTGGGTCGGGCCTTGGACTGCTCAAGCCCATGTCTTGTAAATGGGTTGCTCCTTGTTGGGTTGCAACTGACGCGCGCGCGGGCTTTGGCTTTACGCTCCATAGACGCTTGCCTCCAATTTTACGCTCTTTTGCCTCCTCAATTTCTCCGAGCTTTATTTACTACCTAAAAACACAAAATTAATTAGTACAAATACTTATTCTTGAAAACAAAGAAAATACGAGAATGGGGATAATATCGATTTACGAGCACAAAAGATGAGTTAAATGCCAATAAAAAGGTATAAAAATATGCAATACTTGGCACTCATCAAATACCCCCAAACCTGAATTTTACTTGTCCTCAAGTGAAACGAGAAATTAAGAAATCCTAACTATACCATTGTCGCTGGTCTCTCGAATGCATTTAGCGTATGCACTAAGCCTTTAAACCCCTAGGTGTCCCTAGTGGACGAGTTGTAGTCTCGTGAGGGTTTACAGAGGTGTACCCACAAAACCTTCTCCAACTTCGAGTGTAAAAGAGTCTCAAGCATCCAAGGAGCTATGAGGACATAGAGTTTACGCATGCTAGTAACACGAAGTTAGAACTACCAAAGAACGCATTCTCATCCTTAAGAGTTGAGCGAGAAGTAACCATACCATATGAAAGAATTCGGATTCGATAGTGATCACAAGCCTCGACTTCGCCTCACCAATAAGGTTTTATGATAATTGCACTCAAAAAGACCGCTTTTTTAGTCTCTCATGTGTGCGGGCGGGAATAAAGAGAGAAATCACATGCACACGTTGAAGGTGAGAAGGATAACCTTCCGAAATAATATCAGGAGACTCCACGAGTTGTGGATAAAAGAATCTTTTCGATGATCTCTAAGAAAGGAAATCAACCATTAGCAAGGATGGGAGTACTCACTTACCTTCTCACCCGATCGGCAATTAATATCACTCTCTCGGCATTCATAGAAACGTCTTCAATCTTCGGTCTTTGGTCTTCAATCGTTGATGATGAACTTCGAACTTCACAAAAAACTTGACAATTTTTTTTTTTTTTTTTTTTTTTTTTTTTTTTTGACACTTAAAACATGAAAATAACAATAAAACAATAAAACTCAATTTTACACAACTTGTATTGTCTTGATTTCATAAACTTCACTAATTCTCATCTTTGTTGCATGTAAACCTTGGACTATTTCAACTTTTCTTCAAATATTCTGATGATGCTCCGCTTGCTGACGATGATGTGTTTCTATGAATCTGTTGATGTTGTTGAGAGGGAGAGAGTGATGCTAACTCAAATCGAACTACAAGAAGGAGTTTTAATCTTTAACGTCACCCTCATGATTGACGAAATTAGCACTCAAGAGATCAAAAATAGTCTTGAAAGTGGTGCGAAGTTGGGTTGCTCACCATTCCTACCGGAATTGACGTACGGTGACACACACTCTAACAGATTTTTTTAGAAAGTCACAAAAATTGAAGGTCGGTGCCTCGCTTGATGTAAAATGGGTAGTCTCCACTATGGGTGATCACAATTCTACTACCGAATATCTAAACAACACCTAATTCGCCCTCCGGTATGGTTAAATCCAACTTTAACGCTCTAATCAACTAAGAAACCCGATTGTGTTCTCCAGTACTTCCAAGTTCTGTTATTTCGGTCAGACTCTCTATGTAAACATAGCTAGAAGCATGCTAGTGACTCTAAGATCTCTAAAAGTTGGAGGTTTTTATGTACATATTTACAAAGAGTTTTGAAATTTTTGATTTTTTGATTTTTTTTTTTGAAATAAAAGACTAAAAACTCTAAATGCAAATGCACCCCCAAACCTAAATCAAACATTGTCCTCAATGTGTCAACAGATGATAAGAATTCAAAAAGTCACATACCAAGAGAACTATGTTGAGTAGAGAAAAGGAAGAGATTACCTGGATGTACAATGATGTTACTAAACCAAAGGAGGATGAATGCTTTGAAAGCAAACAACCAGAGCGCAAGACAAAAAAGGTTGGTTAGCACACATAAACTATGCAAAAAGAAAAAGGAAAGGGAAAGAGAATGGATTTTTAGTCCATATGTATGTACATAAGTGAACTAGTTTAGTCCACATAGATGGGGTCTTCTAGGTCGACGGTCTCAACTTCTGGTGGAAGATGCTCCAGAAATGGGTTCAATCTCTGACCATTGACTTTGAAGATGTTCTTGGTTGCTGGGTTTTCAATTTCAACAGCTCCATGGGGAAAACGGTACGTACCAAGAATGGTCCTGACCATCGAGAACGTAGCTTTCACGGGAAACAAGTGCAAACGAGTGTTGTACAATAAAACTTTATGACCTGGTGTGAAGGACTTGCGCAGAATGCGCTTGTCGTGAAACACTTTGATTCTTTGTTTGTACATTTTGGCACTATCATATGCATCATTTCTCAATTCTTCTAACTCATTGAGTTGAAGTTTTCTTTGGTTACCAGCTTTATCAAGATCAAAATTCAACTTCTTCACAGCCCAATATGCACGGTGTTCTAACTCAACAGGGAGATGACATGCTTTACCGTACACAAGTCTGTAAGGAGACATCCCAATGGGAGTCATGTATGCAGTTTTATAGGCCTACAAAGCATCATTTAAGCGCAAAGACCAATCTTTCCTAGAAGGATTGACAGTCTTCTCAAGAATATGCTTAATTTCCCTATTAGAAACTTCTACTTGGCAACTGGTTTGAGGATGGTAAGGTGTTGCGACCTTATGAGTGATTCCATACTTTCGCACAAGTGATTCAAAGGGTCTATTGCAAAAGTGACTACCTCCATCACTGATTATTGCTCTAGGTGTTCCAAAACGGGAGAAAATGTTTTCCTTAAGAAAAGAAAGAACAACTTTATGATCATTTGTTTTGGATGCAATGGCCTCTACCCACTTAGAGACATAATCAACAAGAACAAGAATGTATAACTTACCTTCGAGTTAGGAAATGGACCCATGAAATCAATACCCCACACATCAAACAGCTCAACAATCAAAATGGGTTGTAAGGGCATCATGTTTCTCTTAGAGATACTTCCTAATTTCGGCATCGGTCACAAGCAACACAAAAAGCATGGCTATCCTTAAACAAGTTGGCCAATAGAAACCGCTTTGCAAGATCTTTGCAGCAGTTTTCTTGGCACTAAAGTGGCCTCCACATGCATGGTCATGACGAAAGAAATGACGTCCCTTTGTTCGAATTAGGGACACACCTCCTAATGATTTGGTCTTGGCAGTACTTAAACAGATATGGGTCATCCCAAAGGAAATGTTTAACTTCAGCCAAGAATTTAGAACGGTCTTGTTTAGACCAATGCAAGGGCATTCTACCTGTAGCAAGGTAGTTTACAATATCGACAAACCATGGCATTTCGAACACAAGCATCAATTGTTCATCGGGGAATGATTCCCTAATCGAAACAGATTCATCATGCCAGATTCAACATTCAACCTAGATAAGTGATCAGCAACAATATTTTCTGACCCTTTCTTATCTCGAATTTCGAGGTTAAACTCTTGTAACAAGAGTATCCATCGAATTAGATGAGCCTTAGCATCTTTTTTAGACAAAATATATCTCAATACAGCATGGTCAGAATATATGATGACCTTAGATACTATCAAATAAGATCTAAACTTATCTAATGCAAACACAACGACTTACAACTCTTTCTCGGTTGTGGAATAATTCATTGAGCATCATTAAGTGTTTTACTAGCATAGTAGATCACATAAGGAAGTTTGTCTACTCGCTGGCCCAAAACGGCTCCTACAAAGCATAGTCGGACGCATCACAAATAATCTCAAATGGTAATGTCCAGTCGGGTGGTCGACTATAGGGGCGAGATGTAAGGAGAGCCTTGATTGCTCTCATGCTTCTTTACAAGCATCATCAAAGACAAATGCAACATCTTTCGCAAGAAGATTACACAAGGGTCTTGAAATTTTACTAAAGTCTTTGATGAATCGGCGGTAAAGGCCCGCATGGCCTAAGAATGATCTTATGTCCCTCACAGAACGAGGTTGAGGTAAGTGTTGAATGAGATCAACCTTGGCTTTGTCTACTTCTATGCCTTTTTCCGAGATAATATGCCCTAGGACAATGCCTGAGTTAACCATGAAATGACATTTTTCCCAATTCAAAACCAAATTATTTTCCTTACACCTAATCAGCACACGAGTAAGATGATGCAAACACTCATCAAAAGAAGACCCAAACACAGAAAAATCATCCATGAAAATTTCAAGAAACTTATCTACCATGTCAGAAAATATGCTCATCATGCAACGTTGAAAAGTAGCAGGTGCATTACACAACCCAAAAGGCATGCGACGATAAGCAAATGTTCCATAAGGACATGTAAATGTGGTCTTGTTGGTCTTCTAAAAGCTATGTGAATTTGGTTGTAGCCCGAATAGCCATCTAAGAAACAATAGTGACTATGCTTCGCCAACCTTTCCGGCTTTTGGTCAATGAAGGGAAGGGGAAAATGGTCTTTCTTTGTTCTTGTGTTCGAGTTTTCTATAGTCAATACAAACTCGCCACCCAGTGGTCACACGGGTGGGGACAAGCTCATTCATCTCATTTTGAACTACGGTAATGCCGGACTTTTTGGGTACCACTTGAATGGGACCCGACCCATTTGGCTATCTGAACAGGGTAAATGATACCCGCATCAAGCAGTTTCAGGATCTCACCTTTGACAACATCTCTCATGTTGTGGTTGAGTCTCCTTTGCATTTCCCTAGATGGTTTAGTGTTTTCTTCAAGGTTTATGTGATGCATGCAAATTGTAGGACTTATACCCTTAAGATCTGAGATGGTCCAACCTAAGGCTCCTTTATGTTCTTTAAGTACTTCTAAAAGTTGACTTCCTGTTATGTGTCTAAACATGATGCAATAATCACAGGTAAAGTATCAGAAGGACCTAAGAAAGCATACTTCAAGGTATCAGGTAATGGTTTCAAATCAAGCTTAGGTGGCACATCAAGAGGTGGGGCAGATTTGGAATCAGAGAGTGGAAGGGGTTCCACTGCATTCTGCCATTTAGCAATATCCATGGGAGGAACGATTCAAGCAAAGAGTGAATTTCCCCAATGTACTTAGACTCGAAGAGATCTAAGTCAAAGTTATCTAAACATGCTTGCAAAGGGTCCACTGACAAAATGTCGGGCAAAGAGTCTTGGATCAGACTCTCAATCATGTTAATCTCATGCAAATCAGTATCATCACAATCAATGGGTTGTTGACTAGTGTTAAAGACATTCAGCTCTACGATCATGTTACCAAAAGACAATTTCAACACTCCATTACGGACGAGTTGATGATGGCATTGGACGTCGCCCGGAAAGGACGTCCTAAAATCACAGGAATGTGATTACTTGGGTTTTGCACGGGTTGAGTATCTAAGACGATGAAGTCCACAGGAAAGAAAAATTTATCAACCTTGATTAACACATCTTCAACAATACCACGGGGATTTTCACGGATCATGTCCGCTAATTGTAGCGTAACAGTGTGGGCTTGACTCCCCCAAGGCCCAGTTGCACATACACGGAGTATGGCAATAGATTCACACTTGCTCCTAAGTCTATCAACGCCTTTTCGACCATATGGTCGCCTTATGGTGCATGTAATTGTTGGACTACCCGGGGTCTCTAAACTTAGTTGGAATCTTGTTTTGGATTATGGAGCTCACTTGCTCAGTGAGAAAGGCACGCTTATGCACATGAAGCTTTCGCTTTTTGTGTGCACAAGTCCTTCAAAAACTTAGCATAGGTGGGTATTTGTCCTGATTGCTTGAGAAATGGAATGTTTATGTTAACTCTTTTGAACATTTCCAAAATCTCATTGTATTGGTTACCCCCTTTCTGTTGCACCAACCGTTGTGGGAATGGAGCAACGGTACATGACTTGGCAAAGAAACATCTATATCGGTAGGACTTTTGGTTTTAGACAACATGCTCGATTCTTTTTCTACGGTAGATATTTTTACGCGGTGTTGTGTGTCTTGGTGAGTCCGATTTAGACTCGCTTGATCGTGGTACACCTACATTGTTCTCAACAACTCTACCACTATGGAGAGTGGTGATAACATTCGCATGACTATGTGGGTTTCATTGCAGGTTGAGGAGCCTGCCTGAAACACATTCTTCGGATTTTGTTGGGGTTGACTAGGAAGTTTGCCTTTTTCTCTCTCATTCAATGCATCACTATTTGACCCATTTTATGTTCTAGGCTTGTGAAACGTTGGTCGGTGGTTTTCTGAAGTTGTGAAAGATTTTGGGTTAACGAGGCCGACACGATCTTCAAAGCTAGGCTTTTTCTCTCTGGTGCGAGGGTGTGGTTGTACTTGGGGGTTTCTAGGATATGAGTATCCTTGGTTGTTATTTGTTGGTCCCCCTTGTGCGGCCCTTTGGACCATGAGAAGTTAGGGTGATTCCTCCACCCTGGGTTGTAGGTTTGAGAATAAGGATTGTTATTCTTGCCTATGGTACAATGCATTGGCTTGCTCGGTTTTGGACTCTTGAAATGCATGTAAGTCTGGACAGCTGTCCACTAAGTGGTCAGAGCTATGGCATGCGGCACAAGTGGCCATTTCAATTTGGTCACGGAGAGTAGGGGCATTAGGTTTTACATTCTTCTGTAATTCAAGCACTTTTATTCTCCGGGCCAAAGATGCCATTTTTGCATTTCCCTCAAAGTCAGACTCGATTCTATGAACATTACCTACAGGGGTAGTCCTTTTTGGTTCACGGATGAACTCCCACTGTTGAGTCTTTTCAGCGACTTCGATTAAGAAAGTCCAAGCCTCATCAGCACTTTTGTCAATAAATGCACCATTGCACATTGACTCGACTGTGGTGCGGGTTCTAACATCTAGACCCTCATACAATATTTGCACGAGTCTCCATTTTTCAAAACCATGGTGGGGACATTGGAGTAATAATTCATTGAATCTCTCCAAATATTTTGCTAGAGTTTCGTCTTCTAATTGCACAAAACCATTTAGACTTTGGCGAATTGTCGCCGTCTTATGGTTTGGGAAAAACTTTTGAAAAACTCTTTTGTGAGGTCATCCCATGTTCTAATGGACTTGTGGTTGTAGGGCATGAAGCCATGACTTGGCTTTGTCTTTCATAGAAAAAGGAAACAATCTCAATTTGAGGGACTCTTCTGGCATTTGGTTAAAACGCAGAGTCCCACAAATATCCTCAAAATCTCTCACGTAATGGTAGGGGTTTTCAGCATCGACCCCTCTAAACACGGGTATCATGTGAATGGTGCTTGCTTTCATTTCAAACTGGACAAGCATCACCGGCGAGAATGATGCAAGAGGGCTGGCTTGCCTAGTTGGGTACATGTAGTCCTTGAGACTACGGGGTTGATTTTGTTCATCACCCATAGTTTCTGTTTCTGATGGGCTTGGGCTTTCTGTTGAAGAACTGGGTATGCTAACGATTTCGTCCGGGCGGATTCTAACTAGTCGATTTGTTTGGTCTCTAGAAGACACAATCATAGCCTAGCTAGCGCATCTAGCATGTTAACATACAATCAAGTTCAACACAGAAAAGCAAAAATGATACAAGTGATACCCCAATAAAAGCACACAGGTTGCTTGGGTGTGTGTAAAGCACAAGTTATGTGGGCTTCATCCCAGTTCGTGTGCAGCCCAGTGGTTATGCAAATGCACAGCCCAGTGGTTATGCAAAGCCCAGTGGTTGTGGGCTTCAGTTTGTTGCACAGCCCAGTTTATGTGGGCTTCAATGATTGGGTTCCCGGCCAGTTTTGTGCGAGATGCACAAAGATCGGTCGAGCCAAGCACGATTATGTGCACAGAAAGCAAGGAAAGCAAAACTTGGGTAAGATGCACTGAGCAGCTTATGCACAGGTTAACAAAAGCAAGACTTATGTGAACAGCACAGCACAGCATGTGCAGGACAGGTTGTACACATCACTGGCCTGTTGGCAGGTGCACAAGAAAATCAAAAAAAAAATTGTATGAGGTGCTCAGGGTTATGGGATGTGCTCACTCAGGGTGAAGCATGTGCTGGTTTTGTGCGTGGCATACAACAAATGAGATGCTAATGCAATTTCAGACACTCAACATTCACTCCACTGGCACAGGCTCATTCACAGATTGCAGTCATCACAGATATTTGCATAATAATTCAAGGCATCATAAGTTCACAGATGCAGAAGATAAACAACAATTGAACAATGCTAGCACTTTACAGCAAACTACTCAGATGCAAGTGTCAACAGGGTCAGTTGACCTCTTTGGTTTTCACAGGCTATGACCAGGGTAGGCAACACAAGTGGTTATACAAGCATAGCATCAGATTTTAACACTCTTGTCAACAAAATAGAGCATGCAAGGGGTCTGTCAACAATTCAAGCTCAACAGCTACAGGGGTGTGAGCATGTTTTCAAGGGTTGCAGGTGAGAATATTCAGCATATGACCTAGCACTCAACTAGCAGGTGAAGATGAATTAGCAACTGGCAGATTATAGTTCATACAAAGTCTGTCAACAACTTGGCTCAACAGTGCAGTGGCATCAACTCACTCAGTTGATGTCAACAGTCTGAGTTGATGTCAACTATCTCAGTTGACTTCAACTGGGGTTTTCAGCTAACTTGGCTTTCCAAGTGGTAGCTCAAACTCACAGCTTCAGGGCTGGAGTTAAGCACTGGGCTTGCTGAAATACAAGACAGATGGGTTATGGTGGTCACGGAACATACAAGCACAGATTTTAGGTATGGAGCAATGCTTGGGAAGGCAAACTGGGTTATCATGCATTCGGGGAGTAATGGCTCACGAGATAAGCTTCAAAGGTCATCATACCAGGCAAGCATGCTATATCATTCATTCATGTAAAGGGGTTGAGACACAATACCGCCGATATAAAACCGGGTTTAGTGCAATTCCACTAATTGGTTTTGCTTGCTCCCTTGTCTTCCTTGAGTTTGCTCACCGCACCACAAGTACCTGCTACTCAAGAGAGTTTCGATTCTCAAAAATTGCACAGTTTAAAGCAAGAGAGCACTACCTAGCAAGTTCAAAAGACCGATACTAGAAGTTCAAAACAAGGATTCTGCAGCATGAAGATTAACTCTGCTCTTGGTTATCCGTTCAGGCGAGACCAAGTTACTGGTGATGAAAAAAATTTAACCAATAATGCCAATTCTCCACTTACGATGCACTTTAGTATGGAGGGAAACTACACTGACAAAGACTGATGAGAAACTACAGGTGGTATTTTTCTCTGACTTAACTAAAAATTTTACAAAGTGTACATACTATACTAAGAGTGAGGTTACCTACAAATGATGATAGAGATGTAAAGATGCTTATTCTGACAGAAGGAACTGAACTAATGCAATGATGCGAGATATGCAAGGTTTAACAAAAAGAGATGGAAGAATGCGGGGCTTATGAATGTAGGCTACGAATGCTAATGATACGAGATGAGTTGCAGATGGGTTAAGCTATAAATGAGTTAAACAAGACTAGAAGAGAAACTAACAGATGTTATAATGCAATATCAGGTACAGAGATGTAAAAAGTTAAGCTAAGTTAAACTAATAGCAGAAGAGAACAAAGGATATATATACAATGGTGGGTTGAAAAACAGTGAGATAAGCACTAATGAACACACAACACACTACCAAATCCCCGGCAGCGGCGCCAAAAACTTAGTAGGCTTGGAAAAGTGTTTCGCCTACGTGTAAACTGCAAGTGCACAGTGCCTATTGGAGGCAAGGCAAGCACAGGTCGATCCACAGGGAAATGGAGTGTGTAAGTGTCAGCAGGGCTTCACTAAAATGATTTCTAAGGTATTGTAACACAAATATAGGTTGGTGTCGATACGACAATGAGCTGTTGTAGCTATTCTAAGGCAACAAATAATCAAAAGGTGTTGTAACAGATGGTTGAGTGGCACTAGGGTGATTGAATTCACTCTCTAATCCTATGCTAAGGTAATGTGAATTATCACTTTGTTCTTATGCCTTCCCTTGAAGGCTTTAGATGGATAATTGTATAACTAAATCCCCTTACTTACTCCTAGTATCAATGGTCTTCTTACAGTACCATTGATCACAAGCAAATTTAGTTCTCTAGCTAACTATTTTCCTAAGCATTACACACAATAAGAACAAGTCGAGAATTTGATTACTTTCACATTAAATAAGAGAGTTTCATCTACACCCTAGCAGAGTGAATTAGAACATCATGCAAAGAAAAAACAGATTCAAAATTAAGTTACAAAACAAAACCCTAAAACCGACCGAGTTCTCTCACATGAAGAACATCAATTTTATATCTCACAAATCACTCCAACTAACCATTAAACAAAGACCCAAACCTCTTTCCTCTGCTTAACTCGTCTCGACTCCATTGATTTGATGTTGGAGAAAACCCTAGCTCCATCTATCTCTAATTTAGCTTCTAGGGTTATGGGAGAAGCTAAGAAAGAGATAGCTAGACCTAGAGAGGTGGTGAAGGTGGTTGTTGGTCTTTGTTGTCGTGGTAAGGAGATGATGGAAGTGGTGAGGTGGTGGCTCTGCCATGGTATGGTCGGGGGAAGGGGAAGAGAATGGGTTTTCTCCGATTTTGTCTGGGAGAAGAAAGAGAAGATGAAGATGAGAAATGGGAGGTTTGGTCGATGGGTGTAGGTGTAGGTGGATGTGGTGTGAAGCGGGTGCATCAAAGTTTTGATGTGTAGGGTGGAGCGACCATTGGATGCAAAATGGAGATCGATGCGTAGGCCGATGCGACCGTAGGATGAAAATGGCTCGAATCTAACGGCTCCAAGGGACGGGCTTGGATCCGGGTCGTGGGTGGGCCTTGACTCAAGCTCAAGCCCATGTCTTGTAAATGAGTTGCCCTTGTTGGGTTGCAACCCGATGCGCGCGGGCTTTGGCTTTCGCTCCATAGACGCTTGCCTCCATTTTTCGCTCTTTTGGCTCCTCAATTTCTCTGAGCTTTATTTACTACCTAAAAACACAAAATTAATTAGTACAAATACTTATTCTTGAAAACAAAGAAAATACAGAATCTGGGATAATATCTGATTTCTGAGCACAAAAGATGAGTTAAATGCCAATAAAAAGGTATAGAAATATGCAATATTTGGCACTCATCAACTATGCCGGAAACAGGTTCCGGCATGCTCGACCAATCTACCGGCATAGGCGAACTGAACCGAAACTTAAAACGAAATTGTAAAATGTTTTCGGCATGCAAATTTCATTTCAAATCAACGCCGGAACCATAAGTGCTGCATTCTCGTAATGTATGGTTTCATGCAGTACCTGGTTCCTAGCGTTACTCATAATTAATATACCATGCCGGTATTTAGCTTTGGAAAACACTGCTTCTTGTATGTTTTTTTGTAGGTACCGGCATGGTAACGTTATAATTAACCAATGCCGGTGCCCGTGCCGGCATATACGTTTGCTACGGTTCCTTGCCGGTAGACAGTTTCGGCATAGTAGTTAGTTAATTAGTTTATGCCGGTATTTAGTTTTGGAAGGTACTGCTTCCTGTATGTTTTTCATGCAGTACCGGCATTGTAACCTAATAAAATAACCATGTCGGTAGCATATTCCGTAGAATATTCCTTGATAGGTAAAAAGTAACTTTCGTACCGACATAGTTTTTGGGTTGAATACTATGTCGGATTAATATTCAAATTGGGGGATATTGGGCTGCCGACAAGGTCAGTATGAATATTATGCTTGATCGGGACTTCCGAGATTGTATTCATAACACTACTACTATGCTTGCAAACCGAGCTTTTTGAAAGAAAAAAATGAGGGGTTCAAAGAAAAAAATATCAAATTTTCAACATCCTAGCAGCTTTTACATGTGTGTTGGGGATGCTTGTATGTTGTGCAAGTTTGCTTTCTTGTGTAGGTTCTTCAAAAAACTCTCCATGCTCGTAAAAATCATCATTCAAGGGTGTTGGCTCGACAAAGAGTTGCAATTGTGAGTTGTTGTCATTAGATGAAGATTCAAGATATGATCCTTGTTGTAGTTGAGCTAAAGATTCAGCAGCAATTCTCTCTTCACAATCATCCTCCATTTTCCCAAAAAAAAAGTTCCCTCTCAAATATTTTTTCCCTCGTTCTACTCTCACCTCACTCACCCAAATACAAATAAAAACACACACTAATCTTTTATCAAATAATCTTAAGATTTTTCCTAATTATTAATTAATCACTAATCAGGATTAGTGAGGGTAGATTAGGTATTAAGTAAAATACTTAGATAAGAGGTGACCCCGAATTGATATTTGGATCCCGTTTTTGTCATTTTCCTATATCCACAATTAGTTTATATATCTCCAATTGCGCGTTATTTTGAAAGCCCCAAATAGTTAGTTTATTTTGAAACATGAAGCCGTATCTGTATCATGCCAATACCTATTCAGACACCTACCGGGTTGGTAGTTGATAAAAAGAAACGAAACCAGTCCCTGTTCGCAGTGGTCGAATGAGTACACTATATGTAATTATCTACCAATCACTGAATATTAGATACGAATCAAGATGATTAAGACCATTCATGGGCAGTAGGCGCTAGCCGCATTAGGCACCTACCCAACTTCTTTGGCTACTTATTGACTTGTGATCGACGTATTAAATCTATAATTACTTGTGAAAAGATATGTGCACAGTTGACTAGCAATCATGTACTATCCGTACATACATGATGCACGCGGATATAGCTTGCCGAAAGTAGATATTTGCATTAACCACCGTCCACCATCTCCTTACTTGCACCAACTTTATGGCTTATGAGTTGTTTTTTTTAATGAATGATGGCTTATGAGTTGTTAGCCCCAAAATCAGCCAGTTTGGATTTCAAACAACAGTTATGCAAGTCAAAGTAGGAGTAGGACATTAGCTTTATGTTAGTGGTGCATTCATTGGTCAACTATTTTAAGGTCCATCATTGCCGCTAACAAAAGCCAGCCAATCAAAAAGAAAAGGAGAAATTGGGTCAATTGACCCTTTTTTTTGATCAGTCAATAGGAAAGGATTCACTGAAAAAAAGGTATTTAAGGGGTACCTTAACCCAATAAATACAACCGACACAAAAAAAAAGAGACCGATTTTTGGAAACGATCACCCAAAGAAAAGGAAAAGAACAAAGAGCCAAGCGAGAGCAATAAAAAGCAAACACCAAAAAGACTCGTATCCAACTCAAAGCGGCCGATACAAATACGAGTCACATAAAGCTATCACCATGTTAGCCGTCAAGCCCAACATTTTAGTGTTTGACTCCGCCCAAAAATAAGCTTGAATCTTAATATCTCGAATTAGACTTTCCAAATTTCTCTTTTTGTGGTTGAAAATTCTAGAATTCATTTCTTTCCAAATGCACCACCATATTGCAACCGGTAAGTGGTTCCATGTACGGTCAAGTCTTTCATCACCTAACTCCAAGTTTTTATAGTTGCCGAGATATTATTATCATAGCTCCAATTGAAGTTGCATCCTTCGGAAAAATAATGCCAAATTCTCTTTGTTCGCCAACAATCATAAAATAAATGGGCACTTGTTTCATCTTCTTCATCACAAAACCGCACACCCTGTCCACATCCATACCCCTTCTAAAAAGCTTGTCCGTCGTCATCAACCTTTCATGGTATAGAAGCCATAGAAAAAAATTTTCTTTGTACGGATAATGTCGACTCCAAATAGTCTCGCTTGGGAAACTAATATCGCCTTGATCACAAAGAGAATCAAACCCGCACTTAACCGTATAAGCATCAACCGTATTGTCTCTATCCACCATCCACAATCTTGAGTCTACGACCCCTTCTAATGGACGAGTAAAAATTAGTATGGGTGAAATGGACACCAAAAAAATAGCAAGAATGAATCCGGATACATCCTGACTTAAACTTAAAAAATAGCGACGGTGAAACTGGATGCATCCTGATATAAATTAAAAATAAGAAAAAGTATTTGAAAATGGGTAGGATGAAACTGTATACATCCTGACTATTTTTACATTCTCGTCCGTTTAAACAGTATCAAATTTTACATGTCTTTTTCACCCTGGAATTGTCGTTATTGGTTTAATTGACCAATTTTGTGAAAGAAAAGTCACTAATTAAAGCCACTAGTTCGAAGTTAGAACCCTGGCTGGTTGTGTACTCGCATGCATCAATCGCTCTATCAAGTAAAACTGCTAAGAAAATCATCGGAGTAACTAGCTAGTGTACGCTCTACTTTAACGGTCGTGAATACGTAAACCCAACTAGAACGGTGTTCTCACTCCCTGTTCATCACAATACGACACGGGATGTGTTAAGGAATTACTCTTGCCTTCGGGTAAGTTGCGTCTAGGCCTGCAGGCAGCCAGTGTAAAAACTTTAACCGCATCTCCGGAGATAAGATCGTTACGCGGTTTATCTTCGCTCGACCCGGTACTTGTTACTGGAAAACGAGCTCTGGTTCTGGCTTATGAGTTGTTAGATCCAAAATCAGCCAGTTTGGATTTCAAACAACAGTTATGTAAGTCAAAGTAGGAGTAGTACATTAGCTTTATGTTAGTAGTGCATTCATTGGTCAACCATTTTAAGGTCCATCATGGCCGTTAACAAAAGCCAGCCAATCAAAAAGAAAAGGAGAAATTGGGTCAATTGCCAGATTTTTTTTTTTTTTGATTGGTCAATAGGAAAGGATTCATTGAAAAAAAGGTACTTAAGGGGTACCTCAACCCAATAAATACAACCGACAAAAAAAAAAAGGAGACCGATTTTTGGAATCGATCACCCAACGAAAAGGAAAAGAACAAAGAGCTAAGCGAGAGCAATAAAAAGCAAACACCAAAACGACTCATTTCCAACTCAAAGCGGTCGATAGAAATACGAGTCCCATAACGCTATCACCATGTTAGCCGTCAAGCCCAACATTTTAGTGTTTGACTCCGCCCAAAAATAAGCTTGAATCTTAATATCTCGAATTAGACTTTCCAAATTTCTCTTTTTGTGGTTGAAAATTCTAGAATTCCTTTCTTTCCAAATGCACCACCATATTGCAACCGGTAAGTAGTTCCATATACGGTCAAGTCTTTCATCACCTGACTCCAAGTTTTTATAGTTGCCGAGATATTATTATCATAGCTCCAATTGAAGTTGCATCCTTCGGAAAAATAATGCCAAATTCTCTTTGTTCGCCAACAATCATAAAATAAACGGGCACTTATTTCATCTTCTTCTTCACAAAACCCGCACACCCTATCCACATCCATATCCCTTCTAAAAAGCTTGTCCGTCGTCATCAACCTTTCATGGTATAGAAGCCATAGAAAAAAATTTACTTTGTACGGATAATGTCGACTCCAAATAGTCTCACTTGGGAAACTAATATCGCCTTGATCACAAAGAGAATCAAACCCGCACTTAACCGCACTCCATAACCACAATCTTGTATAAGCATCAAATGGACACCAAAAAATAGCAAGAATGATTGTTAAAAAATAGCTCCATCCACCATCCACAATCTTGAGTCTACGACCCTTCACTTTCTAATGGACGAACCCCTAGTAAAAATTAGTATGGGTGGAATGGACACCAAAAAATAGCAAGAATGAATTGTACTGGATACATCCCGACTTAAACTTAAAAAATAGCGAGGGTGAAACCTGGATGCATCCCGATGTACATTAAAAATAAGAAAAAGTATTTGAAAATGGGTAGGATTGGCCTTAAACTGCCACAAACGCCCGAAGTACATCCCCAAAATAGCGAAAAATACCATTTTTTACATTCTCGTCCATTTAAATAATTTTAAATTTTAAAGATGGAAAAGAAAAGAAAGTGGTATTGATGAGTTGATGTAGGGTACTACATGTCTTTTTCACCAAACCGATAAAACCATTTTTTTTTTAATATAGATGAATTGTGGTTATTGGGTTAATTGACCAATTTTTTACATTGTGAAAGAAAAAAAGTCACTAATTAAAGCCACTAGTTCGAAGTTAGAACCCTGGCTGGCTGCGTACTCGCATGCATCAATCGCTCTATCAAGTAAAACTGCTAAGAAAATCATCGGAGTAACTAGCTAGTGTACGCTCAATCGCTCTACTAAAACTAGCAGATCTAGCACTTTATGGAAATAAATTAAACTAGCCGACACCTGATTTCCATTGTTCTTCACTAATATATTTGTAAAATTCACAAACATTTGATCTCTGTATAAATATTCAGCTTGGAAGGGAACCTCCCTCTTCATGTGATTTTCTTACCATGCGTAAAAAGTGAGCTTGAAAACGAGCATGCATATCCTTTTCATAAGGAAAATGGGCACGTCTTTTTCCTCGACTGTCCGTTAATTGAAAAAGAAAATTCCAAGTTTTGTGTTTTGCTAAGTGTTTCTTTTTTTCTAAACTTGTTCCAAAACTCTCCTGTGTGTTCGTTTTGGGGAGAAAAAGAGGATTTAACAATCGGGGAGTGAAGACAAAAAAATGAGATAGCGATTTAACAAGGACCCCAAATATTACAGACAACGACTTTTACACTATTATTAATATTCCAAACGGGACGTGGATTCACTATGTTCTTGATTTAAAACCCTCACCATCGAGCAGTGATCGAGCACCAAACCAGTCAATCATCACTTTTAATAAGCTGACCATAATCATCATCTTTGACCAATATTTCCATGTTTTATCGTTTTCATTATCTCCTCTGCTTTCTTCTTTCAACAATCAATCAATCATCTCCATTAGCTTGTGTGTACGTGGTTATCTTTCTTTCATACCATGTGGAGTGCATGGTAAATCCAGAGACTGCGGCTAGACTAGGATAGGTTTGAAGTCTCAACGATGTGCGCCCTACGGCTACTGATCAATAAAGGTCGGAGATTTCAACTTTTCTGAGTGAATATATTCTGTAAGAACAATATTGTCAGAACACAATAAGGAGAAGAGAATATTTCATAGAACACAATCCATGAGCATTTCGGCACAAAGCTGGCTCTTATTAGATAGACCTTTCATTTCTTATACACCTCTATAACCAAAGGCCAGGACTACAACTCAGACACATATCATGGGATCAAAGGATATCATCAAATGCAACCTAATGTAACAATATCATTAGGTGTCTTCTTAATTTGAAAACCATATCAAGAAATATTCCTTGGAACAATATCATGTAAAGTGAATCTAGTACTCAGGTGTCTCCTTACGATTCGTGTACTCGATAGAAAAGTAGATTTTTGAGACTTTTTGAGTGCGTACATGGATTACACATGAGAGCACAATCAAAAGTTGATTTCAAATTTACCTTTTAGTTTCTATAATTTTGTCTAACACCTTGAAAATATGATATCTTAAGGTGGCGCCACATTGAGAAGAGTTCAATAAAATTCATAAAAACCGCAGGCCTACATAGAGAAACAAGTAGATGGAAGTGGAAATAATGAAGGAATGGGCCATAATATCTTAGAAAATTGGTTGTGTGTCTTCTCACGTCCATGAAGTAGTAGTAGTAACAGATCATAGATTCTAATCCCTTCTTCTTTGGCTTTTCTGTAAAGTTCTCTCAATGTGGTCAGTGAGTGAGTGAGTGGGCATGAAGTACCTAATCCTTTAAGCATAAAAGAGAGATTAGGGAATAACACCACTTTAACTCTCTACAATCTTTACTTGAGTTTTATGTAAGCTAGCTACAAGTTGTTTGAGTGATCATTTGGATGTGAAATATTCCTAAGATTTTACAACTTCTTTTCTTATGTGATATGATAATAACCATGAAGCCTCCAGAATGATACCTAGTGCAACAATACAGATCCAAGTTATAGATTTTTAAAAGTCAGTTTCCTATCAGTGGACGAATATTAGTACACCATGCATTATCATATTCGGATGTTGTGCGAATTTTGGCACATCAACTGGTGTTATTAGTACGCCATGCATTACAGGTTTATGATACAGCAAACCTGTAACTTTTTTTTGATAGAAATGAAAAACAAGTGTAAAGTTGTGGTCTCCAATCTCCATCTATAGTCGCACGCACACAGAATTTTCGAAAAAGATTGTTCCCTTTAAAACCTGCAAACCCACTTTCTTTTTCTTTTTCTTTTCATTTGAAGATTTAAGGACATATTGATGATTTTGATCGACTAGTTGGACTTGAAAACTTTCTTTCCCATCAGTGGAATCGTGGGGAGAAGCACTAATAAATCAGAATGATGATTAGGTTTTTCTTACCTCACCTCTCATAATTAAGAAGCAAATTTTGATTATACAACTATCAAAGGCATCTTAACTCCATCTTTATGGTTTCATTCATGATCTGACACCCTAGATCCCAGTCCATATTGGAGGTGTGAGTAATGCCAAGAAGAGGACCCATTTCGATTGCATCCAAACTCCAATGATTAACATAAATGCATATTAAACAACACAAGTTCTTGCGGAATTTCTAGCTTTTGAGTTTTGACAACCCAGCTATTTTCAGACTCATTTGAAAAGAAAAGAAAGACAACAGTTTGAATTGTCCTAGAACACCCACCACAAAAGACAACCCAAGAGAACAGAATTGGACCCAACTAATTATCCATCTACAGCTTTGAGTTTCCAGTGTGAAGTCAAAAGCAGAGAAGGTGATCCAGCAATAATTATGGGAGCCCCTAATTAAAGGGCCAGACCCCTGCACTTCTCGAGGGCACCAACTTGGTGTGGCCCAGAGTCATTCACTAGATATACAAGAAAAGAAAATTGTTTATGTCTGCCACCATGACCATGAAATTTAGGTAATCCATCACTTCGTTGGTTCTTATGCATTGTGAGTTGGTTATGGTTAAGGTAACCGAAAAGGAGATGGTCATGCCAGCACAATTTTTAGGACAATCCAAAATGTCAAAGGTGTCTAGACACAATAAAATACAATAAGTTATAGATAAGATCATATCCACTGGGTTCAATATCAGAGAGGTAGAGATAATACTCTCCATGCCATATTCTCTCTAATATCTGTTATTATTCGAATGCATAATCGACTCCCTGGACCCTCATAGGTTTTGATTCCAAAATAGTAAGTCATTTGGTGTGTGGCAGAAATTTTTATGCTGGATGAATCAAGTCCGATATAGTGATGCAGAGAACTCGGGACAAAAATTAACCACATAAGAAATCTACATTTTGCCATGATCAATTGGCACTTGAAACAACAGTTTAAATTGAAATGAACCAAGTTGTATTCTGCCATGTTCCATATTGTGAATTGTCTATATAATTCTCAGCTCAATAACTGCTATTTTCTGTCTCGATCTTGGAAAAAGTATTACATTTAATAAACCCATTCAAGTGTAGTATACCCATTTTCAACTTGGGTAAAATTCTACAACTAAGAAACAAGAAAGAATATGCCTATGATAGATTGAGATTAAGCTCGAAATGTAAGGTGTTTACATGACAATAGGGTTCGGTATGCAGGTTTTCAAGGGTTTCAGTTGTTGCTTATAAACTTGGGAGGGGAGACAGGAAAAAAAACCATACCATCTTTTCTGGAAGGATGCCGAGTGTCACTGCTACCCAAGAACGGATTGCGATGCATCTAGCCAGCTAACAAACATATATGGTTCAAGGGAAAATAATGATTCCCGGTTGACCAACACAAATAGGATTGGACAACTTTGAGAATCTCCTTCATAACCTGGCTGATCTTTACATGGACAATGGTAACAGCAACCGTCTCTCCCTTTTCCTCGCTAATTTTCTCTGCCTAGAAATTTTCAGACATACTGGAAGCAGGATTCCAAGAAATATGATGAAAACTGAGATCTTGAAGTTTCTGAAGTGAAATGCTACGTATGTTGATACTAGAAGTACTGTAAATAGTAAAGCCCACAAGAGGGCTACTGCAACATCGGCCCTGCATGTATCAATAGAAGTTTTGAGTTTTATACAATACAAGTATTAATCAGATGAACAGATGAATGGTGTGATACAGAGGAAGTTGTAAAAAGAACAGAAGATTTACAAAACTAAACAGGTTTTGAAAGAGAAAAACAAGTCAGACAAAGAATAGGTAAATTCAGTTTCTATAAGGTACAATGCAATCAACCTGGAACGCAACTCAAGAGAGACAACCAGGTGCATTTTCACGCTGCTTCCATGTAGCATTTACCAAGATGTACTTTGAATAAGCCACTAAACAAGATCTATAATGTAATACTGACACTTAGCTAAAGGTTACTTGTCAACGTAACAATCATTTGGCTCACATAATGCAAAGAAACTCTCCCAAGTATCCCAAGGTCAAAGGACCACCTTGTGTGCTGCACCGTTGAGCCAGATATTAAAGGTCCCCTGACCAACGAAGAATGCCCGAAAACACCATAAGAAAGACACTGGCCTTTACATCTTTTTTATGAGATTCACTTCCTAATCCTTCAACCAAGAAACACATCCTATGAATCTCAGAGAAACTATACTATCAAATGAGCTACTTTATATACGTTTTTCAGATGCTACTTAGGCACAATTTCACGCGTAAGAGACCTAAAATGTGCAATACCTACTGTCAAGTGTTGGAAGCCCAGCCTATTTACCTGCAAAAGGTGCATAATATATATATTTCATGAGGAAATACCCTGGAGATTTTCATACGCCTTCATGTGGGACCCTTATTGCAATTCAGGCCAGAACCAAGCTTCTATAACTTGTAAATGAAAAGGTCCAATACACAAGTGATCACAGCAGTATACGTGCTTGTGAAGCATGAATGTATTTTAAAGCTAGGTAAATCTAAGCCTGAGATTACCGAACCACATTTATCCATCGAGCTTTTCTAGATTACCGAACCACATTTATCCATCGAGCTTTTCTTTTGGCGGTAACAGATACTTGGATTCTTAAACCCATACATGTTTTCATGATCAGACAAAATTTATAAAGAAAAGATCACTAGGACAACATGGTGTATCATCTATGATTGCGTTTGACATTTAATCCCGGACAGTCTGAACTGTTAACAACATGACAACATACACTAATGTTGGATTTAAAGAACAGTAAGAGACAATTATACACACATCTCTGATAGCAGCTGGAGTTGGACATCTGGTAATTTCAATAATTATACCTACAGCTCTGGTAACTGTCTAACAAATTAACTCCATTACGTCTATGGTACAAAAGCCAGCTTCTTTGGCAACACCAACAGAGCACTTACAAACCAAATACCTAGTCTTCTCGCAAGTCATTGAGGGTACGCTACCATTCTTTCATAACAGACTCGGATACTTCTTATTAACCTATACCCTTGTTTGTTAAATAAACGTTTTCATAACAAACTTCGTAAGGTCACATCTGAATGTGAACATTATCTTGTCTACCATTACAGTGAACCGAATAGTGATCGGTGTAAATCACAACTTCCTCTAAGCCAAAATTCACCATTGCACACTGCAATTTCAGTTTTCTAAACATCTAAAAAAATTGCCAGACCACGTGTACACCAACACTCGAAGAAGCATACATAATCAAGATCAGATTGAGTGGAATCTACTTATGATCTTCTCAGACATACAATACATAATCAAACACTTGAAGATAATCTAGAAATCCCAAAGTTGTAATCGTTGTTTTAGTTGTCTAACTAGTAACTACTGTTATAACTTAATTTCTAAATTTCTAACATCAACTAGGGTTTTATTTTTGTCATAATTCAACCATCAGAAAACAAACGCAATAAAGAATTCAACTTGTAATCAACAGAATAATATCAAAAGGGAAATCCCCTAATAATATAATAATCTAAAGAAAGAGATTTGTACCTGGTAATAATTTGGGGTTTGGGAGAGAAGAAAGTAAGCTTTGCCCATTTATGTTGAGATCGAAGCTGATAATCTCTGAGTTGCTCAACAAGTTTAGAACGCGTTATCATTTCTCAGATCGGAGATTTTACTCCGACCTTTATCTCAATCAAAATTCAAACAAAATATTCCAACGCACAGCTGCACAGAATTCCGATTGATTGATTGATTACTATGGAAAAAAAAAAAAGAATTATAATTTTTCTGCAATTTGATCGATCTAAATTTTAATTTTGCGATAAATAATCAGATTTTTTAACACGAGGTTAGATTTCTGGAAACAGATGAATCGAACCCCAATTTGTCTGAAAAGTACATCCTGTCGCGCAAATTACAGCAGTAGTGACACCGAGTTGACACTGTTGGGTTGATTCTATTCTCTCTCTCTACTGGCATAGACCTTCTTCTAACTTACGCCTCGCGTGTGTGAATATGAATATGTAGTAGTTACTACGGACACCCGCGAATGAGATGGGAGCTTCTACGGACTTTTGTCGCTGACGAAGGAAAAAGAGTACAACGCGATAAAGTCCATTAAATGCACCTTAATTTGATGATGGCGCCCCACCTGATAAATACTTCAGTCAAATTGGCGTGCAAATCTTTGAGGCGAGACTTTCCAATTTTGAAGAACGAATTTCTTGAATGCAGAAGAGGACTGTGCTTTCATGAAGATGTCGGATAGTTGATGAAGTCTTCATTTGTGTTGCACAAGCAGTAATGCCTTCGATTAATACTTTTTCGGAGTCTACATTCTTCTTCAACACATTGAGAACTTGTGTCATGGATTGCTAGCTTCCCGAGATGATTTTGATTTGCATAAGTTATTGATGTAGTTTCTTCAACATAGAGCCAAGATGTAGATAAATTACCATAAGTGAACAAAACTGAATTTGTGGTTATACCTTATGTTGATCGGAATGAAATCCAAATTACTAAGGGCTTGTTATGTTATTTTGGCCTAACAAAATGACCTAGTTAATGGTGGGAATCCACCAAATAACGGAAATTATACAACTCCCTCTTGGATGACCACCATGTTGAATAAATTGTCTCAATAAAACCTTTCCAGTAAAACCCAATGGGGAAAAAATTTGGACGAACGAAAAAGAGCACAAATATCAACATTTTGAAAGAAAATTAAACGTCAACAAGATGTTGCCTCGTTAAAACCTTATCAGGAAAACCACATGGGACAAAACCTGGGAACGAAGGCAAAAGAGTACAACTTTTGACGATTTATGGATGCTAACTCAACTATATGCGTATTACAAAAAGCAACCATCAAAATAGATACTTAAATATATATCATGTATCACAATAGATAACGTTTATGCAAGCATAATTTTTAAACTTTGCAGATTCTGAAGAAAAAAAAATCTTTTTTGCAAAGGCGTGGATTTACGTGTTTTTAAGGACTCTTCAAGAGACCTACAAAGTTGATATCATCAACTAATCCGGATTTTATTACTTTGCAAATATTTTGAAAAACACTTAAAGGATTGTTAAACCTGATATAATCGAGTTAGGTGGCTGCCTAAATATAATTTGAATCCTCCAAGGATTATAAATTTAATATGTTCTCCGACCACATTTCTTGTGTGAATGCAATATGAGTCCTTAAAGGACTACCACACCAAGTGCATTGTATAAAAAGAACAATTATTGAAAATCCCAGGGGTCTTGAAGAAAATAATAAAAAAATAAGACCCTCAAATCTTTTTTATAAACGAACAAATTTCTCGTATAACGACGCATTATGAATACACCAACTTGTAATTAATAGGCTTGGCATCTTTAAGGTGTTAAGTTTTGGATCCAAAAATGTGCCAATCGAGAAATTAATCCAAACTAATTTGGATTGCATGCCAACCAATCATATATGTCGATATTTTTTTTACAGAGGGGTTAACAACCACCATCATTTATCATTTCAGTAGCTACTGTAAACGAATATTCGACAATATTTAGCTTATCAGACCCCACAAAATTCTCAAGTGTATGCATATCTTGAAAAATATTCACAGAATTACTGGAACCAGCGGCCGTGGGAATTATAATCTCCTTATCTTCCAGTGAGGAGATATGAATCATGAGAATGTGGATCTTGTTTTGATAGACTCAATTGGAGCACTATCTGTAGCCTCTTACAAAATGCTACGAATTTCATAGATGTGACTGGATTTTCCTTTCCAAGAGGCATAAGCTTATTAAAAGCATAATGAAATTTTTTCGCTCCTTATTTGAGATGGCAGCCTTTTTCGATTTGATCATGATGGGAGAGAAATATAACTTTTTAAGTTAATGAACACCAACATCATCTGGTAATGTATAGTCTTCCCCTGATTATGGCGGAAATATTTTCATCTTATTTACGAATAAATGTTTCATAGAGTATTATCTGATTAATTCGAGATATATAGTCATTATGAAACGGTAGTCTTAATAGACATACATATATACCATCAACCATGGATTACTTTTGGAACACAAACAAAAATAAAATGAAATAAAATAAAGATGATATGTCAAAACCAAAAGTATTAAAAATATGCAAATAAATCTCCTATAATTTCATAACCTCAAGAGCCAACAAGATAATGGTTTAGATTGAAGTTAGGACACTTTCTTTTATCAAAAGAAAATTAGACCAAGATCCATATGGTCACTACAAGGACTGATAATATTGGCTAACAAGCCGGGTGCGCACCCATTGATCTTTTGTGTCCTACCGTATTCCAACTACAAGTGGAATGGTTACGAATTTTGGAGATTAATACTAGGAGGAAGAATAAAAATTTCTCAATATCCGTCAGGAATGCAGCAAATATTCCTCGCTTAGTTTGTGTTTGCAATTTGTATTATAACGGTATCTCATCCTTCCATGATCTATAGAGAAACCAATTTCAATTAGCATATATAATTCTTCTTAAAAAAAATGAAGATATCATGGTCATTATAGATTTTGGAAGAAAAAAATCCATTATTGGTTGAAAAATTCACTCCTTATTGGCAAAAGTTTAGGAAATATGTCAATTTATTTTCTCCCATCTTATAAAAATGATGGAGAAAAACCAATACCGATTGGTCTATACGGTACACCAAAATTGCATTGACAAATAAAATAAAAAAAATATCGCGTTAGTCATCGCATATGGAAAATTCATTTTGTGTTGAGTTTGGTTCCTAAATCACATGATCTTCATCGAATGAACGAAGATACCAAATTAATTGGCCGTAGTTTTTTCAACCATGCATGTAATTAACCGTAAAGGTAACCAAATTGCGATAACACCAATTTTTGGTGATTACAACTTCATTAGGAGATAGAAATTGTAAACCATCTTTCAATGGATTTATTTATTTTTTTTTTAATGGAAAAAAAATAGAGGAGAGAAAACACCCATTTTCGGTGATGAACAAAAACCGCAAACTATCAACAAATGGTTTTTTTTTTCTTCTTTAATTCTCTATTGAAAAAAATAGAGAAAGAAAATAATCAAGATTTCTTTGAAAGTATAGAAATCCAAGTCCTTATGCGAAGATTGACAAAACTTGATATACCTCTACTTAAAAGGAAATCCATAACTCGGTAAACATATGAGCTTTCTCAATGCGCACTATGGGACTAGAGAGATGACTGTAGTGCTCTGAACCGAATGGCAATATTGCCTTATACAGATGAAAGTTTCTTTAGCTATGGTGTATGTCTAACCATCTTCGAATAAGCAAACAATTGCCAATAGTTATTAATCTAATGACAAACCTTAAAATAACAAAACAAAACAAAAACGAACAGTTGGATACTGTTCACTCCATTTCTCACTACAAGAAAACATGGCTTTGGTGACGATAGCTTTTGCGGCGAAGAATATTTCATCGCTGAAGCTTAGTTATTGTGACCAAAATAATTTTTGTCACTGTTGTTCGGTTTTCAACAACGTCACTCGGGTTCCGTCACTCATAAGTTTTTAGTGACCTTATTTAGAGACGAAATAATGTCTAGTCACTCATAAGTTTTTAGTGACCTTATTTAGAGACGAAATAATGTCTAGTCACTGATGAATATTTTGTGATTATATATGTTTGTCACCATTCAATGCTATTGTGATGATGCTAAAAAATAGACATAAAATCTTTTTGGTGATAATCTATAAATTTCGCTACAAAAGAAAAGTTTATACTAACAAAACTAATTCGTCACTAACTAATTTTATAGTGACGAAACTAAATGTTTGACGGTATATTTATTTTTAGTGAGCATCATCTTGTTTGGTTGCAAATATTTATATAGTAACAACTTCTAATCGTCACAAGACAGAACATTCGCAATGAACTAGATTTTGTCGCGTTAGTCATTTTCAGTGACATTATAACTTCACCGCAGTTCGTGATTTCAGTGATTACTGAAATGTTGTCACAAAGATTTCTTTATGGTGATAAAAAAAATACGTAGCTTCTAAAGAATAAGTTTTTGGTAACAATATATTTTATCATGTAAAACACAATACTTAAAAATAATGTAATAAATTAGAGAGAATCATTCACTTGTCGAAGTAATTTTTCATTAGGGGAAACATACAAGTCGTCATTTGTTTACGTCGTTTAATGGGAAAACAACAATTTCGTTTTTTGCCATTTCAAGTTTAAACCGGTGAAACTTGGCAGGATCACCAGCTGTTTGAGCACCTTAAGTTATGCCAACAGAAAAGATCACCATGCACAAGGAGAACAAAAAAGACACAAAAAGCACATGAAGAAAGTGGATTCCCATACTGCATTAGAAAAAAAAATTTGAATTTGAGACGAAGAATATTGTTGAAATCCAACCAACAACAAAAATAATCAATCCCTTTGTTCAAAAAAAAAAAAAAAAAATCTCTGAATCATTGAAAGATAAAGAGCTACTGTTCTAATCAAAATAATTATCAAACCAAACAACTATTTTTAAGTAAATAAATGCAAATAACTAATCCTCTAAATCTGTATCATCGTCAACTGACTCAATGTCTTCGTCTTCCACCTCTGAGTCATTATAATGAACCAATGTCTCATCTTCTTCCTCGACATCAACATCATCCACGTCAATATCATCTGCACGTACAATCTCTGCATCTACCAACTCTGCCTCCACATCATCTCTATGGAGTTCATCTAGTCCAACATTATTATCTTCTTGTATGACTGATGATATTGTTACATCTCCAGTTTGTTGATAAACATCTTCTTCTTCATCATCATCATCATCCATTTCAGGCACATCCCATATATGTCTGTGATGCATCTTTAGAACTACTTTCCGATCTGCTCAATTTATGATCATCCAGGTAGAACACTTGTCGGGCGTCCGATGCGATAACATATGGGTCATTCTTATACCACGTACTACTCACATTTAAACATGTCAAATCATAATCTGTTTTAAGATTTTTCTTCCGAGGAGTCAAATCGAACCAGTCACACTTGAATAACACAACCCTATAATTGTTCAGGTATTCTACCTCAATAACATCACATAATGTACCATAAAACTCAATTTCCTTGCCTTCAAATACTGAATCAACTACAAATCCACTATTTTGGGTTGTTCGGCGAGCTTCACGTTGTTTCGTATGATACCGAACTCCATTCAGGTTGCAAGTCAATATGAATTTGCTCGTAACTCAAACCCCAAAGCCAATGAATACAATTCGTCAGTAGATTCCGGTGAATTGATAGAACGCAAATCAAACACCTGCAAAATTTTTTTAAAACACTACGTGAATAAATATACAGCAGATGATCATAATGTATTAAAACTTGAGACAATGAAATTTTCCACATACCCGATTCTTAAACCAATCAGAAACTCTTTTTGTTGCCGTTGTGACAACAAGTTATCATTATTCGTCTCTTCTTTCAACTTCTTCAAGTGTTCCCTATATTTTAAAACAGAAAAAGTTAATTGCATAGAATCAAAATACACATACGACACTCCGAGTGGAGTCCCTCTCTGAAACGTTCATTCCATGAGCTACACTTGTTTTAATCATTCTTTAAACAAAAGCATGGACTCTGAACTCATTCAAACAAATACACACATTCACAAAAACAAACAAACACCGATACACGCATGCACACGAACTTGGCACACCGAGTGTCTCTGCCTCAACTACAAGTAATAAACGTGTTTGGCGCTATGGCTCAACTATTGTCTGAGACTGCTGGCGCTATAAGCAGTTCTTGCAGTTAAGATTAAATATTACAATAAAAGATGTTCATACCCAATTATAGGATTAAATTTCCAAAATAGTGACCAAATACTAAAATTGAGATGTCACTTTGGTAGATACTACTTAAACAACTGAGGTTACAAAGAAAATATGGAATTTATCTACCCACCTACCTAGAATAAATACTAAAGAGTGTACATGTTTACGAACAACATCGAATAGAGGTCCACTTCATTAGGTCCTAAGCCATGCTCCTAAGTTCGGAACTAATGTGCAAACATAATAACCACTGAAAATAATCTTTGAAACAACTTGATAGTTTTACTTACTTCATGTAAGGCTGCACCTCTTCGCAATTGTTAAGGATGTACCAATGTATCCGATCTCGTTCTTGGTGACAATGACTTTATTTCGTAGCACCAGTTGGGCGGACTTTTGAGCGAAAAAGATATTGTTCCTTGGCGTCGTAGACTGCCATCTAATTCATCATCATTTCGTTCTTTCCTATTAAATTTACTTTCAGTTTCAGTGAAGTGCATCGAGATGAATGTCAAACATTCATTAATGATGTAAGCCTCTGCAATTGAACCTTCTGGCGCGCTTTATTTCCCACATAGCGTTTAAGTGTTCCTAGGTACCTTGATATATATACAAGAAGGTAAACATAGTAACTATACATATAATTATTGAGAAAACAATCATTATAGAAAAGTTATAAGTGCGGGATTGTCATACTTGATTATAGAGCTCATGTGTACACTAGAAAAAGCATTAAAAAAGTAAAATACCTTTCGATTGGATACATCCAACTATATCCAACCTGGTCCAACAAGTTTTGCTTCCCGTGGCAAGTGAACGACCAAATGAACCATCACATCAAAAATGCCGGTGGGAATATTCGCTCCAACTTACAAAGGATCAATACAATATCCTTTTCTAATTTATCCATGTGACTCACGATCAAAGTCTTTGCACATAAATCATGGTATACCACTTTGTTTACGGGTGAAAACTACTCCCGCAGAATTTGGTAATTTGGGGTGTGGATGAGGAATGAATTTAAACCTTAAACAAATGCATCTGCGTGGTGAGTGCTTGTAGATTCGAGAGATCAATGCGTGCAAGTCCGGCCTAAACCAAGAAATGGCTTCCCGGACTTGTTTCGGTCACAAAGTGAAGGAGATGGGGTTGATCTTAGGGAGGGAAGCGAAGAAGGTGTTGAGATTGTGAAGGTGTAGACTTGCTTATGACTTGCAACAGGAAAGTGAACAAGCTTACGATTAGTGTAAGCAGGCTCTGGGTGTTTTCTTGTTGTTTTTCTCTGTTTTTCTCCCTCTTTCTCCCTTGTTTGGAAATAGGGCGGAGAACCTATTTATACAAGTCATTGAGTCTTATTCACGTCTCTCGTGGGAAGTGGAGGAAGTGGAGTGATGGAGTAGTGGAGTTGTGCGTTGGTGATACACGACCAGCCTTGCCCACTTCTCCTGTTTATCTCCAACCGTACATGACTTCCTAACACGTTCTTGTGATGGCGCGTTGCACGCCTGCACGTCGTAAACCGCCAGACCAATACCCCCGTATGTATCCCCCCGGTTTGTGACATGATTGATGTCTGGAATGTGTGGATCTTGGATCCATGAAAGATAGCATGTAATCTTGAATTGAATAACTCTGCGTTATTCGAAGTCGATACTTGTGAAGTATCGTGTATATTTTATGCAGTCTTTGCATCATGGTGTGGTAAAGTGATTGGTAATGACACC
Source organism: Papaver armeniacum (assembly GCA_023531295.1). Taxonomy (NCBI): domain Eukaryota; kingdom Viridiplantae; phylum Streptophyta; class Magnoliopsida; order Ranunculales; family Papaveraceae; genus Papaver; species Papaver armeniacum. The sequence continues at coordinate 199,301 of JAJJWW010000712.1, read as the reverse complement.
TTACTAACCAATTAACTCCCGACCGGGGGCTCTATAACCAAGCCAGGTGAAGTTGGACGGATGAGATGATCTTTGAGACACCCATCTGCGACCGTTGAGGAAATTAGGGTTTTTGAAGAGGTGCGCGAGCATCACTCTTGATTTGGTCGAAACCAAGCATGGGAAGGATTTCGGAGAGGACCGACCCAGGGCGTGCGTGTAGGTAGCATGCCGGTGTACACGTCCATATCTCATTATCCCATGAAGGTGCGATCTAGGCCACTCAATTTGACCTAAGCAAAGAGGAGTGGTTGAGATCGATTTTGCAATAGGAATTTGATGCCGCAAAAGCCGCGCACCATGCTCTTTTAAAGCGCGTGTTCCAAGACGACCTAACTTGGTCGGTCTTGGCCGGTTGGTTTGACGTGAAGATGGTAGGCTGGTGTTCACGCCTACACCGATTATCCCATGAAAACGTGATCGAACCACTCAAATCGTCCGGCGAAGTTGAGCGGTCGAGATTAGTTTGCGGTTTGGGAGGTGTGACCACGCAAGTTTGGACGTGCGTTTTGGGATGGTCGGGCATGATATGCCTTGGCCGATCAAGTGAGGGATAGCCACGGTGGTCATCTTTGGTATGACCGGACCTGCTTAATCTAATTTGTGACCCTCCATTCGTGCCGGAGAAGATGGACGCTCGTGATGGCTTGAAACCCTAATTTTGGCTTTCATAGCCCTGTGACTTCTCTTGTTTGGGCGACGATTTTGTCACGACCAAACATGGTTGGTGTTGACCGATTAGTCAAGTGTGTAGGCGGGCCCACGGTGATCGTGTTGACATGCTCTGGGCCCTTTGAATCTACATCTACACCCTCCATCTATACTGCGAAGATGGATGGTTGAGACTGCTTTTGCGACACATGTAATATGCCGCAAACCCTAATTTAGGGTTTTCCGTCCATAATGCTTGGTATGAACGTTTTTTGGCAAGCTAGGCCAATGGCCGACCATGCGGGTTCCGCATTGGTTCGGCATGGATATTCCATACCGCTTGGGGGTGATGGAATTGATCTGGGTCATCCAATCATGCTTATGGAGTTGGATGATCACGATCATATCCGGACTGATACGGTCAATCCGGATGCTCAATCGGAGCTAGTATAACACACCGAGAGGGGCTCAATCGGGCTAGTATAACACACCGAGAGTCACATGTCGGGTATTTCGTACATGGTTTCATTATAATGCTTGGAGGTTCGTGTTGCTTTCAGAAGAGTAACACTCGGTTGTCATGCCGCACTGATACTGAGTACAGGAAATACAAGGCTGATTGCGCATTAATTAATAATGCTAGAAATTCACAGGTATATGGGATTGTGCTACATGCTCCAACCTGGATGAATTTCGTGTATTCACAGAATGGAATTGTTGCCACATGCTCCATTCTAGGTGAATAAAGTGAGGGAGTATCCAACACTTATTAATGGCTTTATCTTTTACAAGATGTCAGCGCATAATTTTCTGGTTTTTACAATTTTAACCTTAAATTAAAATCCACCATCAACATTAAGTCCCTTGCCTAGCACACAATGGTTACACTATTGTGGGGTAGGCATAAGATGGTGACAGTTAAAGATAAAACTTATGAGACAAAGTTAGATGTTACCTGGGAGAGACGGGTCATCCTGTCCTTGGAGTATGTCACGTTCAAAAGGCATCTAGGAGAGCATTCCCCTAGTATGATGTCGGTCTTGCTCAGCTTCGATCGACCTTGCTATGTCCTGCGGTCGAGGGCCCACTCCGTGCTTGCTCCGTTTGAATGTCGGTCTTGCCAGATCGACCTTGTTATGCCCCGATTAGGTTGAGGGGCTACTGCACCTGCTTCGCTCGATCGTGGGGTTGTGCCTAATCGACGGACTGCTGCGCCTGCTTCGTTCGTGGGGCTATTGCGCCTGCTTGATCGAACGTGGGCTTGAATTTCGCGAACATGATTCCCATGACATAAGAGAACCGTGTTGTGCAAATAAATATGGTCCCGCCATATATGCTTGATTAAACGTGGGTCCCATATCGCGTATTCCCGATGGAATGTCACCTTTATACCACCTCGTGCCCTTGACCAACACCGGTCTTGAAACTTAAGCAATACTGGGACTTGTGACTTGATCAATACCAGACTTGAAGCTTGAGCAATACCGGACTTGAAGCTTGAGCAATCATCGGATTAAATTCACTGATCAATACTTGGACTTGAAGCTTGAGTGATACTCACGGACTACCACTTGATCAATACCGGACTTGAAGCTTGAGCAATCCCAGGACTCGCCACTTGATCAATACCGGGACTTGAAGCTTGAGCAATCCTGGGACTTGTGACTCGATCAACACCTGACTTGAAACTTGAGTGATACCTCGTGACTTGATCAATACCGGTCTTGAGACTTGATCAACACCGGACTTGTGACTTGATCAACACCGGTGTTTGGACCTAATACCAGCCTTGTGTACTCCAAAGTGAATGTGTGTTACTGTAAATGTGTGACTACACATCTCACGCGTTTTTATACAAGTCTCTCCTGTCTTTTATTGTAGAATGAAGAAAAGAACTCCTGTTGAGATGTCTTAAGGGGATAATGCGGGTGCCAAGTCGGGAGGTGTTGAAAGCTTCAAAGATATGTCGAACATTGATGATGAGTTGTTCATCGCGCCCTTTTAACTATATGAAAATATCCGTTCCACGGGATAACCCTCCTCCTATCGACTTCGGGGTTTTTTCATGCTCCGCCTGGTCCTCATGAAGGATGGATGAGATGTATGTTGAGCAATGAGTACATCAAAGATAACTTGACCGGAGCGCCTTGATTATTGATGTAGCTTGAGTGTTGAAACGACTCGAGAGGATTGATGAGTGCCAAATAGTGCATATTTATACACCTTTTTATTGGCATTTTACTCGTCTTTTGCGCTTAGAAATCAGATATTATCCCAGATTCTGTGTTTTCCTTGTTTTCAAGAATAAATATTTGTATTAATTAATTTTGTGTTTTTAGGCAATAAATAAAGCTCGGAGAAGCTGAGGAGCCAAAGAGCGAAGAATTGGAGTCAAACATCTGTGGAGCAGTTAGCCAAAGCCCATGCGCAAATCAGTTGCAACCCAACAAAGAAGACATGGGCTAGAGCTACCCACGACCCGGATCCGAACCCGCTCATTCCGAGCCGTTGAGATTTCGATCTTCTACATCCTACGGTCGCTGCTCCCACTAGCATCGATGTTCGATACTCCGCTCAACACCAGATCATACCAAAACCGCTTACCATCCTCGGCCGTTCAGATCTCCATCACTCCATCCTACGCTCGCTAGGCCCTTCTCATCAAACTCTCGTGCCGCTCAACGGCGAAATGACCCTACCCTATACCCCCACTCGAAAGGACCATTCTCTTCATCTCCTTCTCTCACCTTCTTCTCTCCCGTCTCCACGGAGCGAGCTGCTATTCCACAGACACCACCTCCGTCCTTCACCCGACCAGCAACCCTCACCACCACCTTCACCTGACACACAACCACTCCACCGCTACCTGCTCTACCTCTCTAGCGCTAGTTTTCTCTTCCTTAGCTTCTATCAACCCTAGAAGCTAACTTAGAAAAGCTAGAGCTAGGGTTAACTCTGACAACCGACGCATGGAGTTCTCCGAGCACGATTTGACAAGAGGAGAACGATTCGGAGTATGGGTTGAATTATTATTCATTTAATTTCAATTTTTAATGAATTAGGGTTTGGGAATTTTGGGTGATGCATGTATAAATAGAACCGAATGGGGTTGATAGAAGGCACGCCTGGATTAGCCAGTGCAGTCATTTAGCTTTAATTTGGTTGTTTGTTGTTTTAATTAAATTACTAGGGTTTGAGATGAAACCCTAGCTTTCTGCTATGTGATTCATGTTACTTATAGTTCTCTTGAATGCTTGAATATTTTCTAGGATAGAATTAATCTTAGTGCTCAATACTTTGCCCTCACAAAGGCATGCCAATGCCATGGATGCACCGTAGTTAGAATATCCTGTATTGATAGTGCTACAACTCAAGCTTTAGAGATTTTTGTTAATTCCTTGACTAACTGTGCTTAATTAGACAGTTAGTGCTCCGGATTGATTCTTTAGTTGTGATTAAATCATCCATTGGTGAAACACCTTAGGTAAATGGTAGACTTGACACTTCTCCATTACCATTATAAGGGCAAGAGTAAGATAAGTAATTTGAATTTACAAGTGTAAGTTAGTGGTGGATTCAAAGACCCTAGGGCTCTTTAATTTGTATCTTTTACCTTAGTTTAGCGTCACTTCAGTTCAAACTCAGCCGTTTCGGCACAAAACCCCTGCTGTCACATTGTCACTTTGGAATTCAGTTTAAAGCCAAGCCTTAGATCATTGAAAGCACCCCTCCTCTCGTGGATCGACCAGTACTTTGCAGCGTCTCAGATAGACGCCTGCACTTGCGGTATAACCCGTAGGCTCAAATATAAACATCTTTAGAGGCCTACCAAGTTTTTGGCGCCGCCGCCGGGGACTTCCGCGTGCCTGTTGTTCAATTGCTTGCTTTACGATTTTCTCCCTGTACATATCCATTTTACTTAGTTATTTCGATCTGTGATTAATATAACTTAGTTAATTTTTTGTAAACGCATTTGTCATTTAAGAAATTCTAGTATAAACTTGTCATTGCATTGTAGTTTGCATCATAGTTCTTATTAGCCGTCTTAGTTTTGTAGTGTAACTTAGCTTACTTCATGCTTATTTACGTAGATTAATCTGTCATTGCACTCGTATCTTGCTCATTGCATATTTAGCCTTGTAGTTTTAATAACTTCATAAATATCATTGCCACATTAACTCCTGTGTCAGTCCAATTATCTCAGTCAACATCTGGCCCAGCTTAAGCTCAGTCTACTTGCATTGCATTAACTCCAGTGCTGCCAGTGCACATCAGCACTTGATATTCATCTCCTTTGCTTAGCCTGCACACTTTTGAGAACTAAGGCTTCTCTCCTGAGTTAACAGTGCTTGATCTCATTTGTCTTATTGTCTTTTGCAACTGCCGAGCAAGCCCAAGGAGTGGAAGGAGCAAAAACTTGGGTTTTGAAAAGTGCGAGCATGAGCATCCACTTGCGCCAACCTAGTAAGTCACTCCGCCCGAAATCTTGAGCACCGATTAAAGCGACAGACCATCTTGGCTGCATGTACAGTTGGTAACTCCACCGAAATTTCCATTTTGAATGCTAAGCCGCCATGTTTGCATGATCGAGTTGATTGCGACTGTACTTAAACTGTAGCTTGGTTAGACTTTGCTCTAAGTTGCAACTGTGATTAGCCTTAGCTTGAACTGTGTTTAGATTGAGTCTTTGGGCTGTAGCTTGTTTTTGCCTGAGACTTTGCATAATCTGTGCACCTGTGTCACCTTGAGAATTTGTATGAGCTGTAGGTTGCAAACCCAGCTGCCACCCCCAAAACCTGGTTGAGCTGTGAGTCTTAGCCTATAAGGATTGAGAGTTGAGCTAGAGACCACCGCCTCAATGACTGTGCATGCCCCTAAAAATGTGAGACCGAGTTTATTGATAATCTGTTTGTGCTAGCCTTGACTAGCACACAACCTAGTGCTTTGTATCATTTTTTTTTTTGAGTGGGGGTTTCCTTGTGTTGGTCTCATTAAGCTACCATGTCTTTGTGCTAAGCTTTGTGAATTGGTGTGTTGATTGTTGTACGAGTTTTTGATTAATCTGTCTGTCTTTGTCTTTGTGAGCCGCATTAGGGCCTCGTGTGTTCTAATTTTTGCAACTCTGTGCACTCTCCACTGGCACCAAAAGCATCCTGTATGCTTGTAATTGTCTAATTTTTGGCAGTGTGTCTCACTGGGACGGTGCATAGGCCGCTCGGTGCTTCTCACCCAATTCTCGCAACCTCTACCAATCTGTGCACATAGTACGGCGCATGGTCCAGCCGCTCTCGGACACATGCTTGAACTCAAACAAGGAGCCCACCTGGCTCGAGCCAAATCGATGGGCTGCACATAAACGAAGCACAACCACAAGGAGCCTTTTCACTGGCCGCCAAACAACATTCAGCCCACATCGGATGAAATGGTGCTGCGGGCTCAATCCACTTCAGCTATACATTTTTCAACTTGACTCTGGGCCGTGCCCTTCTGCTTGGGCCGTGCACTTTCACACCTATCTGGGCTCTACACACGCATAAAGCCCACTTAACTAGGCCGTCCAACAACCGGGCTCGGCATAACTTGAGCTGTGCATTTGCACTTAGACTAAATGGCACTGGCTTAAACCAAAAGAGCCCACAGTTCCAATGGGTCGTATTTTCCCAACAAACCAAAACCCATTTAAACCAAATCCCAAACAAACCAAATCCCAATAAACCAAATTCCCACATAAACCAAAGCCCATTTTCATGTTCTATGTTTCTGTACATTATCTTTTGGGTTGACCCTCAACTTTTTAGATTGTTAGTAAATTTTTGTATATAAATTTTTGTAGGACTTGTTAAATTTTTCTTTTCTTGAATCGGTTGAGTCTTCTTGCACATATATTATGCTAATCCGATATGATCTCCACTGAGAATGTTGGATTTTGCCTTGATTAATGAAGCTCAACCTTGCTCCCGCCGACATCCGGTAATCTCTTCCCTTTTTCTCTTATCAGCATAGTTCTCTCGGTATGTGACTGTTTAAATTTTTTCTATATGTAGACACATTGAGGACAATGTTTGATTTAGGTTTGGGGTGCATTTGCATATTTTTGCATTTAGAGTTTTTAGTCTTTTATTTTAGTCTTTTATTTTATTTAAAAAAAAAAAAAAAAAAAAAAAAAAATTCAAAAACTCTTTTTGTAAAACCTCCAACTTTAGAGATTTTAGAGTCACTAGCATGCTTTTAGCTATGTTTACATAGAGATTCGACCGAAATAACGAACTTGGAAGTACCCTGGAGAACACAATCGGGTTCCTTAGTTGATTAGAGCGTTAAAGTCGGATTTAACCATACCGGGAGGGCTAATTAGGTCTTTGTTTAGATATTCGGTAGTAGAATTGTGATCACCCATAGTGGAGACTACCCAATTTACATCAAGTGAGGCACCAACCTTCAATTTTTTGCAACTTTCTAGAAAAGTCAAGTTAGAGTGTGTGTCACCATACGTAAATTCCGGGTAGGAATGGTGAGCTACCCAACTTCGCACCAATTTCAAAGACTACTTTTGATCTCTTGAGTGCTAGTTTTTGTCAATCATGAGGGTGACGTCTAAAGATGAAAACTCCTTCTAAATACCGATTTGCCGTTAGCATCACTCTCTCTCTCAATCAGCAAGACCCATAGAAACACATCATCGTCGCAAGAACCGAGCGGGAATCGAAATATTGAAAGAAAAGTTGAGATAGTCCAAGGTTTATGTGCAACAAAATCTAAAAAGAAAATAGGATGAGAATTAATAAAATTTATAAAATCAAGACAATACAAGTTGTGGAAAAATTGAGTGATAAAGTCATTTGTCCATGGAGTTAGTTGTTTCATTATTTGTATTTTTATTTTCACTTATTGTAAAAAAAAAAAAAAAAAAAAAAAAAAAAAAAATCAAAAAATCAAAAAAATATTGTAGTTTATTTTTGCTACCACCATGGTAAAGAAGAATTTAAAAAGAAAAGTCCAAACAACAAGGAATTTGAGTAGAAAAATTAAAAATCATCAAGTTTTTGTAAAGTTCAGAAGTTCGTCATCAACAGTTGAAGACCGAAGATTGAAGACGTTTCTATGGTTCTTACGAGAGAGTGATATTAATTGCCGATCGGGTGAGAAGTGAGTGAGTACTCCCACCCCTTGCTAATGGTTGATTTTCCTTTCTTAGAGATCATTAGAAAAGAGTCTTTTTGTCCACACCTTTGTGGAGTCTCCAGATTTTACTTCGGAAGGTTATCCTTCTTACCTACAACGTGTGCGGGATTTCTCTCTTTATTCCCGCCTGCACATGAGAGACTAAAAAAGCGATCTTTTTGAGTGCAATTATCATAAAACCCTAATGGTGAGGCGAAGTCGAGGCTTATGATCACAATCGAATCCGAATTCTTTCATATGGTATGGTTACTTCTCGCTCAAGACTTAAGGATGAGAATGCGTTCTTCGATAGTTCTAACTTCTTACTAGCATGCGAAACTCTATGTCCTCATAGCTTCTAGGATGCTTGAGACTCTTTACACTCAAGTTGGAGAAGGTTTTGTGGGTACACCTCTTGTAAACCCTCACGAGACTACAACTCGTCCACTTGGGACACCTAGGGGTTTAAAGGCTTAGTGCATACGCTAAATGCATTCGAGAGACTCACGACAGGGGTATAGTTAGGATTTCTTATTGATCGTTTCACTTGAGGACAAGTAAAATTCAGGTTTGGGGGTATTTGATGAGTGCCAAATAGTGCATATTTATACACCTTTTTATTGGCATTTTACTCGTCTTTGCGCTTAGAAATCGAGATATTATCCCAGTTCTGTGTTTTCCTTGTTTTCAAGAATAAATATTTGTATTAATTAATTTTGTGTTTTTAGGCAATAAATAAAGCTCGGAGAAGCTGAGGAGCCAAAGAGCGAAGAATTGGAGTCAAACATCTGTGGAGCAGTTAGCCAAAGCCCGCGCGCAAATCAGTTGCAACCCAACAAAGAAGACATGGGCTAGAGCTACCCACGACCCGGATCCGAACCCGCTCATTCCGAGCCGTTGAGATTTCGATCTTCTACATCCTACGGTCGCTGCTCCCACTAGCATCGATGTTCGATACTCCGCTCAACACCGATCATACCAAAACCGTTTACCATCCTCTACTGCCTGGATCTCCATCGGCTCCATCCTACGCTCACTAGGCCCTTCTCATCAAACTCTCGTTGTGCCGCTCAACAGCGAAATGACCCTACCCTATACCCCCACTCGAGCGTAGACCATTCTCTTCATCTCCTTCTCTCACCTTCTTCTCTCCCGTCTCCATCGGAGCGAGCTCTGCTTCCCATTCCACGACACCACCTCCGTCCTTCACCCCGACCAAAGAACCCTCACCACCACCTTCACCGACACACAACCACTCCACCGCTACCCGCTCTACCTCTCTAGCGCTAGTTTTCTCTTCCTTAGCTTCTATCAACCCTAGAAGCTAACTTAGAGAAAGCTAGAGCTAGGGTTAGCCACAACCGACGCATGGAGTTCTCCGAGCACGATTTGACAAGAGGAGAACGATTCAGAGTATGGGTTGAATTATTATTCATTTAATTTCAATTTTTAATGAATTAGGGTTTGGGAATTTTGGGGCTGATGCATGTATAAATAGAACCGAATGGGGTTGATAGAAGGCACGCCTGGATTAGCCAGTGCAGTCATTTAGCTTTAATTTGGTTGTTTGTTGTTTTAATTTAAATTACTAGGGTTTGAGATGAAACCCTAGCTTTCTGCTATGTGATTCATGTTACTTATAGTTCTCTTGAATGCTTGAATATTTTCTAGGATAGAATTAATCTTAGTGCTCAATACTTTGCCCTCACAGTGCATGCCAATGCCATGGATGCACTGTAGTTAGAATATCCCTGTATTGATAGTGCTACAACTCAAGCTTTAGAGATTTTTGTTAATTCCTTGACTAACTGTGCTTAATTAGACAGTTAGTGCTCCGGATTGATTCTTTAGTTGTGATTAAATCATCCATTGGTGAAACACCTTAGGTAAATGGTAGACTTGACACTTCTCCATTACCTGTTATAAGGGCAAGAGTAAGATAAGTAGCTGAATTTACAAGTGTAAGTTAGTGGTGGATTCAAAGACCCTAGGGCTCTTTAATTTGTATCTTTTACCTTAGTTTAGCGTCACTTCAGTTCAAACTCAGCCGTTTCGGCACAAAACCCCTGCTGTCACATTGTCACTTTGGAATTCAGTTTAAAGCCAAGCCTTAGATCATTGAAAGCACCCCTCGTCTCTGTGGATCGACCCGTACTTGCCGCGTCTCCGATAGATGCCGTGCACTTGCGGTATAACCCGTAGGCTCAAATATAAACATCTTTAGAGGCCTACCAAGGATGTTAAAGTAGCTTCTGGTGCGAACCTTGAGGTGGATCCTTGAGAGAGTGTTGAAGTAGGATTACCGGCGAACTTGGGTCCCCGAGAGAGAGCGTTGAGGCGGCTCTTGAATAGACCATTGAAGCGCTTTTGCTAGAGGAGCGTTGAAGTGTTTCCTCTTCGATTTAATTTACCCTTGTGAATTCCGTGCTTCTTGACCACCATCTCTCTCATGTTGAAGAATTCCTTGACTGACGGTGAAGGAACTTCATGCTGAGCCTCAGTCCCCAAGCGTGGTTTACATGGTTTGTTCGTAGTGGTTGTTGTCGAGCCATATATGGAATATCTTGGACATCGTTTCATCATTGTGGGAGTCGTGCATGTGGTACTGGAGTTGTATCTCGGTGGTTTTCCTCTTTGCCGTCTTCAGAACTCTTACGGAATGGGTCAAGGTTGTATCGCCTGTTGGTGAGATATATGCCCCTACAAACATTATGAGGCTCTTCATTACCAGCATGCCTGTTTCTTTCTATCATGGCATATGTTGTTGTAGATGAGCGTTCAACAGCTCCAGAGGATGACCAAAAGCGTGGATTCTCCAACATAGCATGATAGACATGTACCACTGTCTGATAAAGTGACTCGCCCGGGATCTTGTTCGACCGCCTGTCGATAGAGTGACTCGCCGGATCTTGCTCGATATGACGCGTGGACATCGTTATCTTCTTGAGGCTGCTCCCTTGAGGTATCGGCTCCAGTGGAAGATTGCCGTGATAGAGCGTTGATACGTTGCACCGGAATTATTTAAACAAAATGGCAGTATGGCATAATAACAATTTCCGAGAGGAGTTCGAAAAGCTATCTTACTTGCATCATGCTCGTACATCCTTATCTGGTTGTAGCCGCTATATCCATCCATGGAGGAGAACATGCCGTGTCCGGGCAAGTTGCATCTACTAACATGTCAATGTTAGGTAGAGGAGGATTGTTTTTGAGCAAGACTGCTCAAATCTCTCAAGTCTATGCAAAGACCCGATCTATCCATTTTCTCATGTCCGAACTATAACTGTTTAACCGACTTGGATACATGTATGACATGTAGATGATGGGTGACCAATTTTCATCTAAATTCGGCATTTCTTCATATCTCCAAGCGAATATGTCCTGGTACTCTTTGAGAAGTTCCACGAGCTTCGTGCGTTTATCCGTTCACAAGGTTGAGATGATGGAGATAGGCCTAGAGATTCCTCAACGATTTCAATCTCATCGGTTTGTGGAGTTGGTGCCATCTTGCGGCTATTGTGGAGCATCTAGCACTTGTTCTTGTGGTTCGTTCTTTGTTGTAGCATTTCATTGGGTGGAGAGACTGGGTAACAGTCTCCCCTGCTAATTGATAATCTTCTTAGTTAAGCGTGCTCGGCCGAGAGTAGTCACAAGATGGGTGACCTATTGGGAAGCAGCTGTTGGATAACCGCTGTACACCCGTTAAAAATCCCACAGTGCTGGATAACTGATCGCTGTCGTAAGCGACACAAATATAATTACACTTTCTTACTACTCAAAATATAAATATAGCAAGGGCAAGAAAGGATCGATCCCACAGAGAGGTCTAGGTTGTCAAATTGTTATGGTTTCTATATAAAACACCGAGGATTTTCTCGATTGTGTAAATAAAAATAAAATAAAAGCAAAACAATAAAGTACGCAAATCAAGGATGTGAGATATTGGGTAAAGGTTTCATCTTCAATTGTAAACAAGTTTATGAATATATGAATAGAATTAAGTATTTAATCTCGTTATCATCAAAAGCCATAGAATACCTTATTGCAAGAATACTCCGTAATTTCCAAAGTTATCAACACACACATTAGAGGCTGCGTATGTGAAATCTACCTAAAGAATAACCTAACGCCTTGCGCTAATCAAGTTCAATTCCTAGGAGCATTAAGTTTCAAAAATAGGCTAATCAATGCAATTGTAATACATTGCGCAAAACAATTCGAACAAAGGTCAATTTCTACATATGACTACGAGGATGTATCACTACAACCTAGAATCATATCATGCTACTCGTATTCAAGGTTATCGCTCGATGAAAACCCTAAAATAGCTATAGATATGGATGTGAGTTCAATCAATTCTAGACTCGACTAAACAAACATTCAATCATATTGCAATGCTTCAATCATGCAATTATTATAACCCGTAGAAATCAAACGATAATATTGAGAGAAAACTAATTCATAAAAATCATAACTTGGTTGCAAAATCCAACTACATCTTCAACCAATAATAAAAACTTAGTTACTCATGGCATAGGAGTTCATAGCAAGAAGAAAGAGAAAACCTATCATGTTTCTAAACCCTAGAACCAAAAGTATGAGTTCTCCCTAATGGAGATATATATCTAGGTTTAGAGAAAAAGTTCTATTTATATGCTTCTCCCAAAAGGATACCCAAAAGTAGGTCAAGTCTTCTCCAAACACGTCTCAAATTCGTCCACCAAGCCCATGTGTGAGAAATATGTCTCTGGAATTTTGGGTCCGAAAAGTGTCGCCGGAATTGATGACGTCATCACCGGAATCCGGTCACCAACGCCGGAATCCGACCGCCGGAAAAAATATCTCCAGGCACTGAACCATCAGAAACTATCACCAAGTAATTCTGCACTTCCAGTAGCTCCACTTTGCTTCTCTGCAGTCCACACATTCACAAAATACCACCCAAACCAATTTCTTGTTCTTGCGAAAACGCGCCTAAAAGCGTGGTCCGTAGCTCATATGTCCGGCCATCAATTCTTGCATCCGACTCATACCCCCCTCGCGATTCACTGAAATATTGCGATCGACACTTTAACCTCTCGAAATCCGGCCTCACGGGACTATGCTTACTTAGGTGCGCCATTTTCACTCCGTTTTCGCACTATTTCTCGCGGCTTCAAAAATCCATTCCCGCTTGGAATTCCCCGTGTTAAGCCTTCGTATCCTCTATTTCAGCTGCAACCTCATAAGCCCACTCCACTCATGTGCACATCCTGTAATTCAAGCTCCATTTGCTCTCCCATTCTGACTTCAGTCACAATTCTAATTTACTCACAACCGCATCTCAGGCCTTTTGTCCTGCATTTGTAGCTGCACCAGCTCTCAGCTCACAGCCATCAAGTTCCCAGCCTCAAGTCACTGCACCTGAGCATTCATTAAACATCACCACCGTTCTGCAGTGCCAGTCCACCATGACACAGACTCTGCTGTGCTATCACTTCTCAGCTGCCAGTTTGAGCTCCACCATTGCCTCAGTACCATCTGTTGCAGCTCTCACTCTAGCTGCTTCCACCAACACCATCTGGCATTGCAGCCACCAGCTCCACCTGCACATCTATCTGAACCTTCAGCTCCATCTGCCATCTCTGCCAGTTCAAGTTCATCTCAGGCAACCTCAATCCCTGGTCATTGCGGCAACATCAGTACAACCATCTCCTTGTACTGCTGCAATCTGTCAAGCCATTGCCAGAGCCTTCCTTTTCAGCTCAGGGTCACCTGTAATACCACCAACAAACCAACATCCTCAGAATTGAGCTCCAACACACGCCACGTAACCAACCAACTCCTCCACCGCATCAAACTAAAATCCCACTGCTCATTGCAGCCAACACAACAACTGCCCGATGCATCTCATTCTCATGGCTCCATGTGAAATGATCACTTGTCCCGCTTCCTTGCATTGCGGATCACTATCCATATTGCTCCCCGCTTTCGCAAACTCGTGCCTCGGTGCTTCTCTTGTAACTCACTCGCAATGCCACCATCAAACCGCCACTGCAACACTTCGCCTAGCCTTCACCGCACCGCCACTCACCGCGAAACCACCAAAATAGCCACCAAGATTTCGATTGCGCTGAACCCTTGTACCACTTTAATCGTAGCAAAGAACCATCCTGCGTCTAGCCTGTACACCATTCTCAGTTCAAGGCAACATTACCAACACTGCACTTTCATACCCTGCAAAACAGCATAACTACCACTTCCCTTAGCTCTTCCATTCTCCATTCCATCTTCTCCAGCTCTGTAATCCCATCTCATTGTTCCATCGTCACTGTCAGTGCTCGAGAAATCCTAACTGCCATCGACCTTAACTCGTTACCACTGCCATGAATGTACAGCTCCAGCTTCCACCAGGCCTCTACCAACAACATCAGTGCACCACTAGTCCATCCACCATCCCTGTACTGCACCTAACATTCATCTACCCTGCAATACAACTCTGCGGCTTCACCAGTCCATAATTCAATCACCACCAACTCCAGATGCACCATGCCTTTCCATTCAATTCACACAAACAAAGACCATCAAGCTTCCCTTTCATTGCTGCTCCAGCTACAGCTTCCATTGGCAGCAACAACTCATTCATAACAATCCCATGCCAAAGCACAACCTATAATTCCACCAAGTGCACATATCTCTGCGAATTCAATCCCACAACTCAAGCCATAACTTCCCTGTGTAGTTCAATCTTCATTTTCAGCCTTGCAAAATAAACTCATAGCTGTAGACTTGCTCTTTCAAGACTTTAAACAAGTACCATGTGTGCATTTTCTGGTGGTGAAGAAATATGAAAATATTGTCTATTCCACGAACATCCAATCTCCTTCCATGCACATAACTGAAATCTAAGAACAACCCATCATTCATAACTCAAATACTGGTTTCAGTCTTCCACATTCGTCTCTCAAATGACTGGCAGACAACATGTTCTTCCCTGTCTTTCTAGCCAAGTACAGCACAATTCCCTTCATAATCTCATTCTCAAGGCTGTTATAACATGAATCAGAGCAAACCCATTCTTCAACTCGCTTTCACTGTCAAACCTCTATCAATCATAGCTGTAGATCCCCTTTTGTTCTTCTCCATTTCTCAGTTAGAACCCAAACATCTCGTCACTGCAATTCGAACTACAGCTCCTTGTTTCCATTGATCTCGAACCTCTTTAACACCTTTGAATCCCTCTGAATCCATGGTCTAGCCGCCGAGAATTTGTTGCATCGGCAGAGAGCATAGTAACGTCTACTACTGAGACAAGAAAAGAGAAACTCGTTTCCTCTGTTCGACCTAGCTTCTGGGTTACAAGGGTAGGAAGTGATAAAGGCACCCAACATATAATACTGGCCACCACAGTGACACCCCTTAGAGTTTGACTTCCCCTTATCCTTGGCCGAGCTCCCATTAGTATTAGCCGATGAAATGACCGGTTTACCATTCCGAGTTCTTCTTTTGCCCATAACTTCTTCATACAAGCTCTGAATGACTCCGCTCTTTCGCCATTGTCTTCATCTTCTCATCCTCTACAAAATGAAAAGTAGAAATCTTGTATTTGAACGAGTTCCAATTGGTCTTTTTGCTCCAAATGACTCCATTGCACCTAATAAACTCAAAAACACACATAAGATACATGATTTACAAGAAAACTCGCAAAGAAAGCATAAATACTAGATATTAAATACGGTGTATTCTACACCTATCAATAACCGCACATAGATAACCGCGGTGGGTAAGTGGGAACAATATCGGTGTTAGTTGGGATACAACTAGGGAAAAACCCACACTTCCGGATGACCGCAGTGGCTAAGTGGGGACAGTATCGGTGGAGGGACGGGTCATTACAAATGGTTTCAGAGCCGACGATGGGTCACCTGCCGAGGGTGGGAGGGTACGCTGGACGGGGTTAGTCCATGTGCTTCTCTCATGAGGGGCAGGAACGTCAGGGATCTGGGCTTGAAAATATATTTTGGAGCCGAGGTTGACTCCAATTTAAGGTGGTGGTATTGTAATACCCCGATTTCGGCAATGGTTGGCCGAATGGAATATAAGTAATGATTTGTCCTTTCCTACCACCGAGGCCTGATGGGTTCACTTGATTGAGTTGTGGGAAAAATTTCCCAGTTAAGCGTGCTCGGACGAGAGTAGTCACAAGATGGGTGACCTCTCGGGAAGCTGCTGCTGGATAACCGCAGTAGTCCCGTTAAAAATCATACACTGCTGGATAACCGCAGTGGGTAGGTGGGAACAATATCGGTTTTAGTTGGGATACAACTAGGGATGGTTCGCTTGTGCTCGGGTGGGAGAGTATGCTGGGCTATTATGCCAGATACTGGTCTCACAAGAGGCAAAGAACGTTTACATTATACCGAAGCCTTTTCAGCACAATTGGCTCCAGAGTTGGCAGAAAACTCTGCAGTTAAGCGTGCTCGGGCAGGAGCAATCCAGGGATGGGTGACCTCCCGGGAAGTTGTTCATGGATGACCGCAGCGATGCCCGTTGAAAACCCCACACTGCCGAATGACCGTAGTGGATAAATGGGGACAGTATCGGTGGAGGGACGGGTCATTACAGTAGGTGTACTGGTACACGCACTGCCCCTGTATCCAGAATTTCAGTAATTCTGAAATCTCTCGTAAATACTCCCACACACTTAAATTTTACATTGTCCTCAATGTAATTAACTCATCCAAAGTAAATTAATATGGGAAATTTTAATATGATATGCAAAAACTAACAAAAAATAAAAATAAAAAAGGAATAGGAATACAAAACCGATCGGTTGCCTCTTATGTAGCGCTTGGTTTAACGTCGTCAGCCTGACGTTATTCTATCGTATGCACACCAATAATCTGAAAAATTGATAGTCCACCCAGAAAACAATCTACAATTCAAACATCAGCTTCACAAAAACATTAGCACAAGATATAAATATTGAAGTTATCACTATATTGAAGTTTCCCCCACACTTAGTTCTTTCTACACTCTGAAGTGGATATAGAACATAGAATTCGAGAACTTCAAAAGGTTCCTCAGCTTGGTGAACCCGCATAATAATAGAATCAAGCACATCCGTTAAAAATTTGGAAGCACACAACTCCAATCCTGAGTGAGGTACTTTCTTAAAAGTTGGGTTAACAACTCTTTGAGAAACTACTTCGATTAGAGGAAAAGGATCAATAGATGTAGAATTATGCAAAGGATTAGACAAACCTTATATCGGATCCTCATCTTTCTTAATTAAATCCAGTGAATTATTCACCTCAAGTATATTGTGGTTCTCTATCAAATTATTTGAAATCTTTTTTGTATCAATTTTTTCTTCGATCGAAATTTCACCATCATTGTAATCCTTGGCAAGCTCAATTGGGTCTTCCACGATTTCAATCAACTTGGTTTCATTATCAATCTCAATCTCTTCAATAATCTCGTCATCAGAATCGGAATCTTCCCCCCAAAAGTCTAGTTCATTGATGCAACTCATAAAATCTTTGTCCGAGTACGTTACACCATTGATAACAACGGTGATGTCGTATCCAATCTTCTCTTTTTGAATAGGTGAAGGATCGTTATAATGATCCGAGTTTCGCAAAGGTTCCTCATCTTCATCATAATCTTCGTCAACCTCAAAATATTCCATATCGAATCGGCGTTCAAATTCCATGTTTATGGCCTTGTTAATTTCATCAAGAGTCTCTTGAGATGCACCGGATTCTTCTAGATGCTCGTGTTGCTTAAAAAGTTTTCTAACATTAACGCATTTTCTATCGTCTTTATGCTCAAAAGAGTTTTTAGACCGTATCTCTGGAAAAACACGATAAATAGGAGTATGCCTCGAAGGTAGTATTCTTGGTGAAAGAGGTTCTTAAACCCAGTTTCACTCCTGTTACCAAAAGACTTTTGACCAAACAACATAGATGAGTTCTTATCAGAACTTCCCAAAAGTCTTTGTAAGTCACACTTAAGTAGATTAATTTATTCATCCTTAAGAGACAGAGTTCTAGTGAAATTTTCCTTGAGTTTGTCAAACTCTAGAATTTTCACTTGAAGAGATGTTTCGATCTTTTCCAAGTTTTTCTTGAGACGAAGATTTTCACGATGAATTTCTTATCCAGGAACTCAAGAATCTCTTTATCTGCTTCATCATCTGAATCAGGATTAGGATCTACAGGTATTTATGCAACAAAAGTAGAATTCTGTGTTGAATCTTCAGAGGGAAGCTCGTCAGGCATATCATCAAGAGAAACTATGAGAGCATTATTTCCTTGATAGTATTCCTTACTTTGGCATTCCTTTGAACCTCGACATTTAAAAGCACTGAAGCGAATTTTCATCATGAAAAGAAGATTCATCTTGAAAGTTTGATCTCAGGAGCCTTTTTCCATAACGTCTTTCTCTTCGTCTCTTGAGAAGATTTATGACATGATGTGTAATCATAGACATGGTAATATCTACCTCATCATGATCATTACAACATTCACCAGCCCATGACAAGATAACCTTTGGAGGAGGAATACTTGTTTTAGTTACAGCTTCAAAAGCAGAGGCTTTTTCTTTAGCAGTAAGTTGTTCATGATCAAAGATCTTTAACTTTCCAACAAGAGTACTTTTGAAAAGTGTATTAAGATCATTTTATTCCATGATGGCATATTTTGTAGACTCGTATCCAGCTGGTAAATATCTCAGAATTTTTATCACGATTTCCCGTTCAGGAATAGTGTTTCCTAATGAATAACAAGCGTTCACAAGTTCCGAAAATTTGTGGTCAAATTCCTCAGACGAATCCTCATCAGACATATGAAGCTTTTCCCAGTCAGAAGTTGGGTTTTGATGTATGGCTTCCTTCTCTATATAATTCCTTCAAATACGGTTGTTAAGATATCCCAAGCATCTTTTGATTTAGTGCACGTAACACATGATGTTAAAGATTTTGGCTTATGGCGTGGATAATGACGATTAACCCATCAGAGTTGCATTTAGAATTTTTGATTTCTTCATCGTCGTATGTTTTTATGCCTTTAGGAACAACAACAGCTCATTCTCTAACTAGTCGAGTATTATATCCTCTTATAACAAGAACCCATGTCCGAAAGTCACGAGCTTGTAAGAAGGAACGAATAACCATTTTCCACCATATGTAATTTGTGTCATCGAAATATGGTGGTATGTTAATTGAGATTGCACTCTTGTCCATAATGCAAATCGCTTCAAACACAGACTTATTAGGTCAATAATGTTTTCTTGCTCTGATACTAATTGAAAACGTAGGGGATACCAAATACACCCAACTTTTTCGTTCGACAACCTGTATAAACAAAACTTAACACAATTGCAAGTAGACCAACATAATGATCCATGACAATATGTATATAGAGTTAATATCTCAACCTCTACTCAATCAGTATGTATATATACACAAGGTTCATTAAACCGATTGTTAGCGAGTACTTAGACGATCTCAATAATCAGATCCAAGATCAATCTAGTCATATCCAAATGATTCAATCTGAATTCATCCAAGTGATTAAACTTGTTATCTATCTTTCAAGATACGAATTCTACAAGAAACTAGTCTCGTAATCGATTTCAATTAAGCAGACGTATCTACCTAGATTGAATACGTATAAACCTGTGTAACTCGAATTATAAAGATAAACAACATAATGCGGAAAAGGAAAAACACAAGACACTAGAAATTTTGTTAACGAGGAAACCGCAATAGCAGAAAGACCCCCGGACCTCGTTAAGATTGAACACCACACTGTATTAATCTGCTTCAGATATTAGACTGTTATCATACTGCAGACTGGAATATAGTTGAGACCGAATCAAACCCTTCAAGTGATTCAGTTACAGTCGTGCTCCTTACGTCACTTGAACCTCGCTAGGTTTTACGCACTTAATTCCCTTAGCTAACATCCTTTACATCCTAAGAGTTGCTTCAGCCGAAGTGAAGAATTTTGATACCAATCTGCCCCTAACAGATAATGTTAGAGCACTGCTCGGTCAAACTCGCAAGCGTTGCTGTCTTAAGCTTGTTTGTCAAGTTTAGTTGATCAAAACTATATACTTGATGTCTAGTCTACTTATAGCTATGTCTCGGATTAAGATAAGATGTGTAGTTGAGCTTTAGACTTCACAACGTTCATCAATTGAAGAAGAAGATCTACTAAGGAGCTTGGAGGAACTTCATCAACAAAAGGTATGTGGAGACTAAAACTTATCTATCACTCAAAAGTCTATTCTATTCTATCTTCTAATGAGACTAAGTCGTATCGCTATATAGACTTTTACATTATACACATTTGATATTTCGAGCCGAGTTTATCTCGCTTATCTATCTCTCGAAATATGTGATGGAAGCTTTTTCCTTTAGCTATGTTCATCATATTCTTGACGAGTTTAGTTGGAGACAATTTATTTGTTGGAAACTAAATATTAAGTCAAAAGATGATCATGTGAAAATTACCTTGAACATCTTACACGATTTGTGTGAGACGGTCATTTGATGTTATCTTGGGAAGTTTTGTATTGATCATTGAATCACTTGAAAATTACTTGAAGCTAATAGTTTGTGTGAGACAGCCATTGCAGTCTTCCAAGGATGTTTCAATAATTGAAATGAGAGTTTAGAACAATTACCCATGTCTGGATACAACATGGTATGCATATCCAGTATGTGAACTGTATTGTGATAATTCAGGTCTGGGAACCTTGTTTACATACCTAGTATGCGAACGTTTTTACCTGAAAAGGTCCGGGAACGTTGTTTCCGTACCTAGTATGCAAACGGTTTTACCCGAGTTGGGTCCGGAACAGTTGTTTGCGAACCGGGTTTACGAACGGCTTGTTTAGATCAAGGTCCGGAGCTGATGTTCGCGCACCTGGTTTGCGAACACAGTGGTTAAGTTCTAAAATCGGTTATGTATAATTTTCATACTCATGAACTAAAACATTTATGATTTAAGGAATGCAAATTATCTTTGCAAACCGTGGCTTAATGTTCATGAATTGATTCTTGTATAAGTACTTTGTACGATTATGAATCAATCTGATTTTGTTTCAATTTGTTCATATATTTTTCTATGAGATAGTGAATAATTGAACAACATGATTATGTACACTATTTGAAACACAATTAGATTCATTTTATTATCTATCATGATTGATTGATCATCATATTTGATCTAGAAGTGTTAGATGAATACGACTAAGACAAAAGTGTTCATATGGCTAACTTTGGTTAACTGTTATTGAGCCAACTCAATATACACGTTTAGGTACGGTTACCCATATCTAAATATAGGTATATTTCACTTGTGTGTAACAAGCTAAGACCATCAACAGTGGAAATTAATTGCTTAATTTCTAAGCAGACTTAGCTTAAATATTAAATTAGGATTTCATCTAACGGTGAATATTGAATGCTTTGTTACTAAACTATCTTAGCTTTGATTGAAAGCAACCCTGATTTGAAAGACTATATAAGGGAGAACTCTAGCAACTGGAAAACCTAATCCCGGCATTTCTATGTGTCCCAGTTGCAAACTAGAGTCGATTCTCCTTTAACCTAGGTTTTTCCAAAACCATTATAGGTTAACGACTTGAAGACTTCATTTGGGATTCGTGAAGCCAGATCCAACTATTTTCTCTGTAGTTGCGTATTCTGATCTTACTTGTTCTATCGTGTTGAGTATATCTTCTCTAAGATTTGCTCGAGATTTATCTCTGATAGGTAAGATATAAAAAGTAATCACAACAGTTCTTCGTCTCGGACTCTTGTGATTCCGCAATAAATTTTTTTGTTAATCAGTTGGGTTATTGTGAGGTGATTGATATTTCTAGGCTGCTCTCCGGGAGTATAAGACTGGATAATCAATTGGTACCTATTCACCTTGATTTTATCAAAATACGGAACAAAAAGAATAAAATAATAGACATATCTGTGGGAGACGAAATTGTTTATAAGTCTCCGTCTTTGGGTCGTAGCAACTCTAAGTTGTGGATGAGATCAACTAAGGGAATCAAGTGCGCATAATCCGGCGTGGTTCAAGAGGCGTAAGGAAGGCGACTGTACCTTAATCAGTGTGAGACTTGGTTAGGGCTCAACTACATTCCAGTACGAATTTAACTTGTAGTAGACTAGTGTTTGTAGCGGCTTAATACAAATGTGGTGTTCAAATCGGACTAGGTCCCGGTTTTTACTCGCAATTGCGGTTTCCTCGTTAACAAAATTTCTGGTGTCTGTGTTATTTCTTTTCTGCATTATATTTGTTTATATAATTGAAATATCAGTTCAATCAGTTGATAAATCCGATCTTGTTTGTTGGATATAACTTGATTGACACTTGGGCATTGGTCTTTTAATATTGTTCAAGTTATTTTTCATATCAATCAGGCTCATAGATTTCTATTTGTTTGATTTACTTATTGTATTGAGAAATAGAGATAAAGCTCTTTGATATCTTTCTTGATTGAGCTCGCTTTTAAGTTGGTGCTCTCGGAATTATATTGGAGTTTAGTCCATACAGATTGCCGAACGAATTATTGGGTGTGGTTGTTGTACCCCACTTTTTCAGATAAGCATATTTACTTTCCGTTTAGATCAAAGATCAAGGTGTGGAAAATCTGTTTGCAATAGACAAATCTTTTTTTGCTTAACAATAAAGTTTTATTGATAACTCAAGAGTTTACACGAAGTATATCACAATAATACAAAAGAGGTGCTAAAAATTAAAGCTGCCACATATGACAACTAAATTAGCAAAATCTAAAGTACACTTGATTTGGATCTTCTAAACACCCTAGAAAGTCAGGTTTCAGTTCATATATACTCTGTTCACCTCTGCATAAAACTGAACCTCTCTTTGCTATTGTATCTGCAGAGAAATTGACTTTTCTGTAGCTATGAATGAATTCCCAATAGATGGCTGCTTCACAAATTCTTTCCCACCTGGTAATAGCAAACCATGGAATTGTATTGCCCTGAAAAGCACTAATGACAGGTTTTGAATCTGTTTTGAATACAAGTTTATTGAAACCATGATTAAGTTCCCACTCCCCTGCTATTAATACAACAAAAATCTCAGCATAATAATTTGTAAAAACACCTATTCCCCATGATATTGCAACTACAAACTCTCCAGAGCTCAGTCTGCCCACTAATCCATATCCACCATTACCTGGATTTCCTCTAGAAGCTCCATCACAACAGAGTAGCAATTTCCCTTGTTCAGGAAGCTGAAAAAACATTTCTTTTATGTTCATACTCTTCACTCCCCTTGTATTTAGACCAAAACTTTTGAGTACCTGTAAATCATATTGTTTATTCCACATCTTTGCAGTCAATCTGAACTCATTGTCTAACAATACTTGTTTGATTTTCTTATTGGTGACATTCAGATCACATTTACCATTCCCAAAAATACACTCATTCCTCAGAAACCAGAGCTCCTTCATTGTTATGAATGTACTCAAAAGCCATATTTCCTTTATAGCAGGGCTCTTATTTTTTGCTAAATGAAAAACATCCTCAAATGATCTTGGGTTTTTAAAGTTAAAAATACCACCAAGCCAACTCCAAATAATCTCACCATAGTTGCAGTACCAAAGGATATGATCCCTTGTTTTTTCCTCCTTTCTACAGAATATGCATCTAGATACCATCTTAAAGTTTCTCTTCTTCATATTGTCATCAGTTGCACAAATGTTACTAGCTAGTTTCCAAACATTACTAGAAATGCTAGGGTAAACAGATTTGTGCCATACCTTTTTAGTCCAATTCAGAGAAGGAAATTTTTGTCTCATAATTTCCACTGCTGAAGCAACTGTGAATCTTCCTGTAATGGTACCAGTCCATACTCTCTTGTCTTTGCATTTACTAACAACATGTAGGTCATTTATATTAATCATCTCCATGAGCTCAGTTGGAATAACCCATTCACCATCAAGAAGAAAATCTGACACTTTCATTTTTGGGAACTGTAATATGTATGCATTTTCAGGATATGCTTCTTGCAGAGGAATCTCCAGTACCCATTTATCCTTCCAAGCTGAAATACTACTTCCATCACCTACAATCCGTCTAGTATTTTCCTCTAATTCACCAATTATCCATTTAATTCATGGCCAAATGGAAGACTTTTTGTAATATGTAATCCATTCACCATTTTTATTCTTATACTTTGTTTGAATTTTTTTTGACCAATCATCAGTTCCATTTAGAATTCTCCATAGTAGCTTCATTAAAAGAGCTTTATTTATGATCTCTAGCCTTCTCAGACCAAGACCACCTTCACTTATTGGAGAACAAGTTTTATTCCATTGCGGGGTAATCATCTTTCTAGTTGCAGGGTCCCCTGACCATAAAAAATTTCTAATTATTCTTTCACACCCCCTTATTACCCTCTTAGGCCACTTGTATACTGACAATGAGTAAATAGGTAAGCTACTTAGCACAAATTTGACTAGGATTAATCTTTCTTGAAAAGATAGTATCTTACCCTTCCATCCTGCCAACCTCTCCTGCATGATATCCACCACATTCCATACATATTGAGCTTTCACATTACCTTGCATCAGCATTACTCCCAAGTACTTGTCAGGAAATTCAACCAAATAAACATTACAATCTTCAGAAAGTTGATTTCTTCTATTATGACTTGTGCCCCCAATGAAGCACTTACTCTTCTCCAGATTTATTTGTTGACCAGAAGCATCCTGGTATTTGTTTAGTAGACACATTAATTTCCTGACATTTCTCCTTTCACCATTACAAAATAGGAAAATATCATCATCAAAGAAAATATGTGAAGGTTGAGCACCCCCTCTGTTAACCATTGCTTTCAGACTGCCATCTTGAATCATTGTGGAGATGTTTATGCTCAGTATATCTTCAGCAATTACGAAGAGTAAAGGGGATAATGGATCACCCTGTCTCAATCCTCTACCAACCTGAAAATATCCTTCTGGTCCTCCATTGACTAAAACAGAAATGCTTGCTGACTGTAGAAGTACTTGCAGCCAGTGTAAGCCTTGATCTGATATACCAAATTTGCTTAAAGCTTGAAACAAGAAATTCTAACTAAGTGAGTCATAAGCTTGAGTAATATCAAGCTTTAACCCAAAATTACCTCATCTCCTCTTTATGTCAATCTCATTAATCATTTCAGAAGCTAAAGCAACCTATTCTTGAATAGTTCTACCTTTTATAAAATCTCCTTGCTGACTTGATACCATTTTGTTTATCACTTTCTCCAATCTTGTAGCCCATATTTTGGTAAAATTTTTGAAATCAAGTTCATAAGACCAATTGGTCCAATTGTCCGCTTTTTCTTTGCATTATTCACTTTTGGAATCAACTTCAGGAAGTTTGCATTTAATCCTCTTGGAATGAAGCCCTTACTCCAGCAGAATTGAATTGCCTTTGTTAGCTCAACACCAATTATCTCCCATGAAAATCTATGGAACCATCCTGCAAATCCATCTGGACCAGGAGCACTTTCTGGATTCAATTTGAAAACTACTTCTTTAATTTCTTCAGCTGAATGAGTGGAATTTATCATGATGTTGTCTTCATTTGCAATAGACAAATCTAGAAAACCTCGTAATTCTGAAACTTACGACTTCCGAAGAGCAACCTAGATTGTTAACCACCTCTCAACAACAATCGTCGAAAGATCAACTAAGATCAGTCTTTATGAAAAAATGGGGGTCTAACAACCACACCCAATATTTCATTTAGGCAATATGTATGGACAAACTCCAATATAGTTCCAAGAGAATAAAGTAGACAATCAGACTCAATCAATGGAAATATATCCAAGAGTTGTATCTATGTTTCTCAATGTAATAAGCAAATCAAACAGATAGAATCCGTGAGCCTGATTATTATGAGAAACAACTTGAACGGTACCAAAGACCAATTTTCAAGTGTCAATCAATTTATATCAACAACCAAAGTTTGGATTATCTAATTGATAGAACTACGCACAACCTGTGATATTTCAATTATATAGAAAATATAATGCGGAAAAGAAATAACACAGACACCGGAAATTTTGTTAACGAGGAAACCGCAAATGCAGGAAAAACCCCGGGACCTAGTCCAGATTTGAACACCACACTGTATTAAGACGCTACAGACACTAGCGTACTGCAAGTTAACTTCGGACTGGAATGTAGTTGAGCCCTAACCAATCTCACACTGATCAAGGTACAGTCGCATTCCTTACGCCTCTAGAACCACGCCGGATTCCACGCACTTGATTCCCTTAGATGATCTCACCCACAACTAAGAGTTGCTACGACCCAAAGTCGAAGACTTGATAAACAAATATGTCTCACACTGAAAAGTCTATTGAATAGATAAATCTGTCTCCCACAGAAATACCTACGAGTTTTGTTTCGTCTTTTGATAAATCATGGTGAACAGGAACCGATTGATACACCAGACTTATATTCCCGAAGAACAGCCTAGTAATATCAATCACCTCACAGTAATCTTAATCGTATGGTAGCGAAACAAGATATTGTGGAATCACAAACGATGAGATGAAGATGTTTGTGACTACTTTTTATCTTGCCTATCGGAGATTAAATCTCGAGCAAATCTTAGAGAAGATAGTACTCAATACGATAGAACAAAGCAAGGTCAGAACACGCAACTTTAGAGAAAGTAGTTGGGTCTGGCTTCACAATCCCAATGAAATCTTTAAGTCGTTAACCTATAATGGTTTTAGGAAAAACCTAGGTTAAAGGAGAATCGACTCTAGTCGCAACTAGTATCACACAAGAGGTGTGGGGATTAGGTTTCCCAGTTGCTAGAATTCTCCCTTATATAGTCTTCAAATCAGGGTTTGCAATCAATGTTACCTTGGTAACAAAGCATTCAATATTCACCGTTAGATGAAAATTTGATTAGACTCGAGCTAATATCTTTCAAACGTTAGATCGAACTTAGATTGTTACACACAAATGAAAAGTGACTTCATTTAGATATGGGTAACCGTACCTAAACGTGTACACCTTGTTGGCTCAATAATAGTTAACCGAAGTTAGCCATATATGAACACTTTCATATTAACCTTGTTCATCTTAACACAACTAGTTCAAATGACTCAAATGAAACTAGTTATAGAGTTGTTCCATTGTTTATATTCTCATAGAAGTATACAAAACACAATTGAAGCAAAATCGATTTTGATTCACTCGAATCAATTCATGAACATTATAGCCACGGTTTGCAAAAGATTGCATTCCTTATTTTATAAATGTATTAGTTCATGAACGAACCGATTTTGGAACATAACCCACTCAAGTATGCAAACGTGTACGCATACCAAAGTAGTTGGACTTGGTCTGGGTTCGCCAGTATGCAAACGTGCACGCATACTGTCGTACACCACCAAACTCAGTTGAATTCTCGGACTTGAACTGTTACGCCGGTACGCATACGGGTATGCATACTTGATGCGTGTCGTAAGTGCAACAAATTATTTAATATATTTCTCATTAATTAACTAGTGATATAGAGGTAGTAAGGATCGTTCCCACAGAGAGCTGTGTAATTGATATGTTATTTGGTTCAGCAAAATAAGATAAAACACAAAGGGGGATTGTTTTAAAGTGAAATAAAAAGAATAACAAATAAAAGAAAGAGATGATCAAGGAATCCTTCTCCGTTACCAAGCGATAACTGGATTAGTATACTTATCTATCTTCGCTAGAACCATTCATCACCAACCGTAGAATAGCAGCTAGCTCAGTGTTACCCCCAAAACTCCTTATACCACGGATACGGAAGCTCTCCAATATCAGATTCTATTCAACGAACCACCAAGTAGTAGCTCGCTCAAGGCGTAATCCAATCGAACGCTTTAGGATTTATGAATTAGGTGGATCCCAGTAGTAAAACTCTTAGCTCAAGGTTCACTTGCGGTGTTATCTTCACTCGCAATTGCTCCACATAATCCCTCTGCAAGGTCTCGCGATTTCTACTTGTGTATGGATTATTCGACGATTACTTATCTCCTAACTCAATACTAGCAATAGAACAATTAGTAGATCAATCTAGCATGCACTCCAAATCAATCCAATAATCACTCGTAAACATTAAATATGGTAAAGACAAACAATAAGATGATTAAAACTCCGAACAAACTTGTATAATAATAGAGCTTCACGCTAGTACATTGAATTCATCCTTAACCAATAAAAGTTTAGCTTTTCATGATTACACCGTTACCCGGTTTCCCCCTAAAGGGGCAAACCCTAAAATATTAATGAAGAACAAAAGTGTATTATGAGATGTAGAGATAGATTAGGTTAAGAAGTATCTCTTATATAGTCTTCAAATCGTAGAAGTGTCCGTGTCTCGAATCCCGTGAGAAGTAGTTGTCAAACTTCCCAAAAACGCACCAAACATATCTCACTTCCAAAGTCTGGTCGTGAAAAGAAGTAACCACAACTAATGGGCTCACGCTGAATTATCCAAGTCCAGCCCATTTTCATTATTTGGCTTGTCAGTTCCGTGGAACTGACAGCCCATTCCCTTTATTCCTCCGGATTTCCCACGGATACATAAGTCTCCGTGAAAATTAATTCTCCCTGGATTTTCAACTTTCCTCCGTCAGACTCTCGGATAGACATCATTCCGCGAACTTTAAAAGTCCCTGAATTTTCTTTCTCGACCAAGCCATTCCACGGAAAATTCTGTATCCGTGAGAGCCATATATTTCCTCGGATAGTCATTGTTCCGTGACTTTTCAAATCTCCTGAGTTTCGCTTCCTGGTCCTTCGATCTCCATTGGCAGCAACCTTGCATATTCCATCGTCATCTCTCGTCATTACTGCCAAACAGACTCGAGCTATTCTTCAATTCTATCCAAACGCCATCGACGATAACAACATCACCCATTACCACATCTCATCCTTCATCTGCTCGAGTTTCATCCTCAATCTGGCAGCAATATTCGCCAAGTTCTTTTCACAGAGTGACTGTAGCTCCAATTCTCCATCTCGTTAACCAACCATTCACGTCTTCACCATCATTCCATCGTCCGATAGTGGCAGCAGTCCTCGGATGTTGTATACAAAACCCAGCAATCTCCTAGACTCGTGTTCAATCGCTGGAAGCAACTCGAACTCCAGCTCCAATCATCACAACCACTGTTCCATTAGTAATCATCACCGATTATATCCCTGCCATCACCAGCTTCACGCTCGAATTCAACATCTTCATAAGTCACCACAGCATCATTCCATTATCATCAATGGCAGCGAACCAATACTCTTCTTCAATCACTAACTCGATCATCAGTAGCATCATTCCCTGTACTGCTCGGTCCCTGTTAATGGCATCAGCCATCATCATCAACCAGACTCAACCCCGATACTTCTCATGAACTCCTCCTCCGTCGATCACAACTAACTCCATTAGACTCAGCCAATCAACATTACCGTCACAGCAGCCAACACCATTAATCCCTTTTCTATCTTCTTAAACTCCAACTCTGAGATTGCAGCGTCACCCCCATCTGTTCTGGACATCGACTGCACTACTGCCTTCATCATAATGGTAGCAACACCCCGAGTTCAACTGACATACTCTTCCTTCTCGCTCTCATCTGGTTTAGCCGTAAGAAATAGGGAAGAAGGTGGTAGCCCGTAGAAAAGTAGCTGGTACCTTTAGTAATCTTAGTTAGCCTGTCAGTTTTGGAAGACTGGCAGTGCAATTCCTGCTTCATTCTCATTGAACTGTCAGTTCAGCGGAACCGACAACTCTATCATATTCTTTTGCTCGTAATTTTGTCATACGAAGTCGGAATGACCCTATTCTTTTGCCGTTGGCTTCGTCTTTTCGCCCTCTTCGAGATGACATTAAGAACTCTTGGATTCGAATGAGTTCCACTTGGTCTTTGGCCTTTCTCCGTTTATAACTAACTTCTTTTATTGCATAATTACGTGCAAATTCACTTCTTTTGGACAATTCACCTAGCAAAACATAAATAAAAAGAAAACAAGAGTAATATACAATAATTCGCAAGAATATGTAGCAATTACTAGCATGGATTCGACACTAAATAAAAGCAAAATATCCACTTAACAATACTAAGTTCCCGGACTTCAACTAACAAACCAGTACGCATACGGGTATGCATACTATGGTTCCCAGACTTGGAATAACTTGCAACAGTTAGCATACAAGTACGCATACTTTGTTATATCCAATCAATGGTTAATTGTTCTAAACTCCCATTTCAATCATTGAAACATTCTTAGAAGACGACAATAGCTGTCTCACACAAACTATTAGCTTCAAAGCAATTTTCAAGTGATCAATACGAAACATTCCGAGTCTACACCAAATGACTGTCTCACACAAATCATATAAGATGTTACTAGTCGATTTTCACATGATCATCTTTTGACTTTCGTCAAGAATATAAGATGAACTTGGTTAAAGCGAAAGCTTACCAACACATATATTTCGAGAAATATGTAAGCGAGTTAAACTCAGCTCGAAATATCAAATGTGTATAATTGAAGTCTATATAGCTATACGACTTTTGTCTCAAATAGGAGATATAGTAGAAATAGACTTTTGAGTGATAGATGAGTTCAAGTCTCTACATACCTTTTGTTTATGAAGTTCCACAAGCTTCCCTTAGTAGTTCTTCGTCTGCAATTGATGAACGCCATGAAGTCTAAAGCTCAACTACACTTTCTATCCTAATCCGAGACTTAGCTATAAGTACACTAGAAATCAAGACTTATAGTTTTGGCAACTAAACTTGACAAACAAGCATGAGATAGCAATGCTTGCGAGTTCGACCGAGAAGTGCTCTAACACTTTAGATATCTATCTTGAGGAATCACAAAGTCTGAGCCGAAGAGAACTTTGCGATTATTATCTATCTTGTCTGAAAGATATTATGAAAACCTTGATAACAGAAAAGAAAGATCATGATTCACGAACTATCAAGGTAAAGATAGTCGGACCTGGCTTCACGAATCCCCAGGCGAAGTCTTTTAGTCGTAGACCTAAAAGGTCAATAGGGGACGACTCTATAATCAACTAGGACACAAAGTTTCATGGATTGATTTTTCCTGTTGACAGACACGCTCTATTTATAGTTTTCAAAGACTATGGTTAGCTTAGAATTCAAGCTAAGATAACTTGAGAATCAAGCAAACAACTTAGGTCTTCAAGCTACAATAGAAGACTCTACACATAGGTTCGGTTACAGAACAACATATAATGAATGTTTGGTTTGGCATGTTAGCCAAAGAACTGAAAGCTACTTTATGTTCATTTAAACACCTAAGAAATTAATCATAAGGCTATTTTGCGTTTCCTCCCCTCCTAAGATTTCTAATTAGCGTTTCCTCCCCAAAAAGATTGAAATTAGTGAATCCTCCTATCGTTAGTTTTTCCATCCATTGCACGGTTAGCTGAGTCAGTTGTTGTGCACGCGTGGCAGAAATTGTACACGTGTTTCGTGACCTTCCCAAAATACCCTCATCTTCTTCAGTGATTTTAGTCTTTTTACCTTTTTTTCAATTTAATACTGATCTTCGATGTTTAACCGTCAGCTGAACTGGTACAGTAGATGAATTGGATTTCATCTCTGCAAATACATTGATGAGAACCGCAACAATTAATCTAGCAAGCTGTTATTTTCACTATTAATGGTGGTTCAATTTTATCATAAATCTTTAATACGCCTGGTGCTGTGAGGAGACAAAAATATCAATAAGAAACCCCAAATTCATATGATTGAGATAGATAAGGTAGGAAAAATACCGTACACAACAACCACCACCAATTTCTGTAGCAGAAACCCTAATCCCCTTCTGAATCTCATCAATTTCCATCAAATTTCCACCAAGATCGAATTCATCTCAAACCAAAACTTCCATGTATCTACAGCAGCAACTAATCATCTCTTCCATTAACGACATCTCCATCTTCTTTAATCACTGCTCAACATCTTTGCAAATCAAGGACAACCCTAGATTCAATTTCTACCACATTCTTTAAAGAACCCTAATTCCAAAATTGAAAAACCCAAAACCTATCAACACCATCTTCAAATACAAAAAAACCTACCAACAACATCTTCAAATCAAGCACCACCACCTCCATCGATGAAAACCCATACGACAGATGTAGAAGAGATGCAGGTACCGATTCCATTTAACAAAATTTCCCTCAATTTCAGAAATCTTTTTTCTCAAAACCTTAATTCCTTTTCAGAAATCTTCAATCCCATACAAACCTTTAATTCCTTCGTAATTTTAACTGCGGCAACATCAAATTCTGGATAAACCCATCTTTTTCCTTTCACCATAGCGTCGATTGGAATATGGTATCAATTTATATACGTGCTTTGAATCAAGCCTGCAAACTGGCCCAGCAATTTCAATGAGGAAATCATAAGCTTGCTTGTAAAAAGGTGAGCAAGTATCAAGAATTAACCGACCATCAGGACATACAGACAGTGGTCGATTAATATGATCTTCTCTTAGTTCAAAGTTGATGGTTTTCTCTTGTTCCACCATTATCTGATTTCTTTGATTCAGTTTCTGTTTTTTATTTTGATGTTCAATCATGTTCTTCACTGATTCTCGACTACATCACCAGATTCAAACCCATCTTGTTCACCGATTTTATATCTCTGAATCTTATTCTTCTTCACTGATTCAATCCTCTGAATCTTTACCAACAACATCTTGAATTCTTACAGCAGCAAAGAGAAATGAGGGTGAATTGAAAAAAGGGGAAGAACAGTTCTCTCTCATTCGACCTAATTAGGGCTCATATGATTTGGGTAGTTGTTGACGATGGTTCCTTTGGTTTAATTTATGGAAATATATGAGCGTGTTTTGGTAACTTTATCCGACACGTGTATAATTTTTCCATGCGTATATTCTTGCTGACTCAGCTATCCGAGCAATGGATGGAAAAACTAACGATGGAAGGATTCACTAATTTCAATCTTTTTGGGGAGGAAACGGTAATTAGCGATCTTGGGAGGGGAGGAAACGCAAAATAGCCCTTAATAATAATACAAACACATAAGTGTTTAAGTAATCATTGAAGTCTTAGAAGTGTTTAATGGAGTTCTAGCAATGCTAAACATATCAAAATAATAAGTCTTTAAGGACCTGGTAAACATTGTCGGGAGTTAGTACAACAGTTTTCCAACCATAAGGCTTGTTCACGAGTCAAAGTGCTACAGTTCGTGAACCGGGTTTGCCAACTGCTAGCTTATTAATCTAACATGTAAAATTCACTTCACCACGGTTCGTCAACCGGGTTCGTGAACTGTTCGCAACTGAACTTGCGGTTTGCAAACTAGATTGTCAACCTTCCTGTATCTATGTATCTCAGATATCTATGGTTTGTGATATGGTTCACCAACCTACCCTGAGTAAAAATTTCAGTAAGTTCATATTTCTCTCTTATGCTGTTTGAAACATTCCCAAGTGATATAATCATTTGCATGGGCAATTTTTAATTGATCCACAAATTAATTCATAGAACTAATATTGTTAAGGACCTTTGAACATCTAATCACTAAATCATATATTTCGAGATTTTTCACAAGACAAGCTTGACTCGAAACATCTTCTTTGTGAATCTACTATAAGTCATACAACATAGTCTCAATAGATAGAATGATGGTATAATTAGTGAAATATAATGGTTCAGTCTTCACATACCTGATACAGAATTTCTCCGAATGTCTTCGTCGATCTTCAATCTTCAAGGGTGATCTCTGATACTCAACTACAATTCTAACCTATCAGAAATTTGACTTAGTAGACTAGAAATCAAGATATAGTTTTGATCACCTAACATTTACAACAAGCTTGAGATAACAAAACCTGTGGGTTCAACCGAGCAATGCTCTAACAAAGTTAATCATTTTTGCAGGTACCATATTATGGATCATCTGGAAAGCCAGATGTTCAACTGTATGTGAAAACACTGATTTGCAGGTGTTGATGGTGGTTTTTAAACAAAGGGTAAAATCGTAAAACCCCAAATAACCTAATGTCACCGGTGACACATTTATTAGAACATTTAATGCATATAGTCAGTAATTAATAGGGGGTATTTTTTCAAATTAAGGTTACAACGAACAAAACCCTAATTCCCCTCCGTGCCAATGGCAAATCATGCCAGCCACACCTAGCCCAAGCTAGCCGCGCCATGCCAAACGCACTCTGCCTTGGCCCTAGCTATGCTAGTCACACCAAAACGCGCCAAAGCATGCCAACCATGCTAGCCGCACCTCCGTGCCAATGGCAAATCATGCCAGCCACACCTAGCCCAAGCTAGCCGCACCTCTGTGCCAATGGCAAATCATGCCAGCTACACCAACCTCGCCAAAGCATGCCAACCATGCTAGCCGCACCTCCGCCCGATGGCAAATCATGCCGCCACACCTAGCCCAAGCTAGCCGCACCTCCTCGTGCCAATGGCAAATCATGCCAGCCACACCAAACGCGCCAAAGCATGCCAACCATGCTAGCCGCACCTCCGTGCCAATGGCAAATCATGTCAGCCACACCTAGCCCAAGCTAGCCGCACCTCTGTGCCAATGGCAAATCATGCCAGCCACACAAAAACGCGCAAAAGCATGCCAACCATGCTAGCCGCACCTCCGTGCCAATGGCAAATCATGCCAGCCACACCTAGCCCAAGCTAGCCGCGCCATGCCAAACACACTCTGCCTTGGCCCTAGCTATGCTAGTCACACCAAACGCGCCAAAGCATGCCAACCATGCTAGCCGCACCTCCATGCAAATGGCAAATCATGCCCGCCACACTTAGCCCGAGCTAGCCGCGCCATGCCAAACACACTCTGCCTTGGCCCTAGCTACGCGAGTCACGCCACGCCAAGCCAAGCACTCTGCCTTGGCCCTAGCGACGCTAGTCACGCCACGCCAAGCCAAGAACCCTTACCTTGGCCCTAGCCACGCCATGCCAAAATGGCGCCCGCGCCTAGGCTTGCAAACCATGCAACCTAGGCCAAATTGGCCACATATGGCATTGGCACATGCCAACATGCTCGCTGGTAGCTTTTCCTACCAGGACGCGACCCAAATTGGCCACGCATGCCATTGGCACATGCCAACACGCTTGCTGGTAACTTTTCCTACCAGGACGCGACCCAAATTGGCCACGCATGCCATTGGCACATGCCAACACGCTCGGTGGTAGCTTTTCCTACCAGGACGCGACCCAAATTGGCCACGCATGCCATTGGCACATGCCAACACGCTCGGTGGTAGCTTTTCCTACCAGGACGCGACCCAAATTGGCCACGCATGCCATTGGCACATGCCAACACGCTCGCTGGTAACTTTTCCTACCAGGACGCGACCCAAATTGGCCGCGCGTGCCATTGGCACATGCCAACACGCTCGCCGGTAGCTTTTCCTACCAGGACGCGACCCAAATTGGCCACGCATGCCATTGGCACATGCCAACACGCTCGCTGGTAGCTTTTCCTACCAGGACGCGACCCAAATTGGCCACGCATGCCATTGGCACATGCCAACACGCTCGCTGGTAGCTTTTCCTACCAGGACGCGACCCCTAATGGCCGAGCATGCCATTGGCACATGCCAACACGCTCGCTGGTAGCTTTTCCTACCAGGACACGACCCAAATTGGCCACGCATGCCATTGGCACATGCCAACACGCTCGCCGGTAGATTTTTCTTACCAGGCCATGGCCCTAATGACCGAGCATGCCATTGGCACATGCCAACACGCATCACTGGTAGCTTTTCTTACCAGGCCGTGACCCAAATTGGCCACGCATGCCATTGGCACATGCCAACACGCTCGCTGGTAGCTTTTCTTACCAGGCCATGGCCCTAATGGCCGAGCATGCCATTGGCACATGCCAACACGCATCGCTGGTAGCTTT
The DNA here is from genome assembly GCA_023531295.1 of Papaver armeniacum. Lineage (NCBI taxonomy): Eukaryota > Viridiplantae > Streptophyta > Magnoliopsida > Ranunculales > Papaveraceae > Papaver > Papaver armeniacum. Next base: position 163,470 of record JAJJWW010000712.1, on the reverse strand, counting down.
TCCTACCAGGCCGTGACCCAAATTGGCCACGCATGCCATTGGCACATGCCAACACGCATCACTGGTAGCTCTTCTTACCAGGCCGTGGCCCTAATGGTCGAGCATGCCATTGGCACACGCCAACACTCTTGCTGGTAGTCTAACTTGCAAAACCGTGCAACCTACCACCAAGGCATTCCGCACATGCTATTGGCACATGCCACACATGCCACTAGCAGCTCTGGCATTGCCACTTGCACTCAAGGTGCAACCCGCAACGAAGGCATTCCGCACATGCCATTGGCACATGCCACACGCGCCACTAGCAGCGCCACTTGCACTCAAGGTGCAACCAACACTCGAGACATCAACACAAACCGGGGATGCTTTCTAGGGTTTTGGTTTGGCGGTCACAGCATGCAGCGTACACTACGCTCACATTAAGAAAGCGTGAATAGGAATAAAGCGGTCAAATAAATGAGGAAATAATGGTGAAAACGTTTTCACCCATAAACACCATGCGGTTACCACCTCCTCCCATTATTTCACCCTTTAATCTCTTCCTTCATGAGGCCAGAATACGTTTCAATCTCGACTTGTATAAATAGGTCTTACCTATTTCCACCAGACAACAAGTCTCGGTCAAGAGAAAAACACAACACTCTCAGAAAAGGCAACTTTGCAAGCTCTCCAAAAAAGCTTTCATCTCTTGCAAGCTTCCGAAGCTTTCACTTTCTAATACAAGTCGAGATACTACTCTCTCAGAATTATTCTGGTCTCAACACCTTTCTTTGCTTCCCTCCCCAAGTCAACCTTTCTCCTCTACCTTGTGACCGAAGCAAGTCTGGAACGGCCATTTCTTGGTTTAGGCCGGACTTGTACAGATTGATCTCTCGAATCTAGAAAGTTCTCACGTGCAGCACATTTGTTTTGGGTTTAAACCAGTTTCTCACTCACCTACCGAATTTACCGAAATCGGTGGAAACGATTTTTACCCATAAACAATTGGCGACCACAGCGGAGGGATTGATCTATCGGCTACAATGTCAGACTGTCGATCTCGTTCTTCGACCCAGATGTCAAGATGGTAGGGGAAGGCGACTCAATCCGACTCAACTGCCAGACAACCTGGTTACCAGTTGTAAAAACTACACCATAAAACTGGGGACTCGTTGAAGATGCTACCAGCGATTGGGGACTTGCTGGCGATGCTACCAGCAAAGCCGCCTTTTACATGGAGAGGGGCGTGTTCGCAAAAACCTATGGAGTGAGTAAATTTAGATCAAAGATATACGATCTGTTTTTAGGTTCTTAATAAAACCGTCATACTACTGCGTCTTGTGCCTATTGCTAGCACACACTTTCATAAAAGCAATATTCCTTTCACAAAACATAATCAGAGTTATATTATCAAAACCATTCATCCCAGAAATAATCCAATATCCTCAAAAGCTACCAGTTGTCTATCAAAACCGGTCGAACTTTGAACCAGACATCCAATATGTTTTTCAAAAAAAAAAAAAAAAAAAAAAAGAACCTAAATGAAAGTTTAACAGAGAAACATTCAAGGAAAATCATCCAACGAGGTCTGCTCTTCTTGGAGAAAGTCAACTTTGCATCTTCAAGAGCCGCTCTCTTCATAGTTAACATATTGGAAAGCTTTTCGAGTTCTACCTCCCCGTCGTGCAATCTCCTCTCGCATAAAGGCTTTCGATTGCTGCATCTTTCGACTTCTAGATCTCAGCAAGGCCTTCGACAAACCACGAAGCGTTAAACTCCTTTTCTACACACACGCCGCGATGGTGCTCCCAGTCGGCAATAACGTCTTCAGAAACGGTGTGGCCAGTCACCTCACGCATGTCCTCGATGGAAGATAAAGCCTCTTCCACACGCTTAACCAGCGCAAATCGACTAGTGACCTTCTTGGTTGTGGCCATATGTCCATACTTCTCCCGTTCCGGTGTACAACGCCTCATACTTAGCCAAAGACGCTCGAAACCGCCAACCAAAGACATGACCTGGATAAGGAACCAAGTACGGGGATCGAAAATGGCGCCCGCAATCGGCCTCACGACTCGCAAAGGGTCTTTTTCCATGTCTACGACAGCAACCATCAGATAATCATCCACCGTTTGAACCACATTTGTGCCCGGCAATTGGCTAACTCCCATCTCCAAGTCACCGGCGGTGGTCACCAAAGGCAAGTTTTCGTGTGGCTCTACCCCAGAATCGTCCTCCTAACCGGATTCCTCCTGCGAACTTGAGTTAGACATTAAAGAAGAAAGAAAAAGAAGCGCGAAACTCACCGAACAACTTCCCAAAAAAGAACCAGTGCTGCCAAAGGAATCACTCTCACTTGTCGAACTTTCTTCTTTCTCCGACTCATCACCGCTATGAGAGAGGCTCGCCGTGCCGGAATTCTTCGAAGAAATTGCCGTCTCTCGGCAACGTGCAAGGGCAGCGAAAGCATTAACACTACCGAAGCCACGGAAGAAACAACACATGTTTTCAAAGAAATTCACGTGTTTTGAGACAAACCAACAAGGAGGCGACACATACATGGTTATTGGAAGAACCGAAAGACACGAGAGCTGCGGGAGGATCTTTTGAAACCGCCGGAACCCGCCAAAGACGATTCTTCGTTCTCTGTTCCTTTGCACGGGACTTTCCGAGAGTTGCCGTGCAACTTTCGCTTGGGATCTCTCAACATTGGATACTTCTTCAAAACTGCTGGGGAAGGTTTACAACGAACATTCTTCACCACGTTATTTACAAAATCTTGGATCATAATGAACTCATCGTACCAGAACTCATTATAGCCGAAAGTCGTCGAAGTTACTCTTCCCGTTTGAAAGAAGGGAAGGCGGATACCCGGCTCAAGGGCACTGGCATTGAGGGCGGCATTCAATGAATCCTTAGGAACCACCAGCTGGTAAGCAAGAGGCACCCCTTGATCGAAACCCATGTGACGAGCAGCGCGGTCAATATTATAAGCAGCTATTCGGAAAGACCCCATGAAGAAAGACGGCATATAGCCGGACATGCAGCTTTGAATAAACAAGTTTTCACCAACACTCAAATTGCCGTCAGAAGATAAAGACATGATCGGAGAAGAAGCAAAGGTGTCAATTTGAGTCACCGACCTATGGACTTGCTCCCATGGGCGAAAACTGATTTCATGCGACTTATCGAGAAGACTAACCAAGCTCATGCCAACTCTTGACGCCTTTGTTCACCCATCGAAGAATTCGGGAGCCGCCCCAACTCGCGGGAATCGAAGGCAACGGTTTCGGAGCGTACTTCTCAAAGTGCTCCCATAACCAGGCTTGCGAAAAAGCAACGTGCACATATGAATCCACTTTCATGAAACCATTCGAAACTCGCATGTTCGCAACTAGGTGATCCAGATGCACATACAGGGAACCAAGGAATAGCTTGCCAATGGGAAAAACTTCACCTTTTGCCAACTTCACAGCAATCACTAGCAACTCGGTCTTATTTCCTTCTTGCCGAACCATCATCGAAAATGTCTCTAGACAAACTGAGAGAGCCAAAAATGCTGCAACATGAAGATCAATGCTTTTCTGTTTAGGTTCCACTCGTCCTAAACCATTGAGATATCCACCACCAAAAAAAGCACCTTTCATCCTGTTTCCGGACAAAATCCTTCGACTTCGCAGTGGAGTCTTTTCGAGCGAAATCTCCCAACTTAGCGTCAAGGTCACCCCGCATCTTCTCCTCACCTTCACACAACCGGATATTAAGATTCCTGCCACTGGAAGATTCAAAGAAGAGAGCCACACTCTCCAAGGAGAAAGTTATTTCACCCCATCTACATATGATCGTATGGGTGTCCGAACACCATCTGGATATGAAAGCAACCAAGCCCGAGATATCCTTCCTAATCTGGGAGATTTACTCAAGCTCGACAAAGATCAATAATCTGCGCTCGAGTCAAGTTGGTATTTATGTGCTCCTTACTCACCATGAACTCAACCCATCTATCAAAAGAACGCAATGGGCTTTGACACATCCCGAAATCAATGTTGGAAGAAGAATATACCCCTTTATGAAGACAGAAACCGTATGGTGTTCTATGGGCGAACCGAACGTGTTTTCTTTTCATCTTCACCACCTAAGTTAACAAAATTGGCACGAAACCCGGGTGATTCTTCCGAGCAGGGGCGAGGGTGTAGCAAAGAATTCATCATCCGTGTTTGGTATGGAACTATGAACGTCCTTCGATGAGGCGAAATTTTGTTCAGGTAACATCTTGTCGGATTTCTTCATAACAACTTAGTAACAAGATATCTGCACACAGAGAAAGACGAAATTATCTCCCTGACACATAACCGCACCCAACAAAAGGAAAACCAGGAAAAAAAAAGAGAGGGTGTATTCTCTACGGGTTCAAAACTGCACACGCAGTATTTTCTTCAGGGTTCAAAATTATATACGCAGTATTTTCTACGGGCTCGAATGCGTCTATGGTATCCTTCTTCGGTTTCAAAATTATATATGGAGCATTTTTCTACGGGTTCAAAACTGCCCGCGCAGTATTTTCTTCAGGTCCGAAATTCATATATGCAATATTTCCTATGGGTTCGAAGTCATATGAAGCACATATACAGTATTCTCTACGGGTTCGAAAATGCACACCCAGTATCTTCTTCAGGGTTCAAAATTATATACGCAGTATTTTATACGGGCTCAAGTGCGTCTGCAGTATCCTTCTTCGGGTTCAAAACTATATACGCAATATTTTCTACGGGCTCGAATGCGTCTACGATATCCTTCTTCGGGTTCAAAATTATATATGGAACGTTTTTCTACGGGTTCGAATCATATATACAGTATTTCCCTTGGGTGCATATATACAATATTTTCTACAAGAAGCACGCCAAGAAATCATACGCGCAATATCATTGCAAGAATTATGAAAGAAAAACGCATACTTTTAGGGTTTGCACCTACATGAAAAGGGAAACAAGAGAAGTACTGGAAGACATACCTGGAAGCCGATTTTTTCTTTATGACTCTGCCGCTAGTATGAAAAGATGAAAGAACAAAGATGAGAGAAAGGGATTTTATATATATGGGCGTGGAGATTCTGAAATAGGGAAGGATATCCCTATACCAAAAATAGTGCATATAAGGAACGGGCCCACAAGGGCGCCCAACTTCCTAACATCGCCCAAGTTGGACCGGTCCCACCAATTGCGCCCAACTTCCCAACGTTGCCCAAGTTGCACCGGTCCCACCAATTGCGCCCAACTTCCCAACATCGCCCAAGTTGCACCGGTCCCACCAATTGCGCCCAACTTCCCAACGTCGCCCAAGTCACTCTAGCTAACACGCTCAGCTTCCCCACCTTGCGCCGGTCCCGCCAGCTAGCATGCTCCGCCCAAGTCACGCCAGCTAACACGCTCAGCTTCCCCACCTTGCGCCGGTCCCGCCAGCTAGCACGCTCCGTTTCCCAACTCGTGTCAACTTCTCAATGCCGCCCAGCTTCCTGTCTCTCAATGACGCTGACTTCCCAATGGTGCCAGCCTCCATATTTGTGCAAAATCGCGAGGCAAGGATTCCAAATCCTATTTATAAAAAGGTCGATAAGCCTCCTCAATTCTCTTTACGATTTGTTGATGATAGTTTGTCACCATCTTATGCTTACCTCGCAACAAAGCTCCCCGCTCCGAGCTAAGCGGGGACTTAATGTTGATGGTGGTTTTTAAACAAAGGGTAAAATCGTAAAACCCTAAATAACCTAATGTCACCGGTGACACATTTATTAGAACATTTAATGCATATGGTCAGTAATTAATAAGGGGTATTTTTTCAAATTAGGGTTAAAACGAACAAAACCCTAATTCCCCTCCGTGCCAATGGCAAATCATGCCAGCCACACCTAGCCCAAGCTAGCCGCGCCATGCCAAACACACTCTGCCTTGGCCCTAGCTATGCTAGTCACACCAAAACGCGCCAAAGCATGCCAACCATGCTAGCCGCACCTCCGTGCCAATGACAAATCATGCCAGCCACACCTAGCCCAAGCTAGCCGCACCTCTGTGCCAATGGCAAATCATGCCAGCCACACCAAACACGCCAAAGCATGCCAACCATGCTAGCCGCACCTCCGTGCCAATGGCAAATCATGCCAGCCAAACCTAGCCCAAGCTAGCCGCACCTCTGTGCCAATGGCAAATCATGCCAGCCACACCTAGCCCAAGCTAGCCGCACCTCTGTGCCAATGGAAAATCATGCCAGCCACACCAAAACGCGCCAAAGCATGCCAACCATGCTAGCCGCACCTCCGTGCCAATGGCAAATCATGCCAGCCACACCTAGCCCAAGCTAGACGCGCCATGCCAAACACACTCTGCCTTGGCCCTAGTTATGCTAGTCACACCAAACGCGCCAAAGCATGCCAACCATGCTAGCCGCACCTCCGTGCCAATGGCAAATCATGCCACCACACTTAGCCCGAGCTAGCCGCGCCATGCCAAACGCACTCTGCCTTGGCCCTAGCTACGCTAGTCACGCCACGCCAAGACAAGCACTCTGACTTGGCCCTAGCTACGCTAGTCACGCCACGTCAAGCCAAGAACCCTTACCTTGGCCCTAGCCACGCCATGCCAAAATGGCGCCCGCGCCTAGGCTTGCAAACCATGCAACCTAGGCCAAATTGGCCACGCATGCCATTGGCACATGCCAACACACTCGCTGGTAGCTTTTCCTACCAGGACACGACCCAAATTGGCAACGCATGCCATTGGCACATGCCAACACGCTCGCTGGTAACTTTTCCTACCAGGACGTGACCCAAATTGGCCACGCATGCCATTGGCACATGCCAACACGCTCGCTGGTAGCTTTTCCTACCAGGACGCGACCCAAATTGGCCACGCAGGCCATTGGCACATGCCAACACGCTCGCTGGTAGCTTTTCCTACCAGGACGCGACCCAAATTGGCCACGCATGCCATTGGCACATGCCAACACGCTCGCTGGTAGCTTTTCCTACCAGGACGCGACCCAAATTGGCCACGCATGCCATTGGCACATGCCAACACGCTCGCTGGTAGCTTTTCCTACCAGGACGCGACCCAAATTGGCCACGCATGCCATTGGCACATGCCAACACGCTCGCTGGTAGCTTTTCCTACCAGACGCGACCCTAATGGCTGAGCATGCCATTGGCACATGCCAACACGCTCGCTGGTAGCTTTTCCTACCAGGACACGACCCAAATTGGCCACGCATGCCATTGGCACATGCCAACACGCTCGCTGGTAGCTTTTTCTTACCAGGCCATGGCCCTAATGACCGAGCATGCCATTGGCACATGCCAACACGCATCACTGGTAGCTTTTCTTACCAGGCCGTGACCCAAATTGTCCACGCATGCCATTGGCACATGCCAACACGCTCGCTGGTAGCTTTTCTTACCAGGCCATGGCCCTAATGGCCGAGCATGCCATTGGCACATGCCAACACGCATCGCTGGTAGCTTTTCCTACCAGGCCGTGACCCAAATTGGCCACGCATGCCATTGGCACATGCCAACACGCATCGCTGGTAGCTCTTCTTACCAGGCCGTGGCCCTAATGGCCGAGCATGCCATTGGCACACGCCAACACTCTTGCTGGTAGCCTAACTTGCAAAACCGTGCAACCTACCACCAAGGCATTCCGCACATGCCATTGGAACATGCCACACATGCCACTAGCAGCTCTGGCATTGCCACTTGCACTCAAGGTGCAACCCGCAACGAAGGCATTCCGCACATGCCACACGCGCCACTAGCAGCGCCACTTGCACTCAAGGTGCAACCAACACTCGAGACATCAACACAAACTGGGGGATGTTTTCTAGGGTTTTGGTTTGGCGGTCACATCATGCAGCGTACACTACGCTCACATTAAGAAAGCGTGAATAGGAATAAAGCGGTCAAATAAATGAGGAAATAATGGTGAAAATGTTTTCACCCATAAACACCATGCGGTTACCACCTCCTCCCATTATTTCACCCTTTACTCTCTTCCTTCATGAGGCCAGGGTACGTTTCAATCTCGACTTGTATAAATAGGTCTTACCTATTTCCACCAGACAACAAGTCTCGGTCGGAGAAAAACACAACACTCTCAGAAAATGCAACTTTGCAAGCTCTCCAAAAAAGCTTTCATCTCTTGCAAGCTTCCGAAGCTTTCACTTTCTGATACAAGTCGAGATACTGCTCTCTCAGAATTATTCTGGTCTCAACACCTTTCTTTGCTTCCCTCCCCAAGTCAACCTTTCTCCTCCACTTTGTGACCGAAGCAAGTCCGGAACGGCCATTTCTTGGTTTAGGCCGGACTTGTATAGATTGATCTCGAATCTAGAAAGTGCTCACGTGCAGCACATTTGTTTAGGGTTTAAACCAGTTTCTCACTCACCTACCGAATTTACCGAAATCGGTGGAAACGATTTTTACCCATAAACAGCAGGTTACCAGGTTAGTAAGTGATATTCAAAAAGAACTGAATGAGTGGAATGAGCACCTAAATCAATAGACTGCTCATAATACTCATATGTCGATACCTAGAGTTGAAGCTAGATGGACAATCCCTAGAACTGGATTCCATAAAGTCAACTTTGATGCTTCTTTCTTAAAAGTTAATAAATCAATGGGCATAGGTCTAATCACGGTTGATGATGCAGGTACTTTTGAAGGAGCATGGAGCAAGCCCGGAGTAGCTGAAGATGAGGAGAAAACTGAAGTGTTGGCTACTTATGAAGCTATAAAATGGCAAGAAACTCCAATATTCAGTATCTGCACATAGAGGGTCATTCTCTTAATGTAGTTAAGGCAATAAAAGGTGTACTAGGCATTGTTGGATAGACTAACAACCCCATCATTTTAGATTGATTAGATCTACTTAAAAGTTTTACACGTTGGGATTGTACCCATGTGCCAAGAGATACAAATGATGTGTCTGACACTCTGGTTAAAGAGTGTAGAGTTATTAGTGGTTACAAATTTTAGGGGCCTGAGTCGCCTGGGTGGCTCAAGGATTTCATAAATGAGAAACAATGTATTCCAATTTGATTTAAAGTAATGAAAAATTTCCTTTTTTTTCTATATAAAACAAGATTTCTCCGCACGTGCACATGCACGTGCAAGCTGGAAATGAATCCATTGTTATCAGAGGGACTGTGATGTTTAACACATTACTGAAATTACTAATATACCCTGACTTTTATGTGTAAAACATTACTCATGTAAGTCAAGACATAAGGGCAACTTAGGAAATTAAAATTCTTTTCTATGCACGTGTAGTCAAGACATAAATATTTTTCACCTGTTTATTTTACTCAATGTTTCTTTAGACTATTCTACTGATTCTTAATGTTTGTACTTTTACGATTTTGTCAAGACATTACTCAATGTTTCTTTAGACTATTCTACTGATTCTTATTTTTGTACTTTTACGATTTTGTCCTCATTTAATTTAAATGATATTTTTGAAAAAGTTATAAAACTAAGGGCAAAATTGGATTTCCCAAATTTACAGCTTCACTTACTATTCATGAATAGTGCCTAAGGGGAGTTCCCTTTATAATATATATATATATATATATAAAATCAAATACCGATCATTCAAATAATGTCGTCCCACAAATAATGATATCTCTTTATAAATCATGCATGTTTCCGCCTATCTGCTATATTGCCATGGTACGATGTAAAACTCTTTTTCTTTTATTGATGGTCTAGTGTAAAACTCCATTTTCATGAATTTAATGTTTCAGCGCGTGAAAGAAGAAGTGTTGGGAGATATATATATTTAAAAACATAGTTTTGTAATATTATATCAAACTTAGAGAAATAGTGTGGTGGTATTATTTTGGGCTCCCACACTATAGACTTGGGTTCAAGTCTCACCCCATACATTTGTGTAGGTATATTATATATATCTATATTATTTATCAAAAATCCGGGAGAGCGGGGCCCTGGGGCCTTGGAGGTCTTGGGAGGTCTGGTGATTCAGAAACTGATTTTTTGCAGGTTTTAACTCTTGATTTCCAAAAACGGTTTTTCTACTTAATATTTTCTAATTAACTCTATTAATTTTTGGTAATTATATTGTTACCGTTTTATGACTGTTATGGAGGATTTTCAGTGAGCACTAATTACGAAATTTATTTTCATTAAAAACCGTATTGATTTCTTTTGAGTTATAAAAGAACAGTTTCTGGAGAAGATGAAAAACAATTGTTTTTTTATCTATTTTTGAGTTCTGAGCAAGTGAAGAAAGAGTAGTTGTTGGTTCGATTTCTCATAGTGCAGAGAAATCGAACAAGAGAGTATCAACTGTTTTATCCCATAGGGTTTTCGACAAAGAATTGACTGCTAGCACAATCAAGAGGCAGAGTCGCGAAACACCTTAAAGATAGCGACCTAGTCCGCGACTCAGCTGTTTGAGATTCATTATTCTGTAATCTGTTTTTGTGTTTTGTTTCCAACAATTTTAAGGTGATTCATTTTGCTATGGAGGTTGAAAAGAAGCGCGTTGATGATACCAACAAGCCTTTCAAATTTGAAGGGCTGCATTTCAGAAGATGGAAACTGAAGATGTTCTTTTATCTCAAACTCATGAAGCTGCATATGATTGTGTCGTGTGTTCATCCTGGAACCCTGGAACTCCTGGCGATAAGACTGTTGCTGGGCTGATAAGGATGATGCTGCGGCTGCTGCGATCTTTGTCTGCTGCTGCTAGTGATCCACCTCCTACCGGTGGTGCCAAAGAAGTTGTTTCTCAAACTCCTGAGGAGAAACAGAAGGCCATTGACAAATGGGTCGATGATGACTTTGATTGCAAAAAATACATTCTTAATGCATTATCGATGATTTATATGAGTATTATTCAACTTTTGAAACTCGCTAAAGATGTATGGGATGCATTACGTAAAAAATATGACACCGAGGAAGCTGGTTCAAAGAAGTATCTTTGTGAGCCGGTATTTGAGATACCAAATGATGGATGATAGATCGGTTGTTGCACGTGCTCATGAACTTCAAAAAATTGCCCATGAAATTCTGACCGAAGGTATGAAAACTGATGAACAATTTCAAGTTTCTGTAATGATTGACAAGTTACCACCTAGATGGAAAGATTTTCGTAATTCCTTGCGTCACAAGACTAAAGAATTTTCTCTTGAAATTTTGATTGTTAAGCTCAGGGTTGAGGAAGAAGCTCGGAAACAAGATAAGAAGGAAGAGATTCTCATTGTTTCTAACAATAAGACTCATCCGAGTTTGAAACCTAAGAAAAGGGATATGAAACCTAACCCGAACCAAAATAAATGAGGAAGGCCTAATCAAAACAAGAACCAACACCCATCGAAAAATGGACAGAATTCCAATTGTGAGTTTCTTTGTTATACCTGTGGTAAACCAAACCACATGGCTAGGAATTGCAGGTTTAACAAGGAAAAGAATAACGCACAAGCTAATACTGTGGGTGGCGTTATAATTTCCATGGTCTCTGATCCAGAGTTCTACATGGTTGGTGGATCCGATGGGTGGTGGATAGACAGTGGTGCTTCGCGTCATTGTTGTTTTGATATGTCCATGTTTAAGACTTATGCTGAAACCAAGGATAAGAAAGTGTTGTTGGGAGACTCTCACAGCACTGTGGTGAAAGGTTCTGGTACGGTAGAGTTGAAGTTTACTTCTGGGAAGACACTCATGCTGAAAGATGTTCTTCACACTCCAGAAATGAGAAAGAACCTTGTTTCCGGCTATCTTCTCAACAAGGCTGGGTTGTATCAAACTATTGGGTCTGATATTTACACTATAACTAAGAATAAGAATTTTGTAGGAAAGGGTTATGCTACTGATGGAATGTTTAAGCTTAATGTTGATGCTATGAATAAAATTGATTCTTCTGCTTATATGGTTTGCAATTTTAATGTTTGGCATGGTAGGCTTTGTCATGTGGGTAAAAAGTTAGTAAATAACATGAGCAAGTTAGGTGTCCTCCCGAATTTTCCGAAAATGAATTTGAAAAATGTGAATATTGTAGTCAAGCAAAAATAACCAAGACCTCACATAAATTTGTCGTAAGAGAATCCAAACCTCTAGATTTAATACATTCTGATTTGTGTGAATATGAAGGTATCCTAACTAGAAATGGCAAGAGATATATTATGACATTCATTGATGATTGTTCTAATTATACGTATGTTTATTTGTTGAGCCATAAGAATGAAACTATTGAAAATTTTAAAATCTTTATTGCTGAAATTGAAAATCAATTTGGTAGAAAAATTAAGAGGTTTCGTAGTGATAGAGGCACTGAATATAATTTTGCTCCTTTTACTGAAATTTACCAAACTAATGGCATTATACATGAAAGAACTGCTCCATATAATCCTCAAATGAACGGTAAAAGCTGAAAGAAAGAACCGTACTCTTACCGAATTACTGTTGCTTGTTTGCTTAGTTCTCGTGTCGCTTCTCATTGGTGGGGTGAATGTTTGTTGATCGTTTGCCATGTTTTGAACCGCATTCCCAATAATAAAACCATGATATCTCCTTATGAACTTTGGAGAAATAGAAAACCTAATGTCTCTTATTTTAGAGTTTGGGGTTGTTTAGCTTTTGTTAGGAAACCCGATCCTAAAAGACATAAGTTAGAAAGTAGAGCTTATGAATGTGTTTTTATTGGTTATGCTCAAAACAGTAAAGCTTATAGGTTCTTTGATATTAACAATAAGGTTATTATTGAATCTATTGATGTTGATTTCTTTGAAGAACGATTTCCTTTTAAATCTAGAAATAGTGGGGGTAATAGTGGGGGTTCAATACCTAGTAATTTATCTAGTGCTGATTCTGAAACTAGATTAGAAGAACCTAGAAGTGAAGAAACTAGGATCTCTGAATTTGAACCTAGGTGCAGAAAAGAGCTAGATGAGACAAAAGATAAAAATCCCGATTTTGAATTTTACGCTGTAGAGGAAGAACCTTCTAATTTACAAGAGGCGTTTAGTTCTCAGAGTCTAGTTTCTGGCAAGAAGCTGTAGATAATGAATGGGATTCTCATATGTCTAATGGAACTTGGCGTATGGTAGATTTACCTCCTGGTAGTAAGCCTATAGGTTGTAAATGGGTTTTGAAAAGGAAACTGAAACCTGATGGAACAATAGATAAGTATAAGGCTAGACTGGTTGCCAAAGGTTATAGGCAACGAGAGAACGTAGATTTTTTTGATATTTATTCCCCTGTTACTAGATTAACATCTATACGTGTTTTGATTGCTATTGCTGCTACTCATAATCTTGTTATTCATCAAATGGATGTTAAAACTGCTTTTTTGAATGGTGAACTAGAAGAGGAAATTTACATGGAACAACCTGAAGGTTTTGTAATTTCTGGACAAGAAAAGAAAGTATGTAAGCTAGAAAAATCTCTTTATGGTTTGAAACAAGCTCCTAAACAATGGCATGAGAAATTTGATAATTTAATGATTTCAAATAACTTCAGAATAAATGAGGGTGACAAATGCATCTACTATAAATCTAAGAATGATGTGTGTGTGATTGTTTGCTTGTATGTAGATGATTTGCTGATATTTGGTTCCAATTTATCTCGTTGTCAATGAAACTAAAAGCATGCTTAGTTCGAATTTTGACATGAAAGATTTGGGTGAAGCTAGTGTAATCTTGGGAATCAAAATAACTAGAACTAATAGTGGTATTTGTTTGGATCAATCTCACTAGATTGAAAAAAATTCTCAAGAAGTATGAATATTTTGATTATACATCTGTTTGTACTCCTTTTGATCCTAGTGTGAAATTGTTTAAGAACACTGGAGAAAGTGTTAGACAATCGGAATATGCTAGTATAATAGGCGATCGTTATGCAACCGATGCAAGACGATTGTACTAGACCCGGTTACATTGCATATGCAAAGGGAGTTATGCGTATCTGGAAAAGAACCACAAACCTAGTTTACCAAGAATCCTAGTTTGGAACACTAATTGGAACATGCGATTGATTCCAGGCCACCAAAGGTTATGCGGTATTCTTTGGGGTCGATCTTGAAAAAGAACCACAAACCTAGGATTACACTATCGAGGTATCCCAAAACCATACTCCTTCCTGAACCTAGGATTTATAATAACGAATCGAAAGCACGACACGCTTAGAGAATTTCTCACAACCGGTGTTGTCGAGTAGATCATGTAGGTCTCAAGGAAATATAGGCGATACTTTGACGAAAGGATTAGCAAGAGAAAAGGTATGGAATATCTCTAAAAGTATGGGACTTTTGCCCGTGAGAAGTTGAGTCATTTGTAATGGATACCCAACCTATAAATAGGTTCAAAGGGACTAGACGAAGTTACAAATGATATGATAGAGTCATGCATTCCCATAGCATGATATCCTGAAGTGGGAAACAGGTTGAGTGTTTAAACTCTTAATGATGTCTATAGATCTTAAGTTAGAGTGGGATACACAGGAGTATTCTTGATAGACTCACCTATACGGATGTGAAGGTGTGGCCGCCTTCTATGAGAACTTGGGCACTTCTCTAGACCATTCGTTAAAAAAAATGGATAAGCACATGGCCTTAATGTGCGAACTTGAGGACTTTACTCTAGATATAGTTGTGTGTGTTAAATAATCTAATATTAGTTAGAGTTCAAGACGCAAGTCACTCTAGTCACCTGGTACTTAGAAAATTTAACACTATGCAAAGGTTCAAGTCGAAAGGCACCTTTGCAGATGCACAACTATACAACACTTGCTCAATGTTTTTAAAATATAAGTGGGGGATTGTTGGGAGATATATATATTTAAAAACATAGTTGTGTAATATTATATCAAACTTAGAGAAATAGTGTGGTGGTATTATTTTGGGCTCCCACACTATAGACTTGGGTTCAAGTCTCACCCCATACATTTGTGTAGGTATATTATATCTATATTATAAGGGACAATGGTGTTTTTCCATATCGACGGTCATGTACAGTTCATACACATAAAGGACGGCCACGATTGGACAATTAATATATTTTTATTGACTCTCCTCTCCCGTGTCACGTTGGATGGAGATTTATATTTTGGGTACATAAAGGACGGTCATGATATAGCTTTGTATTATTCTTCGTTTTCAACTCCAACTGTTTCGAGTTTCCTTATCATTACTCTTCCCATTCCCTCAAAGCAGGAATACCTCTTATTTTTAGCATTCAAAGTTAGCATTCAAAGTCACAAGCGTTTCTATCTGCATTCAATGTAAATCAATTCACTCATCAGTGTTTTAAGCGTTTCACTTCTCAATAAATAGGTCTCGCAAATTGAAGGATGAAAAAAAAGTTACTCATTATCTCAGGTATGAATCACTCTTCTTATTAGGGTTGATATAGATTGTTCTTCTTACACTAAATTTCCCTGTTTGGTTTATTTTGATATTTATTTTTTTCCAAAGTCTTAATTTGATTTTCATTAGCTTAATTTCTCAGTTTTGGACACAGAAAAGTTATTCATCTAATACTAAAATGTCATGCTCAACTTCCAGGTATGTAACGCAACTTCCTTCAGTTTCAATTTATTTATTTCACAATGTTTCTTTGCATTTCTCAATTCTTCTTTACAATTGTTAAATTTTCTTTCCGTGCATGACTAAATTTCTTACTTTTTGTGGATTTTGTGTTTTGTTCCAATTGATTCAAAACTATCAATGGAGAGAACACTTTTGGTAGGTACAAACTCAATATGAAAGGAATTTCTTTCTATGTAAGTTGTAATTGAATTTATGATTACTAAATTTGTATTCTTGATTTTTTAGGATGTTAAGTTTAAGTGAACAAAAAATAATTTTTCCCTTACTGTTTGCAAAAATGTTTTTATAAAATGTTTTTTATTTTCTTTATAAGTTGAAATTGTTTTATTGCAGTAAAAGTGGAAATTGTTTTATTTTCTTTAACTGTTCGCTATTTTTGTAAAAGTGGAAATTGTTTTATTGCAGTTGAGACCTAATTTGGTGTATTAGCAAATTTTCTTTTTGATTACGAAAAGAGATGACCTGATCTTCGTGGTCTTCTTCGTCCTGATGTGTTGGGGAAGAAGTTTTAATTACGGCGCTCATTTGCTAATCCTTCCAACGCTTGTCGCTTATCATTGTAACCACCCGAGACATGGGTGTCTCGATGTATCTTCACCTACTGATAATAGACAAAATTTAGGTAATCGATAAAATTTCGATGCTTATTTTTATTTGAAAGATTATAGATTTTATTTGAAAGAGTTGCGCTATGATTATGGATTTTATTTTTTTCTTGGATGTTTATGCTACCATCCGTTTTTTTAAAGATGATTATGACAAGCATTATTCACCTAATATTGAGCAGGGCTTGAAGTAATAAATCTTTGTATAATTGAGAGTGTAGGTTATAAGAAGGTAAACATTTTAAACAATTCTTTTCTATAATTTCATCGATGGATGTAAGCAGTTAGTAAGATTGTCAAGGACAACAATACCATTGTTACTCCAGGGTTTTGATAAAGAAGATAAGTGCATGCTAATAATGTACGTAGAGGTTCTGAGTTTATTCTAATTGAAGTCAGCTAAACCATTGTTGCACAATCTACTTATCTCTAGATGCAACGGTATTCTGCCTGTAGAGTTTCCTTCAACACTCGATATGTATTACAACTGGTAATTACACTTTTCCTTACAGTGAAAATAAGTGGCCACTTCATGCCTATGACAGCCAGAGTGTTAATAATTGATTAGTCGATCTTGGTGTTTCAGATGACCGTATAATCTAACGTGACTCTTCACTAGACATTTTTTTTCTCGAGGCATCGAGCGCTGATTTTTATGTGTTTTTTGACAAATTGTGTGTTTGGATGTCTAAAATTTGTACGAGTCTTTGTTATCCATTTGCCTACCCGTTTCAGTCGTGTTTCATGATAATTCTGAAATGTTATTTTTCTCAATAAAATTCTGAAAGGTCACTACTATCTTTCCCTAAATCTGAAGGTAACTTTTTTGGTTTATTTGTTAGGATCTCGGATCAAACTGATTTATTTCTCGAAGCACGAGGAACATTTGGTAGAAGATAAGTGTGAGAAAACTCCGGAAGAGAGATTGGATTTTTAATGGTAGTGGGAGTTACCCTGTTCTTAGTGGAAAAACATGATGCAGGTTGGTTATCTTGGTGGTGACTAAAATAAACGGTAAATCCTTTTGAAAAATTAGATTAAGTATAAATTTGATAAAATACTTTGTTGTTTATCGTCTGCTTAGTTGATACATGATATTGCAACATAAGTAGTTTGTTGTATGTCAGTTTACTGCTAACATCTGCAGTAATGAACCTTATCTGATTCATGATATTTTGGTTGGATTGGAATTATTTTCTCCCTGGAGAGTATTCATTTGTTACGTTTGCCTAAGCTATTACCATATTTACTAGAAGCTAAATTTGTTTTATATTTTCACAAGCGCCGATCAGCTCCAAAATGGATTACCTAAAGTTGTGTACTACAGTTTTTAGGATCATACAAAAAAGTATCGTCGATTAGTAATGCCTTTGGACAAAATGACGGGTAGGCCTACGAAACGTTGAGTGAGATGGACTCAACAGACAATGATTTCCATATTTCACTCCACTATAGCAAAGCAACTGATCAGAGGCGGTACAAGATAATGACGTATAATGTAAGATCCACCTAATGGTCACGAAACGGCTAATGTGGTGTATGCGGAATTAATGTCAAAGACTCAAAGGGTATGTTGGCGGCGATTAGGATATACAATAAATACAGAGGGATTACATATTACACGTAGAGAGAACAACTTCTAGCAAGTTTCTTTGGACGACGAAATGTAAGATTCGCTTAGCTTTTTTACAAGTACAAATATGAAAGTATTACTCATCCTTCAATGGAGTTGACTGACCTCACGAAAAATATGGAGAGGAACTGGAACAGAGAAAAGATGCCAGCCAAAACAAGCGATAACTTACTTTGTGCATGACTTCAGAGATGGCGAGTATAAATAGAAGAGTGGGTGCCTGTAAGCTTAGTTAACCGTCTAAATTTCTTTCATTTATTTTCAATATATTATTGTGTAGTTGAGTGCAAAACTGCGATTCGCATTCTAGCCAGTGCCACCAAATAAGGTGTCTATACCGAGTTCAGTCATGTCGGCAAGTAAATATATTGAATCCAAAGGCATACCCAACTGAGAGACACCCTATTGACAGTAAATAGTCGTATTAGCCCGTCATCATATCTTAGCCTGCTGAAAGAAGTAATGTGAAAGGAAATGACCTCGAATTGCATATCATCGTGAATAGATATATATGGCACATAGTAACAACTAAAATGCTGGCATGGTGAATCCGTGATCCTCCTTATCATCACCCATTCACCTGGCCTCGCATATTAAATTTAGATACCACTATATCGTACTCCAAACAGGACTCACCAATTCATTGATGATAAACTTTTAAGTTCCAATGTAAAAGAAACAATACAACTTCTAGGAAATTAAAGGCTTTTCTCTACTTAAATGGTGTCAATGGTGGACAGGTGGAGTCGAACTGTAATATAGAGAAGAGAAGGAAAAAACCAAAAAATCTAATTTTGTGCATCGTATAAGCTTATTCTAAACATAAGTGCAACCCAAAGCCCGTGCCGTTACGGCACGGGTCATATCCTAGTATATCTATATTATTTATAAAAAATCCGGGAGAGCGGGGCCCTGAGGCCTTGGAGGTCTTGGGAGGTCTGGTGATTCAGAAACTGATTTTTTGCAGGTTTTAACTCTTGATTTCCAAAAACGGTTTTTCTACTTAATATTCTCTAATTAACTCTATTAATTTTTGGTAATTATATTGTTACCGTTTTATGATTGTTATGGAGGATTTTCAGTGAGCACTAATTACGAAATTTATTTTCATTAAAAACCGTATTGATTTCTTTTGAGTTATAAAAGAACAGTTTCTGGAGAAGATGAAAAATAATTGTTTTTTATCTATTTTTGAGTTCTGAGCAAGTGATGAAAGAGTAGTTGTTGGTTCGATTTCTCATAGTGCAGAGAAATCGAACAAGAGAGTATCACTGTTTATCCCATAGGGTTTTCGACAAAGAATTGATCAAGCAAGACAATCAAGATCAAGAAATCGCAAACACCTTAAAGATAAATACCTAGTCCGCGACTCAGCTGTTTGAGATTCATTATTCTGTAATCTGTTTTTGTGTTTTGTTTCCAACAAGAAGATTGAGAAGAAAAAAAGAGTAAAGTTGGGTCGACCATTGAGAAAAGACGCGAAACCAATGTTTTAGCCACTAACAAAACTTTGAATAATTTGTGTAAGCGTGGATATTAGTAGTACCACTGCCTTCAAAAAGGAGTTCCATACTTAAACGGAAGTTTTATTATACGACAACATGAAAAATGCCCTCAAGTCATGACCATATTTACCGAATCATCAGCATTTTCGAGCTTGCTTGGCCTAACTTTTATGGGACAAACAGAATAAGTGTACCAATTTTGTAATTTAACTCAATTTAGCGTGTATTTTAGTACAAACAGAATACTAGGCCAATGATATTTGGAGTCTCAGCTTAAGTTAATGCGGTCTCGTTATATGTACCTCTCTCCCATTCCCCTTAACAACTTTCTGTGATCTCTGAGATCAGAAACCAGAGAGATACCGAGAGAGAAAACCGAAAAAAAGAAGAGATGTGGCGCTGCATTTCAAGAGGATTAGGTTTTGCATCTTCTTCTTCTTCAAAGAGATCTATCACAAATGAAGCTCTTAAACCCTTAGTTTCTAGATTCCTCTCCACTGAATCAGTATGAGAATAATCTCTTCACTCTTATCCGAATTTAGTTTTTTTAATCAATTTTAATTCAATCTGGAATTATTTGGAAATTCTTAGATTTGAGATTTTTTGTTGCTGATATTGATTTTGTTTGATTGATTTGGTGAAAACAGACTGGTGGATATACGATTGTTGATCATACGTACGATGCGGTTGTGGTGGGAGCTGGTGGTGCAGGACTTAGAGCAGCCATTGGGCTTTCTGAGCATGGATTTAATACTGCTTGTATTACCAAGCTTTTCCCTACACGTTCTCATACAGTCGCTGCACAGGTATTCGTTTTTATTTTTTCTTAGGGTTTCAGATTTTTGTTTTTGTTTCTGAAGATTGAATTTAGTTTGTTCATCGTATGTAATATGTGTACCAAATTAGTAATTCATGCTTACCTAATAAGGAATTTTGTCTACGTCTGTGATATGCTTATCTGCATGACACAAACAATCCTAATAGTGTGATTTCGTTTCCTGTTCTGTATTTGATTGGCATTGTTTTATTCCAGTAGATTTTGATTATTGGGAGCAGCTAGCTCTTTAGGATTTGAAATGAGTAATCCCAATATTGCTTCATTGATGTAGTGATTCTATTTCTGTTTGTCATTGGGTTTGTAGCGTGCTATTTATTTCCTCTCCAATCTAGATGGACATTTTTCTGCTTTTCTGAAACTTCACAGCTTGTGCACTTACATGACATGGTTGTGTTAGTAAAGGTAGTTTCTGCAGCCGGTCTTCTCATACGCTGATGTTTTTCCTAGTCTGCTGTGTGAAAGATAGAAAAAACTGAACTGATTGGTATTGCAGTCATATAGTTGGACCAGTAATACTATTTTTCCTTCAAAACATAAGTTACTCACCTTTAGGGATGAAACTATAGGACCCATTCCCATTTTTTTTATAGGTTTTTTATACTCTATCATGCTTTGTTCATTTTATCGTGCTTCTTGCTTGATTTATTCGTCTTTCCTTTTTTGTTCAATGTTCTTACTGGCTAGATTTATCAAACTAGCTGCGGTGGAATAGCTTCATCTATTAACTCTTATCTTTCCAGAATTTAGATACATGAGTATATTACTAATCTGAGCTAGTGCAGGGTGGTATAAATGCAGCGCTAGGGAATATGTCTGAAGATGATTGGAGGTGGCACATGTATGATACAGTTAAAGGAAGTGATTGGTTAGGTAAGTATTAAATTAAAACTAGTGTACGTTTAACTTCTTAGTGAGGTTTATTTTTACGTCTTGGCCAATTTGCACATTATTATGATGTTGTAGTTAACTGGGTAACTGTTTTCATTCTTATATCTGTATATAAAGGTTTTTTAATATTATTCCAACCACCTTGAGTTGTTTCTTATGGTGTTAACATGTTAGCACTCTTGACTTACTGTAGGTGATCAGGATGCTATTCAGTACATGTGCAGGGAGGCACCAAAAGCAGTCATAGAGCTAGAAAATTATGGATTACCATTTTCTCGAACTGAAGAAGGAAAAATTTATCAGCGTGCTTTTGGTGGTCAAAGTCTGGACTTCGGGAAAGGTATTTATGGTGCATGTTTTCTTTCTATGATGTCTTGAATCTTTTATTTAAGGTTTTCTGAACCTGCTTCTTATGTTGTATTACAGGTGGTCAGGCCTACCGTTGTGCATGTGCCGCTGATCGGACTGGCCATGCTTTGCTGCACACTTTGTACGGTCAAGCAATGAAGCACAACACACAGTTCTTTGTGGAATACTTTGCGTTGGATCTTATAATGGACAGTAGTGGTAAGTAGGATGCATCCATTTTCCACATCTAGTAGAGGTGATTTGTTATCGTTGGCCCAGCTTTTCATGTCCCTTAATAACAACCTAGCATGGGCATGGGTCACCTTGCAGATCAAGATTTTACTTTACAATTGAAAAATTGGTTTAAATGTCTTCTTATAATTCTGGGTTTGCAAACAATGCTTCAGGTGCTTGCCAAGGAATAATTGCACTAAATATGGAGGATGGGACTCTGCATCGGTTCCGAGCTGCTTCAACCATTTTGGCCACCGGGGTACCTATACTTCTTCACATTACCTCATCTTATAATTGTGAAATCTTGCTAATTATTCTCTGATTTCTGTTTTTATTAGGGTTATGGGAGAGCATACTTCTCAGCAACTTCAGCCCATACATGTACTGGAGATGGAAATGCCATGGTTGCACGTGCTGGGCTACCACTTCAGGTCTGCACGCTAGTTTTGCAGAGACAGAATAATTTGTATGATATCTTGTTAGTAGATCTCACTGGATGTTTTTGTTCTCTTTTAATCTCATTAGGTTGTTTAATTTGCAGGATCTTGAGTTTGTGCAGTTCCACCCCACGGGTATATATGGTGCTGGCTGTCTCATTACTGAAGGTTGTCAATAACTTTTAACTGTCCTCAAATTTTATTGTCGATCATAATTCACGTTTTCCAACATAAATAGTTGTGACTTTAAATGGGATTGTTTAGGAATTTCTACAATGGAGATCAAGAAGATTATTGGCCAAACCATATCTCTTATCAAGCATTAGATTTTCCAATATCTTGTATATAGCTTGTTTAAATAAACAGTCCATACATTTTGATGCTGTTTTTTTGAGTACCCATTCTCTTGTGTTGTATGAATGTTTAGGATCTCGAGGTGAAGGTGGTATCCTTAGAAATAGTGAAGGTGAACGCTTTATGGAGCGATATGCCCCAACTGCTAAGGATCTTGCATCAAGAGATGTTGTTTCAAGATCTATGACCATGGAAATTCGGGACGGCCGTGGTGTAGGTACGTTATAATTACATATTCTTTCTCTTAATCTTCCTAATCACCGACAAGTTCGCTCTATCTTTTCCTCTTCTTCAGTTCATGGAGTGCAAATATTGACATTATTCGTAATCATTTGCTCTGTGCTCTTTGTTGAATAATCAAATTGAACAACTATGTTGTATGATCACATTAAATGTCTTGCTAATTAGTTGGACCAAATGCTTGTTGGGTCCAAAGACCCGCATCTCCTGTTTTTTTTTTTTTTTGAATTTTTTTACTTTCTCTGACTGTGCTGCCAATTACAGGACCGCTGAAGGATCACATCTATCTCCACTTGAACCACTTACCCCCAGAAGTTCTGAAGGAAAGACTTCCAGGTATCTCAGAGACAGCTGCCATTTTTGCGGGTGTTGACGTCACCAAGGAGCCCATCCCAGTGTTACCCACTGTTCACTATAATATGGGAGGTATACCTACAAATTACCATGGAGAGGTAAAGATAGAATGTCATTTTTTTTGTCTTTGAAGAGAATTTTGATTTGATTTAAATGCCCTGTCATGTTCTGTATATAGATCCCTTTAAGATTGATGTATTTGGTACGTATAGGTTGTTACCGTGAAAGGGGACAATCCAGATTCAGTAATTCCTGGACTAATGGCTGCTGGGGAGGCGGCATGTGCATCCGTCCATGGGGCTAATCGACTCGGTGCAAACTCTTTACTAGACATTGTTGTTTTTGGTCGAGCTTGCGCAAATAGAGTTGCCGAGATCCAAAAGCCAGGTAAGTTTTTCATGTTATAAATATGTTACTCGTGACTTGCAAGTTCTGTCCTCTTGATTCAGTATTATAAGCTTACTTTGTATATTGCAGGTGCGCCACAAAAACCATTGGAGAGTGATGCTGGACAGAAAACCATTGAATGGCTGGATAAACTCAGGAACTCAAATGGTTCACTGCCGACTTCAAAGATCCGTCTGAATATGCAAAGAGTGATGCAAAATAATGCTGCTGTTTTCCGTACCCAGGAAACTTTAGCAGAAGGTAGACAATTGAAATGACGCTTTCGTTGATTAAACATACTCTGCTAATGCCTTTATCTTGAAGCTGTTGACCACCTTTTGATTCTCATGTTCTCCTTTTCTTGCTCTTCTATGCAAGGTTGCGAGTTAATTGACCAAACATGGGACAGCTTTAAAAATGTTGGGTTGAAGGATCGAAGTCTGATATGGTAAGAACGTGCTCATCATTCTTGGCGACATTAGTTGCAAATCTGTTCTTCTCTATGAGTCTGATGATGAATATGAATTTTTGTTGCAGGAATTCTGATTTGATTGAAACGATTGAATTAGAAAACCTTCTCATAAATGCATGTGTTACCATGCACTCTGCTGAAGCTAGAAAGGAGAGCAGAGGAGCACATGCCCGTGAAGATTTCAGTGTAAGATTTCTTATTCGATGCTTATATTTCCTGGATGCATTTATCATCATGTACTAACTCTTCTAAAACATTTTCTTTTCTCTTCTTTCCCAGACAAGGGATGATGTGACCTGGATGAAGCACACTGTGGGGTGAGTTTTCATTTTGCTTGTCAGACTCACCGTTCATTTAGGGTCAAAACTTTTCAATTTCGTCAAAGATTTTTGGACTATATCAGTTTTCATTGAGGCATTTTGTTGGTTGATTCTTTAAAAGCTGACAAACACCCTCATCTTTATCCTTTTTTATTTTTCTGATTATTTTCTCAAAACGAATGTTTGTTATAATCTTGTAGGTATTGGGAGAATGAGAAGGTCAGGCTTGATTACAGGCCAGTTCATATGAACACATTAGATGATGAAATGGATACAATCCCTCCAAAAGCTCGTGTTTATTAGAAAGAACGTGGGTAGGATCTCATATGTGATCATCAGTGAAAGGGGTCAGATGGGCTGGATGAGAAGTGTTCAACCCAAATAAATGAAAATTTGTTGTGAAATTGTAGGCTCTTTTAATAGGTGATGCTCTGTAGCTTACGATTTTGATCTATTGATGTAACGATGACTATAAGAATTGATAATGTCCATCTCAAAAATAAATAATCACCAGTTGGCAGTTGCTACAATTTAAGTTTGTCCAAAATAATTCTTTGACACTCTAATCATCTTTTAAAGAAATCAATGAGATCACTAACTTGTTACAACTGTCCTAAATCTGGTCTATACTGTGTTTGTGTGGTGTTCCTTGTGTGTATGTTTAACTTGGTAAATTAGTGTAATGATGGGAACTGTCAATTATGTGGTGTAAGCTGTTTCACAACCAAATCTCTTTTCAAGATACTAAAAAAAAATGCGAAAAAAAACTTCCAATAAAATGCAAAAAAAGTTCCATTGCCGGGATTTGAACCCGGGTCGCCTGGGTGAAAGCCAGGTATCCTAACCGGGCTGGACTACAATGGATTTGTGCTAGACAACCCAATCTAAAGAATATTATACAACTTTATTTAAATCACCTCCGTAGCCTATGACATAAAAATTTGTGCTGATAACCTTCAGTCTTCAATTCATCAACAGTTCTACGGCACTGCTATTCCAAAAATGCTAGTACCGTTAACAAGCTGGTGTTGGATTGGGCGGGGACAATTTTCCGGCCTATGCTTTTTTCTCCTCATGAGCTAACTCCACACTTTCCATTGTGGTGTTGTTGCTATCATTCTTCATCATGGAAGAATTGAAAATACGGACAAGGAATAAGCGATCCCATTAATTATATGTTCAACTCTTCATGCAAGCGAAGTTTAAAGAGCAAGATGAAGTGGTTCAAAATCAGAAATACAGCTATGGTAAAAGGTATGTGATCTTAGTTTGATTGATTTTGAGCATTTTGATAGAATAGTGTGGTAATTATGAATACCCTAGATCTTTTACAGTAGGAACAAAATATTAATTAAGAAGTCTGAATTAGAGTAAACTGATAATGGAAAGGTATGACGACCAATTCTGATTAATTTTAATCAATTAAATATAAACTATGAATTTAATTAAGCTTGAATCAGCCAAAAGTCCAAACTAGCATTCAGGTTTTATGTCCTAATCTATTTGACGATAGCTAGTTAGAGAGAACGTGAAAACATGTGGCGTTGTGTTTCTAGAGGATTACAATTTGTATCTTCTTCTTCAAAGATCACAAATGAAACTTTTAAACCATTAGTTTCAAGATTTCTCTCAACTGATTCAGTATGTAATAATGTCGAATTAAGCTTTTTAATCATTGACATTTGGAAAAATTTTGATTATTGGTTTTTGATTTTTGATTTTAAGGAATTGATTTTGTTTGTTTGGTTGATTTGATGAAAACAGATAGGGGGATATACGATTGTTGATCATACATATGATGCAATTGTGGTTGGAGCTGGTGGTGCAGGACTTAGAGCAGCCATTGGACTTTCTGAGCATGGATTTAATACTGCTTGTATTACCAAGCTTTTTCCTACACGTTCTCATACGGTCGCTGCACAGGTATTCTTTGTTTTAGTTACTGAAATTGAATTGGATCAAATTTGTAATTCATGCTTAACTGGTAATGAGTATTGTCAACCATCGAAAGTTCATCTGTGTGTATCGAAGGTTTCGTATAGTTTTTGGGAAGAAATATCTGAAATATTATCATAGAGGAATTGAACGCTTACTGAAAAGAATAGCTAATATTTGTTATTTGGATGTTATTTTCCAAGGAAGCCAAAGGGTAGTACTTTTGCTTGTTGTTACTTTATTAGAAGTCAGAGGCATTGTTTAGATGGAGCGAGAAGGCTGACACTCCAATGAGCATAAACTGTTTAGCATACTTCTTTTAGAAACTGCAGAATTTTGATGCAAATTAGAGGGTTGCATACTTTGTTTACTCTTTCATGCTTTTACTGCTTGATTCATTGTTTAGTGTTTTTACTTTGCTAGCCTTAACAAGCTACCTGCGGCAGAACTGCTGCATTTTCCGTCTTGTTGAATATTTATCAAATTTCAGAATTTGGTACATGAATATATCACTAATTTGAGCTAATGCAGGGTGGTATAAATGCAGCACTAGGGAATATGTCCGAAGATGACTGGAGGTGGCATATGTATGATACAGTTAAAGGAAGTGATTGGTTAGGTCAGTGTTAAATACCTAAATGTAATACCCATTTAACTTCCTAGTTACTTCAGAGTGTTTGCCTTACTTTCTTATCTTTTTATGTACAACTTTTTTTAGCATATTTCTAATTATATAGAGTTATTCGTTGTTGTGTTGACATGTTAGCACTATTGGCTTGCTGTAGGTGATCAGGATGCTATTCAGTACATGTGCAGGGAGGCACCAAAAGCAGTCATAGAGCTAGAAAATTATGGATTACCATTCTCCCGAACTGAAGAAGGAAAAATTTATCAGCGTGCTTTTGGTGGTCAAAGCTTGGACTATGGGAGAGGTATTTATGGTGCATGCTTTTTTTCATCATTCATTTAAGCTTTTCTGAACCTGTTTCTTATGTTGCTATTACAGGTGGTCAGGCCTACCGTTGTGCCTGTGCTGCTGATCGTACCGGTCATGCTTTGCTTCACACTCTGTATGGTCAGGCAATGAAACACAACACGAAGTTCTTTGTGGAATACTTTGCGTTGGATCTCATCATGGACAGTAGTGGTAAGTCGGCTGCATCCCTACTCTACTGCTTGTAAATGTGGTCAGTTTTTATAGGCCCGACTCCTATAGCCTGGATGTTGGTGACCAAGTAAAACTCAGTGTTTGCTTTACTATTATATATAAAATGGATTTATAGGAGTTTTCTCTTCTTCTTTTTTCTGGCTTGCAAAATCCTCCAGGTGCTTGCCAAGGAATAATTGCACTAAATATGGAGGATGGGACTCTGCATCGGTTCCGTGCTGCTTCAACCATTTTGGCCACTGGGGTATCTATAACTTTTGGCACCAGGTCATTTTATGAGTGTGAAATCATGCTAATTAGTTTTCCGGTTTCTGTTTCAACCAGGGTTTTGGGAGAGCATACTTCTCTGCAACCTCAGCTCATACATGTACTGGAGATGGAAATGCCATGGTGGCACGTGCAGGGCTACCACTTCAGGTCTGTGACTGGGCGGTAGCAGAGACATTTTATTTGATGTTTTTATAAGCTCTTGTTGGTAGGTCTTAGAGCATCCACAATCGTATGCTAAAATGGTATTTATACCATTTAGGGGTTGGCAGTGGATACGCTAAAAGTGGTATATACCGTATGGTATAATAATCATATGGTATATTTACCATACAAATTTAGCAATGGCTAAATTTGACTCGGCGGGAATAAAAACTCCGCACATAAACTAAGGGTTGTCTAAAAGTTGGGGCGCTTATTTTAAAACACCGTTGGGAAAAAACGTTAATTTAGACGAGTTTTAAAACACCGCCAAGCATAACAACATCCACTTTTACTCATCCTCCCATCATCCAACGGTCCATATGGGAAGTTAGTTTAGTTTTGTGCTTGTTGGCGGAGTTTAATAGTCGGCCTAAATTATGGCGCAGTTTGAATCACCGCCAATTGAATATATATTATTTGGGATCAGTTTCGATCACCGCCCGCATACATATTTAATATACACTCATTGTGGTTTTGCACGATGATTGGTAAAATGGTATGGCAAATTTAGCTAATACAATTCCATTTTACGATTCATGGTTGTGGATGCTCTTACTAGATGTTTTTTTTTTTTAATCTTTTAATCTCATTAGGTGTATTTTGCAGGATCTTGAATTTGTGCAGTTCCACCCCACGGGTATTTATGGTGCTGGGTGTCTCATCACTGAAGGTTGCTTGCTACCTTTTCCAATACTCCTCAATTCTTGTTGTCAATCATGATTCATATGTCTCCACCCGAACATTTTCTAATGAGGAGCTTAATAAAGGGATTAATTAAGGAACTTTAACAGTGGAGATCATTAAGGCCCACCTCCATACACACTTAAACATATCTCATTTCGCATAGTAGCCTCTTCAGTACCAGCTTTGTTATGTTGACAAGTTCACAATTCGCAATCGATACATTTTGATGTTTTTTGAGTATTCACTCTTGTGTTGTGTATGAATGTTTAGGATCTCGAGGTGAAGGAGGTATTCTTAGGAATAGTAATGGCGAACCTTTTATGGCTCGGTATGCCCCAAGTGCCAAGGATCTTGCATCAAGAGATGTTGTTTCAAGATCTATGACCATGGAAATTCGAGAAGGTCGCGGAGTAGGTATGTTGTATGGACAGTCTCTTTACTCCTATTCACAGACAATTTAGCTCTTTCTTATCTTCATCTTCATCTTCAGTTCGCGGAGTGCAAGTAGATGCTTGCAGATTATAGCATGTTTCATGATCATTTGTTCTTTGTGCTCTTTGTTGAATAATCAAACCGAATCTCTATGAAGTACGAACACGCTAAATGTATTAAAAAAAGATAAAAAATGACTGCTGATTTTCATAATTTGGTGATTAACTGCAGTCTCATTTGATATTCTGTTGCATATAATAACTTTAACCCGATGCTTAGGAACTCCTGTTTGGATATCCTTCCATGTCAAGAACCCGCATGTTCCGTTTTATTTGTTATGTTCTCTGACCATGTTGGCAACTGTTAACAGGACCATTAAAGGATCACATCTATCTCCACTTGAACCACTTGGCGCCAGAAATTCTGAAGGAGAGACTTCCAGGTATTTCAGAAACTGCTGCCATATTTGCAGGTATTGATGTTACCAGGGAGCCTATCCCAGTGTTACCTACTGTTCACTACAATATGGGAGGTATACCTACGAATTACCATGGAGAGGTGAAGATGAAATGCTCTATTTTATATGATAATGCTGATTTAGTTTTAGTGCCCTGTTATTTTCTTTATATATTATCTCCTTAAGATGTATTTGTGTTTGGTACTGTTAGGTTGTTACGGTGAAAGGGGATAATCCAGATTCAATTGTTCCTGGATTAATGGCTGCTGGTGAGGCAGCATGTGCATCCGTTCATGGGGCTAATCGTCTCGGTGCAAATTCTTTACTTGACATTGTTGTCTTTGGTCGAGCTTGTGCAAATAGAGTTGCGGAGATCCAAAGTCCAGGTAGATTTTTGATATTCTTAAAATTTACTCCAGTGTTTCTTGCGACTTGCGAGCTCCTCTTAATTCAGTATTATCAGCTTACTTAGTATTCTGCAGGTGCACCACAAAAACCATTGGTGAGTGATGCTGGACAGAAAACTATTGAATGGCTGGATAAACTTAGGAACTCTAATGGTTCACTGCCGACTTCAAAGATCCGTCTAAAAATGCAAAGGGTGATGCAAAATAATGCAGCTGTGTTCCGTACCCAGGAAACTTTAGCAGAAGGTAAGCAATAAAAAATGACATCTTCCTTAATTAAATAATTTCTGTGCAACAAAGATACGGGTACAAACGTCAGTGTCACGGATGCTTACGGGTATGTTGACAAAGCAACTCAAAAATGTAGGGGCATGGGGGTTAGGGTCAGTTTTATGTTATGTAATATTCTTTTTAAAAATGAATTGGCTACATTCATGCTTATACTGAAGAAGGCATGTTTCTTTTTCTCCTCTTTCATTTTTTGTTTCTTCTACTCTTTTAAAGCTTTATCAAACTAAGTTCCAAAAGTTGGCTCAGATGTCGAGTGTCCGGAAAGAATACCAGCGTCAATACATGTTCACGCAGGAAAATTTTGATATACGAAGTGCCACTGTTTCACAGAATATTTTGCTGTTTTCTTGTCTTTAAGTTGTTGTCCACCTTTTAATTTTTTTTCTTATTTATATTCACATCTTTTGCTTTACGATTTTAGGTTGCGAGTTAATCGACCAGACTTGGGAGAGCTTTCATGATGTTGGGTTGAAAGATCGTAGTCTGATATGGTAAAACTTGTTGCTTATCAGTCTTGGCGCCCATCATTTATAAATCCATTCTTCACTAAGAGTCTAATTTTTTGTTGCAGGAACTCTGATTTGATTGAGACAATTGAATTAGAAAACCTTTTGATAAATGCATGTATAACCATGCACTCTGCTGAAGCTAGGAAGGAGAGCAGAGGAGCGCATGCACGAGAAGATTTCACGGTTAGATTCTTGCTCGAGGTATTTCAGTTCCATGCATTAGTAGTTATCTAGTAAAATTCATAAAACTTCTTTTTGTTTCTCTTATCTCCAGAAAAGGGATGACGTGAACTGGATGAAGCACACTGTGGGGTGAGTTTTCTTTTTAATCCCACTATCATTTTTTGATATACAAGTTTTTAATTTCGATACACAATTTCAGAGTCTCAGACTTCCATTGTGGTTGAAAACGCCTCCATCAACCGTCGTCCTTATACCTTTTAGTTTTTTCTCACAAGTTGATTGGTTCCTAAAACTAAACATTTGGTTATATTTTGTAGGTACTGGGAGAAAGAGAAGGTTAGGCTTGATTACAGGCCTGTCCATTTGAACACATTAGACGATGAAGTTGAATCTTTCCCTCCAAAAGCGCGTGTTTATTAGAAAGAACGCAAATAAGATTTCATTTGGGTTCATCAGTGGAAGGTCACATGGGATGGAAGGGAAGCATAAGAAAGGAGAGTTCAACCCAAATAAAAGAAAATTTGTCGCAAAATTGCTGGCATCTTCTTATACACTACGATTGTAGCTTAGGATTTTGATGCATCCATCGATAATGATAAGAATGGATAAATGTCTCTTTCAAAGCAGTTGTTGCTACAATTTTAATTCGTTGAAATATTTTTCTTTAAAAACCTGCTGATGTTTTGAAGATATTAATTAACTAATGAGATCATTAACTTGTTCCAGTTACCCATAATTTGGTCTACACGATGTTTCTGGAATTTCAGTCTAATTCAGTAGTAGTGATGATAGACATCCAGCGGGTTGAATCCGCGGGATGATCTCCCGACAGAGAGAGTGAGTAGGGTTGGGGAGCGGTTCGGCGGTTTTGTAGGGGGTTTGAAGGTGGGACCCAGCACCACTCTCTCTGGCGGGATAACCCGTGGGATGTAAATCATTTCCGATATTTTTTTAGCTTAGTGGGATAGTGAAAAGCATCACTGATTCACTTATGCAGTATGCTCACTTTTGACTGCTTGCTCTTATAACGGTATAATCCATACTAGTAATCCCGGGTTTGCTACCTGTCATTGTTGGGGAGTGTTGAATTAATTGTTATCGACTTCGGTCACATGATGAATTATATTTGGTCAACCACTACTCTTGATCAGTGTAAACAAGTATTCTTGTATTTACTATTTAGAGACAATATAATGTCAGATGAAGACTTGCAGAGGTAGTTGATAAGCTTTGTCTACTTTAAAACGAACATGCTTTTATTACTAGACTAGTACTAGTGTTTACAACGGCTTGCTCTCAAGTCTTAACCCGTCTACCAAGCTAATCTCCACCACTATAAGTGCACTCTCCAGAATCTCGTGTTCTTTGAGGGGTAGAGCCTGCTACATTGATCCTTGGAAATTTAGACAATCATCTCCAGAACTTCACATGAAAACGGACCATAGTGTACTACGTAGGACCGGACATCATGCAGCTAAGGCCAAGGAAGAACGAACGATCATGTCGATCAATAGATGAATCGATTTTTCAAATGTACAATCTTCCCACCCCCACAACCCACTGATGTCGTTTCGTAGCTTATCTGGCTGTACTTCAGTCTTCATTCACTGATTCATTTCTGTAGTTCCTAGTTTCCTACTACTATGCCTAAAATGCTAGTTATCGTTAACCAGCTAGGTATGGTGTTGGATGGGGCCGAGACAGTTTTGCTCTCTTAGTCTCTATGCTTTTCTCTTGATTAGCTAGCTCCATTAATTACACTTTTGACTAAGCACCATCATTAGGGTCATGAAAGAAGCAAGCACAAAGAGAAACTAGATTTGCTCTCTAGCTGAAAGGTCATGACAGGTTTGTTGACCATATCTTGTCTAGCCAACTTCTATCTTTCACTATAGCACAT
Organism: Papaver armeniacum; assembly: GCA_023531295.1. Taxonomy (NCBI): domain Eukaryota; kingdom Viridiplantae; phylum Streptophyta; class Magnoliopsida; order Ranunculales; family Papaveraceae; genus Papaver; species Papaver armeniacum. Next base: position 130,828 of record JAJJWW010000712.1, on the reverse strand, counting down.
GAAATAACAAATCAAAGAGAGAAAGAAAGATGGTTGAATTGCAGGCCAAACGGAACATGGTATGAGTGGATAATGCACATGACTTTGTTTTAGCTACTTGTTCGAATTGTGATGCTGCCATGGCACCCACCGTGTATATATAATTTAACACTACGGAAAACACTTGATGGTACAAAGAGCTTTCAAAGAAACAATTCGTGCCAGAGAACAAAAAAGATTACGTATAAGTTATAACATTTAATCATTTGTCATTAAAAAAGAAACCTATTATAGGGGCTCTAAAATTTTGGTTTTGAGGGCTCACAAAATGACAAAAATTCAGGTCATTAATTAGTAATTGCAAAGCCCCTTATCTCATGATTAATTAATAATAATAATTAGGTTAATTTAATTAAGTAAAGTTAATGATAAGATTAGTAATATGATTAGACTAATCAATTGAATTACAGGGAAAGATTGTCCTGTCATTAATGGTGAAGATGAGCAAACACAGGCAATTGATGATGGTGATCGTGCTAAATAAGAAGGAGAAGAGGATGTTGTTGCTGGGGTTGTGGTTTCCATTTGAGATGTTGGTTGTGACAGTGTTGAAGAGTGATCGATGTCTGCTAATAGAGTTCATGAATCATGATAGTGTGATGATGATTAGGTTAACGGTGATGAGAAATAGATGGAGTTCATCATGACACAACTGTGAATAATGGAGCTATGAAGATAAACAAGGGATGGATAATTCGAAAATGGGTTTAATAATGCTTTGATTATCGCTGGAGATGGTACATAGTTGGTTTAAGTGCAGAGATATGGAAACATAGTTGACTGAGCTCGAGTGTATGAGTTTTCTCGTCTATACATGGAACAGTTGAGCTCGAGTTTAAAGTTAAAACAAAAAAGAAAAGGAAGAATTTAGAAATTAATAGGGAAAGCTACGGAGGGGTTTCTAACCGTAGCTAAACTCCGGGCGACTTACGGTATGAAAATTAAACCGTATAAAAATTCAGTTGAGGTCACAGTGGGGTTTCCAACCGTAGGAAACTATAGATGAAAAGCTTCGGTGTGGTTTTCCAACCGTATAAGTGACGTACGGTTGGGAAAGTTGAAATTTTTTTGATTTTTTGAAAATATAATATCGGTAGGAAAACCTAACCGTAAACATTGTATACGGTTGGGAGTTCATCTTTTTCCAACCGTAGCCAGTTCTGAAATTAATTTTTCAATCTCTGATTTAACCTAATCTAATCTATTCATGGGATCAAAAACAATAACAAAGAGGCTGGATTTTCGATTCTTACCAAATTAAAATTGTTACTAGCTGAAAATCGAAAACTAATCGTCGTTGAGGAAAAAAAAAAGAAGAAGAGGTGACGGAGGAGAAGAAGAAAGGAAGAAGAAGAGACGGGTTTCTTCTTTTTGGGTTTAGGTTTAGTTTTTGATCTAATTAGGTTTAGGTTTGGTAAATATTTTGATTATCAAAGGGTATTTATGTATTTTTTGATAACAAAATAGGTCATCCCTCATCCACATTTAGGATAGTGTAATCCATATGAGCCCTCAAAACCAAACACTTGGAACCCCTATAATAGGTTTCTTAAAAAATAATTCGAAGAAAAGTTGCCAAGGAACAAATTAATTAAGCAGTCTGAATAAGTGTAAACTAATAATGGAAATGGGTATGACGACCATTTTTCATACTATATCTTTATCACTCTGATTACTTTAAATTAACTAATTAATTAAGAAATTTGCCCAAAAAGTCCAAACTAGTATGAAGGTATATGTCCTATTCTTTTTTTTTTCTCCGAAGAGAAGGTGATATTAAAAAGAAAAAAAGGAACCAAAGATCAAACCAAGGTTAATACAAGGAGGATTAAAAGGTTAATTTTGGTTTTCTCTACTCTATTGTAATTAAGCAAATCCTACTTTGTTATCAATTTTTTTTTTCTTAAATGGAATTCTTTACCATGGTTTATTTAAAACCCTTAACCACATTCCATGAATCACGATGTTATTACAATGGAAGACGTATGTGTATGCATAATGTTTGTATATGACGAATTCTTTTTCCAAATTAACATCCAAGATGTGAAGAGACAAATGTGATTAAGATGGGTTTGATTAACAATGGATGGCCCTACTTAATACCATATATTAGGATTTCCCATAAAATAAAGCTTGCTAAATAATAAGGCGTTAGAGGTTGGAATACATCAATTTTTTGTTCGAGTCATTGAAAGCGCAATGACGGCGGAATGACGACGAACGCTTCCAATTTATTTTTCTTTCTCACTTTGCTGCTTTCTTTATTGTGGGCTAATATTGATTATTGCGTAGCTTTCCACGTTAACTGATTGAAAATCGTCATCACCCATCTTTTAAAATACAAACCCTTTAACTTTTACGGAACAAATTAAGGTTTACTGATTACTTAATTACGATATTTTGTTTATGATGACATGTATCAATAGTCCCGTTAGAGTTCTCTAGTAATGTTCCCTAATTGCAGTGATACATGGCTAATAACATGTGCCGACAGCCAACTATTTTCTTTTAAGATAAGTCACGGGATTGAATTGATAACTGGGATCGGATGACATGGTGACATTATTTTTCTTACAAAACTCAAACGACAATGAGTTTGCAACTAATCTTTTAGTGATATGTTCTTCCTAAAACTCTATACTTCAACCAAAAATGAGAGCATTACGAGACGGATAAGAGTAAGACTACCATCTACCATCTTGAATATCAACCGTTGAAAATTAACGGTTGAAATTAAAATTTATGGATGGCGAAGTTTCGTATTTCGGAACACTTACATTTCTTGTAGGAATTTAGAGCTTTATAAGAGGAACATGTCATCATGATATTAGCTTCAAATTCATTGCAATTTGGATTTTGTAGAAAAAATGGTGTCACCATGTCATGATAATTAATGTAATTATAACCATATCATCGGATCCTTCCCCTTTTAACTCTAGCTCTAACAACTAGATTTTTGGCATTTGAGAAACAAAACTTCATTTAAAACCGCGTTTCTATGGCTGCAAAGGACCATGAGACTTACCATTCTTCAAAGTATTACCATCAATTGTTATTGTAGCCTTATTCTTTTCCTTTTTCCTGACTTTCTCTTCATCATTTTCCATCAATATTCCCACTTTAAGACTCGTTGAGTTTCTTCAACCACAATAGGGTTAAACACTCTACTCATTTCGGAGTCATAGTTGGAATATGCTTTAAATTACAGCACCTGGCGGTTAATATATCCTTTCATCCCCTCATCATAACGCTTTTCACTTTTCTCGCCTTCTTCACCATTCAAACCCTTAATCATACCATCATATGTCTTCTCCACTTTCTGGAGACTCGTTAACCACTTTCTCCGCACTAACTGGAGACTCGTTAACCACTTTCTCCGAACTACCGAACTAACTGGAGACTCGTTAACCACTTTCTCCGCCAATTCATCAGTGAGATTATTTTTACAGTATCTGAAAACGATGGGGTACCAAGTATACCACCAACTTTTTCGTTCGGCAACCTGTATGGACAAAACCTTAATACAATTCCAAGTAGACCGACTTAATGATCCTTGAAACAAAATTGTATAAAGAGTTTATATCTTTTCTCTCACAATCAGAATGTTATAGACAAGGAGTCTGTGAATATGAAATAATCGTGAGAGTACTTGGGCGATCTAAAGATCAATATCCAAGTTCAATCGAGTCGTATCCAAATAACCGGATCAGAATTCTTCCAAGTATGAAACTTGTTATCTATCTTTCAAGATACGGATTCTACAAGAACATGTTTTTATAATCGATCACAGCCAAGATGGACGTATGTACTACAATTGATTGCATACGACTTGTGATAATCCTACTACAGTAGAACTTCTATATAAGAATACTCCATATAGGAATAACCTCCATATAAGAATAAAAATTCCTGGTCCCGATTTGGGCCAATTATATTTAAGAATAAACTCCATATTGGAATAAATCATATTTTTTTTCGGTCCCGCCTTAAGGAACTTACCTCCATATAAGAATAATTGATATTAAAATATAAATAATATAGGTCTTGTCATGCATCACAGTTTAAGGTGAAGAGATTCTTGTAACCGTTTTGCAAGATCCTTTTAATACTAAGTAGGTTTAATGCTTTGTTTTGCACATTTTTCGTGTCCTGATTGAGTTTTGTGTGGATTGTGCTGCATACCAAACTTCATATATCCATATTTGTAAACTAAATGATATTTATACTACGTTTTGGTGTTTCCTATGTTTATGTATGTATGTTTTCTAGGTACATGCCTAACAAAAAAAAAATTGATCTTTCCAAAGTAAACCTCCATATAAGAATATTTTTTTGTAGTCCCTAGAGTATTCTTATATAGAGGTTCTACTGTATAAGGATAAACAATATAGTGTGAAAAAGGAAAAACACTGTACACCATAAGTTTTGTTAACAAGGAAACCGAAACTACCGAAAAACCTCGGGACCTCGTCCATATTTAAACACCGGACTGTATTAAGCCGCTACAGACACTAGCATACTATTAGAACTTCAGACTGGAATGTAGTTGAGACCGGATCCACCCTCCAAGCAATTTGGTTACATTCGCGCTCCTTACTATCTTGAACCTCGCAAGGTTCTATGAAATTGATTCCTTTAGCTGACGTCCTTTACATCCTAAGAGTTGCTTCAACCGAAGTGAAGATTTTTGATACTGTTAGAGGTTTGCTCGGTCAAACTCACAAGCGTTGTTATCTCAAGCTTGTTTGTCAAGTTTAGTTACCAAAACTATAAGTCTTGATTTCTAGTCTACTTATAACTAAGTCTCGGATTAGGATAGTAAGTGTAGTTGAGCTTTAGACTCCATGACGTTCATCGATTGAAGACGAAGAACTAATCAAGGGAACTTGCGAAACATCATCAACAAAAGGTATGTGGAGACCTGAACTCATCTATCACTCAAAAGTCTATCTACTCTATCTCCTATTTGAGACAAAAAGTCGTATTGCTATATAGACTTCAATTATACACATTTGCTATTTCGAGCTGAGTTTATCTCGTGTATCTATTTCTCGAAATATGTGTTGGTAAGCTTTCGCTTTAACCAAGTTCATCTTTTATTCTTGAAGAAAGTCAAAAGATGATCATGTGAAAATCGCCTTGTAACATCTTACATGATTTGTGTGAGACATTCATTTGATGTAGACTCGGAATGTTTCGTATTGATCATTCGATCACTTGAAAATTGCTTTGAAGCTAATAGTTTGTGTGAGACAGCTATTGTCATCTTCGAAGAATGTTTCAATGATTGAAATGAGGGTTTAGAATATATAACCATGTTTGGATATAAACGTAGTGTGTATTCACGTCTGTGTAAAGTACAAAACCAAGAACCAAAGTATGTGTACCCGTACCCGTACCCGCACTGGCTAGCTGTTGGAAGTCCAGAAATAAGTATGCGCACCCGTACGTGTACTGGCAGGAGTTCATGTTCCGTGAAAATCTGCTGGAGTTTGGAAACGCAAAACAAACTCTATCCGCTACCTAAGTATGCGTACACGTTTGCATACTTAAGTAGGTTATATTCTAAAATCGGTTGTTCATAAACTAATACATATATATATATATATATATAAGGAATGCAATCTTTTGCAAACCGTGGCAATAATGTTCATGAAATGATTCGAGTGAATCAAAATCAATTTTGTTTCAATTGTATTTTGTATACTTCTATGATAACATAAACAATTGAACAACTCTCTAACTAGTTTCATTTGAGTCATTTGAACTAGTTATGATAAAGATGAATAAGGTTGATATGAAAGTGCTCATATGGCTAACCATTGGTTAACTATTGTTGAACCAACTAAGTGAACACGTTTAGGTACGGTTACCTTTATCTAAATGATGGTTCATTTCATTTGTGTATAACAAGCTAAGTTCGATCTAATGGTTGACATATATTATCTTGAATCTAATCAGGTTTTCATCTAACGGTGAATATTGAATGCTTTGTTACCAAGGTAACATTGATTGCAAACCCTGATTTGGAGACTATATAAAGGAGAACTCTAGCAACTAGGAAACCCAATCCCCACACCTCATGTGTGATACTAGTTGCGACTAGAGTCGATTCTCCTTTAACCTTAGGTTTTTCTTAAACCCAATAGGTTAACGACTTCATTGGGATTGTGAAGCCAGACCCAACTATTTCTTTGTAGTTGCGTTTTCAGATCTTGTTGTTTTCTATTATGATTGAGTACTATATTCTTTAAGATTTGCTCGAGATTTATCTCTGATAGGCAAGATTGAAAAGTAGTCACAAACATCTTCGTCTCATCGTTTGTGATTCCACAATATATTGTTTCGTTAATCGATTAAGATTATTGTGAGGTGATTGATATTTCTAGGTTGTTCTTCGGGAACATAAGTCCGGAATATCAATTGGTTCATGTTCACCTTGATTTATCAAAAGACGGAACAAAACTTGTAGGTATATCTGTGGGAGCCGGATTATCTATTCAATAGACTTTTCTGTGTGATACAGATTTGTTTATCAAGTCTTCGACTTTGGGTCGTATCAACTCTTAGTTTTGGGTGAGATCAGCTAAGGGAATCAAGTGCGCATAATCTGGCGTGGTTCAAGAGGTGTAAGGAATGCGACTGTACCTTGATCAGTGTGAGATTGATTAGGGCTCAACTACATTCCAGACCGAAGTTAGATAATACAATGTGGTGTTAAATCTGGACTAGGTCCCGGGGTTTTCTTACATTTTCGGTTTCCTTGTTAACAAAATTTCTGTTGTCTGTGTTATTTCTTTTTCCGCATATGTTTTGTTATATAATTGAAATATCACAGGTTGTGCGTTGAATCGATCAATTGGTAAATCCAACCTTTGGTTGTTGATTGAAATTGATTGATCCTTGAACATTGGTCTTTGGTACCGTTCAAGTTATTTCTCTTATATTCAATCGGGCTCGCAAATTCCTATTCGTTTGATTGCGGATTGAATAGAGAAATTGAGATACGAACTCTTGGATATATTTCCATTGATTTAGTCTGACTGTCTAGTTGATTCTCTTGGAATTATATTGGAGTTTGTCCATACAGATTGCTAAGCGAAATATTGGGTGAGGTTGTTAGACCCCCGCTTTTTCAATTAGTATCAAAGCAGGCAAACACGTTAAGACCTCATAAGACTGTGTTTGTAGCAATCTGATTCTGTGGACAGAAGTTTATCTCTTGCTTTTACGCATACTAGAATGTCTTCCAAAGCTTTTAATTATGCCAAATATCTTGGGCTTACCTCAAAGGATAACTCATTAGCTGATTCTTCCGAATCCTGAGGTAGAAAGTTTGATAATCTTTCCTCAAACGTGACATTTGACACTTTGTCAAAAGTTGAAAAGGAACTCACCAGAACTTCGAAAAATTCTACCGATTCTATTGTTTTTCTTAATCATGCTCAACTCATTGATGAATTTGAAAAGTCTCTTGGTAGAGAACAGGAACTCTATAGTATCATGTAGTCCTTCTCAAACAATATCGAAAAACTAATTCAAGAAACTACCTTACAACGTGAAAAAATTAGTGTTCTTGAGGCTATTGTAAAAGAAGGTTCAATTAGATAAAAATGTTTAATCGAGACGCATTCATCTGATTTACACAGATTTCGTGTTGAAAAATAAGAACTGGGTGCATCCTTGTTTTTAGCCCAGGAACAGTGCAAATCCTTGAAGAAGGAAAACTCTGTGTTAATGAGAAAAACTTCTGTGCCAATCACTAATTCTCAGACAGAATTACAGTACATGAAGAAAGGTTCTCCAAAGGAAGTTCCTACTAAGAAATGTTTGCATTTCTTGCAGTCTTCTAAAAAGGCTGAAAAACAGGTTCCTTCGAATGTCTCTCTTCCACGAACCTGTTCTTTCTGTGGGAAAAAGAATCACCATGTTCAACATTGTATTGCTAGAAAGAAACAGATTTATGATCTTTAAAATCTACTTTTTTTAACTATCGACAGAGTAAACTGTCTTACAACATCTACAATGGATTTCATTCCTGCAGTAAACCAGAACACTCATAAAAGGGATCTCAATGGTCACTCATTTCGAAATCTGTACAAGAATCGTGTTTCTTCTCATGGTGGAAACTCTTACACCACAAAATTACACATTCCCAGTATTTATGAGAACAAGTCTATTAAGTCTAAGTCTAGAAGATGGAGACATCTCTCTTCTAATCCTCTAGAACCAAGAGGCCCTAGAATTTATCCTCAGAAAAGTCCGTCTGATGAATTTCCTAAAGAGGCTAGGTCGATTTTTTTCGAAGCAAGAAAAAGTCGAAGGAAGGTATAAGAAATACAAGATCCAAACTCTCAAATGGTTTTCACAACTCATTCCTCAATAATGATGGTGGGATTACATCTCACTTTGCTACCTAATTCTAGGTAATCTCATCCCTGTATCTAGCTTGAGAGTTGCAAGGATGATATTTGAGAGATGCTCAAGCCTACTGTTGGTTACCGTTTGTCTTGTATTTATGTTTGTTGTTTTCACATTTTGTGAAGGATGAGTTATTCCTTGACTACCCATTATTAATGTATCTCTCTCATCTGCTTTGATTAAATCTTTTAGTTATTGAGCCAGTATCATAAGAGATATTTGAAAACAAAAATGTATTTTTGGATCTTTTCTAATCCATTAGACTTCCTCAGCCGGTCCATGAACGTCCGAGTCTTTCTTGAGAGTTGTAGGGTTTCCGCAACAAGGATGTCCTTCTCTTGTTTGCGAACATATTTGTTTTACCTTCCCTAAGATATATATATAAAAGGGGGGGGGTATGAATAACTCTTCAACACCTCAAGTAGTGGTGAATCTTGAGATGGAAGAAGACTCAAAAGGATGCGATTCTGATTAAGAACTTGTCTTGAAAAGGATGATTGAGAGGAAAGAGTACAACTCCTGGATTGGAGAATCTGTCAAGGATTTAATTTTTTTTTCAGAATGACTCTAGGGTCGAGTTTGCAAATCTTCAAATGCAAATAAATCAACTTATTGATGGTCAAACCAAAATCCTTGATAATCAAAACACCTTGATCAGGAATCAGAAGAAACTCATCATGGACTGTGTGAAAGCTAGGCATCTTGCCCGCATCGTTGATCGGAAAGTTAATGTTCTCACTCATGAACATGGAGTTTTTACGGTCAAAAGAATCAAGGATATCAGTGATACCTTTTATGATGGTCCCTTTCAAAGGTATGATGCTATCAAAGAAACTTGATCGTTATGATGTCTAGGAAACTTCTTATGAGAATTTATTCTTGTGTTTTTAGAAGGATAACTAGGGTTTGGAAAATCCATTATTGTGAGTACACATAGCTATTTCCAACGATTTTCATCTTGCAATGTTTTTTGATTTATTTATTTAAATTCTAAAGTTGATTCGGAAGATGATTTTGCAGTATTAATCTTTATGGTTTTATACATTGCAACTTATTATAGGATATGTGTGTTTGCGTCCGTGAACTATGATTATCCCATATATGTCAAAAGTTAAGTCTTTCATATGTCATTATGCAAATATTGATAAAGGATTGAATGAACTTTTGACAAACAAAAGTTAAGCCTATTATGTCATTATGCAAATATTGATGGAAGATAGGATGAACTTTTGTTTACAATGATTAAGTCTATTGTATGTCTATATGTAAATAGTGATGAAAGATAGAATGAATCTTTGAATATTCCGCAGTATTGGTTTTCATGATCCACATCTTTGTGTAAATACTGTGTGGCTCCGTAAGTCATCTTATGTTGAGCACTTCCGATTAAATTAATCATGGGTTCTCTTGTGGTTAATTTAATTGAGTATTTTGGATACAAATTCATGTTTCATGTGATTTGTTAATGTCCAAAGAAATCCTTATTTTCTTGTGAAAGTAAGGTCGCTCTTGTTGTTCTTTTGGGAATGACATTTTATGGGGGAGAGTTCTTTTTGAACTTGTGCTTAATTGCCATATCTTTGTGGGGAGTGAGGCTGTGGAATATTAAGGGGTTATCTTGTATCTTTATAAAATCCTTGATGAATGCGTTTAGTTTCGGCTATATGATTGCATCTAAACAAGTTTATATGTTTTTCTCTTTTGGTCATGAAGTATCTCTATGGAAATTTCATTAGGATCCCACTAGTTTTCCTACCTTTGCCAATTTTTATTGACAAAAAGGGGGAGAATTAATGTGTAGTTCACACTATAAATACATATGGTTTATGGATCATTATGTAAGGGGGAGTGGTTTTCATGTGAAGTGAAGTATTGACTAAGGGGGAGTGATACATATCACCATAGTATTATTGTCAAAGTTGTGATACAATTGAACTTTGATGTTGTGTAATAATACTATGACACTATATAACAATGATTGAGAGCTATTGTTTTCTCATTGTTATAGCTACGGATCTTCAACAACGATGATGCTGAGTTGAACACATTTGGAATCATTGGAGTACTTGGAAGTGACGAAGATTTCAAGTAATGTTGAAGAACCAAGGAGATCAAGCATTTGGATGAGAAGCTACAAAAGTTTATTTATTTTGTAATCCATATGTATTGATAGTTTTGTCACTAAAATTGACAAAGGGGGAGATTGTTAATGCAATGCTCGGTCGAACTCTCAAGCGTTGCTATCTCAAGCTTGTTTATCAAGTTTAGTTACCAAAATTATAAGTCTTGAGTTCTAGTCTACTTATAGATAAGTCTCGGATTAGGATAGTAAGTGTAGTTGAGCTTTAGACTCCACGGCGTTCATCGATTGAATACGAAGAACTAATCAAGGGAACTTGCATGACTTCATCAACAAAAGGTATGTGGAGACTTGAAATCATCTATCACTCAAAAGTCTATCTACTCCATCTCCTATTTGAGACTAAAAGTCGTAGTGCTATATAGACTTCAATTATACACATTTGCTATTTCGAGCCGAGTTTATCTCGTGTATCTATTTCTCGAAATATGTGTTGGTAAGCTTTTGCTTTAACCAAGTTCATCTTTTATTCTTGAAGAAAGTCAAAAGATGATCATGTGAAAATCGCCTTGTAACATCTTACATGATTTATGATTTGTGTGAGACAGTCATTTGATGTGGACTCGGAATGTTTCGTATTGATCATTCGATCACTTGAAAATTGCTTTGAAGCTAATAGTTTGTGTGAGACATCTATTGTCGTCTTCGAAGAATGTTTCAATGATTGATATGAGGGTTTATAACATATAACCATGTTTGGATATAAACGTAGTGTGTATTCACATCTGTGTAAAGTCCAAAACCAAGAACCAAAGTATGCGTACCCGTACGCGCACTGGATGGTTGTTGGAAGTCCGGAAATAAGTATGTGCACCCGTACGCGTACTGGCAGAAGTTCATGTTCCGTGAAAATCTGCAGGAGTTTGGAAACGCAAAACAACTCTATCCGGCTACCTAAGTATGCGTACACGTTTGCATACATAAGTAGGTTATATTCTAAAATCGGTTGTTCATGAACTAATACATACATATATATATATATTAAGGAATGCAATATTTTGCAAACCGTGGCTATAATGTTCATGAAATGATTCGAGTGAATCAAAATCGATTTTGTTTCAATTGTATCTTGTATACTTCTATGAGAACATAAACAATTGAACAACTCTCTAACTAGTTTTATTTGAGTCATTTGAACTAGTTATGATAAGGATGAATAAGGTTGATATGAAAGTGCTCATATGGATAACCATTGGTTAACTATTGTTGAACCAACTAGGTGAACACGTTTAGGTACGGTTACCTTTATCTAAATGATGGTTCATTTTATTTGTGTATAACAATCTAAGTTCGATCTAACGGTTGAAAGATATTAGCTTGAATCTAATTAGGTTTTCATCTAACAGTGAATATTGAATGCTTTGTTACCAAGGTAACATTGATTGCAAACCCTGATTTGGAGACTATATAAAAGATAACTCTAGCAACTGGGAAACCCAATCCCCGCACCTCATGTGTGATACTAGTTGCGACTAAAGTCGATTCTCCTTTTAACCTTAGGTTTTTCTTAAACCCAGTAGGTTAACGACTTAAAGACTTCATTGGGATTGTGAAGCCAGACCCAACTATTTCTTTGTAGTTGCGTGTTATGATCTTGCTGTTTTCTATTGTGATTGAGTACTATCTTCTTTAAGATTTGTTCGAGATTTATCTTTGATAGGCAAGATTGAAAAGTAGTCACAAACATCTTCGTCTCATCGTTTGTGATTCCACAATATCTTGTTTTGTTAATCGATTAAGATTATTGTGAGGTGATTGATATTTCTAGGCTGTTCTTCGGGAATATAAGTCTGGTATATCAATTGGTTCCTGTTCACCTTGATTTATCAAAAGACGGAACAAAACTCGTAGGTATATCTGTGGGAGACGGATTTATCTATTCAATATACTTTTCTGTGTGATACAGATTTGTTTATCAAGTCTTGGACTTTAGGTCGTAGTAACTCTTAGTTGTGGGTGAGATCAACTAAGGGAATCAAGTGCGCATAATCTGGCGTGGTTCAAGAGGCGTAAGGAACGCGACTGTACCTTGATCAGTGTGAGATTAATTATGGCTCAACTACATTCCAGACCGAAGTTAGATTGATAGTAGGCTAGTGTCTGTAGCGGCTTAATACAGTGTGGTGTTAAATCTGGACTAGGTCCCGGGGTTTTTCTGCATTTTCGGTTTCCTTGTTAACAAAATTTCTGTTGTCTGTGTTATTTCTGTTTCCGCATTATATTTTGTTATATAATTGAAGTTGTGCGTTGAATCGATCAATTGGTAAATCCAACCTTTGGTTGTTGATTGAAATTGATTGATCCTTGAACATTGGTCTTTGGTACCGTTCAAGTTATTTCTCTTATATTCAATCGGGCTCGCAAATTCCTATTTGTTTGATTGCGGATTGAATAGAGAAATTGAGATACGAACTCTTGGATATATTTCCATTGATTGAGTCTGACTGTCTAGTTGATTCTCTAGGAATTATATTGGAGTGTGTCCACACAGATTGCTAAGAGAAATATTGGGTGAGGTTTTTAGACCCCCGATTTTTCAGATACCAATATGCATCTAACAGATAAGCCTATTTGATTTCCGTTTAGATCGTGAGATTAAGGTGGGGAAATCTGTTTGCAGTAACAAAGCTATCAAACCTCACAAATCCGGTACTTATGACTCTCGAAGGGTATCATAGATTATTAACCACCTCACAAGAACACTCTTAGATGAGTTTAATTAGGAATCTTTATCAGATATCTATCTTGCGGAATCAAAAAGTATGAGACGAAGAGAACTTTGCGATTTTTTCTATCTCGCCTGAAAGAGATTACGAAAACTTCAATAATAAAAAAACAAGATCATGATACACGAACTATCAAGGTAAAAGATGGTCGGACCTGGCTTCACTAATCTCTAAGTGAAGTCTTTAAGTCGTTAACCTTATTATGTTTCTCAGCGGAAACCTAGGTTAATAGAGGTCGATTCTCGCATACAACTAGGACACATGAGACTTTCAGGGATTGATTTTCCCAGTTGTTTGAGTCTCTCTATTTAAAGACTTTCAAGATCGACGTTCGCTTAAGATTCAAGCTAAGGTAGCTTGGGAATCCAACAAACACTTTCTCTGTTTGAATGAAACACTGATTAGGGTTTCACGTAAGCATGTGAGAAATTCGACTTGAAATCACGTAGTACAATATACATTATGTCCAGCCGTAATCGGGCCATGTATAATGATAATCCATGGTCAGTTAACCATTTGAACCATAAGCTTAGCCATATTCATTTAACACTTTAGACTTTAATCTTGATGCACAATCACAAGTGATTAAGTGATCAAATATGTCTTGGAGGTGTTTTCGAGAGTTAATCAAATGCCAAACTCATAGAAAATAGTGTGAATGCATTAGAAAATATTCAGCAGGGATGGTATGCATATCGGGTATGTGTACCAACCCAATTTGTGAACTCAGAATGCCCAAGTACGTGTACCGGGTATGCGTACCCCTAGGGAAATTTTACAAATAGACTATTTTTGTACGCATACTGGGTACGTGTACCTATCATATTTAATCATGGCATTCACCATTATATCTTATGAGACTATGTCGTATAATTTTAGTAGATTTAGTATTGCAAAAAATAAAATTCGAGTTCAAGCTTATCTTGGTTAGACTCTCAGAATATGATTCAAGCAACGAATGTTCATAGATCCTTAGCAATCTTAGTTAGAATAGTTTATTATACACAAACTATTTTTGTTTCAAGTTTATCATTTGCATACTATCTATAGCTATTTCAAATTGTACACAGGCTTGTATGTATTACCTAGTTAGTTTAACCCTGCGAACTATATAAGTTTGTAAACCCCTTACACCTGAAGTTCGAGAATGAGGTAGGTTTGCAAATCCCTACCATATGACTTTGCGAATTACAAGATTTGCAAACCCATGTGGCTTGAATTCGCGAATTGTCAATGGTTTGCGAACCCGTCCAGTTTTAGTATTAGCAAAAGGTCATGAACTATTTTTATATGACACTGTTTGCTTTTTCCATAACTCTCATAAACACTTCTATGACAACTTTATTCACAAAATCACTTTAAGATTGTGAATTATTATTTAGTCTCAAGTGTTATTGAATACTTCTATGTGCTTATAAGTTCAAAGGCATACTTGCCTCTATGGACTATCATTGTGCATGGTTCCATAACCCTGGACCATAGTGCATATTCTTCTATGTAATTTCAAGGAGGACTTTTCATATGCTTACATGAATTCCTAATAAGAATTTCATATAAACTGGAAAAGTGTTTGCTTGGATCTTAAGTTATACTTAGATTGAATTCAAAGTTATCTGTAGCCTTGAAAATATATCTCTTGCAACAAGATTTCTGAATCCATGTCACTCTTATGTCCTAGTTTCAAATCTAGAGTCGTCCTTCATAACCTAGGTTCTTCATAAAACTACATTCTAGGTTACACACTTAGGCATTCGTGAAGCGCAGTCGTACTATGTTTTTACCTGATAGTTCTTGTATCCGGATCTTGTTATATTGGTTATTGAAGTTTAGGGACTTTAGATCAGGAACAAGATAGATATAAATCATAAAGTTCTCTCCATCTTAGACTTTGTGATTCCTAAAGATAAATATTCAAACTCTTATTTGTTTTTTTTGGATTGTTCTTGAGAGGCGGTTAGTAATCCAGGCTTGTTTGCTAACAAAGTGTAAGTGTTCCAGATTCGTGAGGTTTGCCAGACTTTATAAACTAAAAACATATTTCCCAACCTATATAGAAACATATCAAAAAGGAAATAAAATATGCGTATCTGTCAAAGGCAAATAGGTATCAAAAGTCTTTACTGATGTTGAAGCAACTCTTAGGTTGTAAAGGACGTTAGCTAAGGGAATCAAATGCTTAGAATCTCGCGAGGTTTAAGGGACATAAGGAACACGACTATAACTAATTTGCTTGGAGGGTTAATTCAGTCTCAACTATTCCAATTTGAAGTCTACTAGTAGGATAATTTCTGTAGTGGTTTAATACAGTATGGTGTTCAAAGTTGGACGAGGTCCCAGGATTTTTCTGCAGGTGCATTTTTCCTCGTTTACAAAATTTCAGGTATCTTGTTTTTTTCTTTTTCCGCATTATATTGTGTATCCTTATAATATGGATGGCACAAGTAGTACGTGAATCAATCTAGATAATTTAAGTCCTTATTGTTTGACATAAAAAACAAGACTTGTTCTTGTTGAATTCATATCTTGAAAGATGTATTACAAGTTCCATACATGTTAGAATTATGATCCTCTTAATTCAGATACGAATAGATTGATCTTGGATATTGATATTTGAGATCTTCCAATAAATCTTCTGCACAATCAGGTACACGGACCTTCTGTCGATACATATTGATTTTGCAAATATTTCTCGTTATTGAAGGTAGTTGGTACCCTCTCATTTTCATAGAAGAAGGTAGTTGGTACCCTCTCATTTAAAATATTTCTCGTTATTGAAATTTTTGTAACACCAAATATGCAGTAGTGGTTGTCCATATAGAATATAAGTAATGATATACCTTAAATGAACACGTAAGGATTTTCATACAATTAGATTTAGAGTTGAAAATAAATCTACAATTAAGCGGTCACCAGTAAGTGACCTCCTGGGAAGTTATTGCTGGATGATCGCAACGCTACCCGTTAGGAACTCCACTATGCTGGATGACCCAGTTGCCAAGTGAGGACAGTATCAGTGAAGGTTAGGGTCATTACAAATGGTATTAGAGCCGACACGGTTACTTGTTGAGGGTGAGAAAGTGCACTGGACAGGTAATGCCAGGTGCTGGTCTCATGAGTGACAAAGAACGTCGAAGATCCGGGCTTGAAAATCCGGAGCCAAATACTACTCCATTCTAAAGGGTAAGATTATAATACACGAAGGTTAGCCAAATGAAATTTAAATAATTAATGATATACCCTAAACAAACACCAAGGTATTTTCATCACAATTGGATTTTGAGTTAAAAATAAGTTTGCAGTTAAGCATGATTGGGAGATTCATCCAGAGATAAGTGATCTCCTATGAAGCTATTGTCGAATAACCACAAGGGTACTCGTCAGTGCACATCGGCGGATTACGACAATGGCTAAATGGGGGTAGTGTTGATGGAAGTTCAGGTAATTATAATTTTCACGTGAGTCAAGACATGCCCGCCATTGACCCAAATTTAAAGGGTGACTCAAAAAGTTGTTTTGTATAATCTCCTTCATGGCACGAGCTTCAAACTTGACATGTAATTTGCATCGCATTTTTGGCACCTCCCTCAAGTAAGGTTACATGTATCCCATTATATTTTATTTAGTTTCTGGAAAACATATGAAAGTCTTAGATTTATACAAACGAGAGAAAATTGATAAAATTTTAGGTTTTCGTGTATGACACATATTACCTGTCATACAACCACATATTTTGTCAATAAGTTAAAATATGTTCGTGACCTAAAAAAATATTTTCGAAGTGTAATTATTTTACGAACTAAAATTTGACTTAATGACCCCAGAATTTGTCTACGTGACACATATTCAACTGGAGAATGGGAAGTACAAGTGTTTAGAAATAAATTATACATATAGGGGTGCAGAATCACAAAATTAAATTTTACGCGTATTGATCCACTAAAATATGCACATTGACCCAAAATATACCATTTTGCACAAAATATGTTTTAGGACCAAAAATATGTCACACAACCGGAAATCACTATAACACCTAACATAGGTTATATGTTGGATGATCCTAATTTGCTGTATTTTGCATCCCAAATATTTTTGTTTAATTTGAAAGGAAACCAATAACAATTACTTCGTAACGTGTACTCCGAAACTTCTTCTATTGTAAGCAAATTGGAATAACCAATCCAAATGTTTTTATTGATAAATACCATTTAATCTCTTTTTTGAAGGGAAAGGATTATAAGGGCGATTCATATGGGAATTAGCAATTCCATACGTTTTCCAAGACGTGTACAAATCTAGTTTGTTATATGGTAAAACTAACTAAAAGACACTAATTGGACACACAATAACACTTGTGTCCTCTACACATTGTGTATCTTATTCAAAATTGTTCCAAATATCGATGGTTTTTGGAGAATTAAGATAAGAATTTGAAAGACTTCATTTGGGGATTCGTGAAGCACATATTCATTTATCGTTTTTGCAGTTGTTTCATAATCTGTATCTCGGTTTGATTTAGATTTGTCTAAATTTAGGAAAATATGTTATCGGCCTTGATCATCAGAAAGGAAACCAATAAATGCCATATTTAAGGCAGGGTAGATCCAGTCTTCATAAAGGAATGTGGAGCAATTCCTAGGGCTGTAAAGTGCATCAGCTAGAGGAATCAAGCGCGTAGATTCTTACCATAATCAAGAGATGTATGGACGCAACTGAAGCAGAGTAGCTTGTAGGGTTTATTATGTTTTAACTACGTTCCAACCCGAAGTCAGATAGTAGGCTACTTTTTGTAGCGACTTAATACAATGTATGTTCAAACTGGACGAGTTTTCGAGGTTTTTCTGTTTAAAGTTTTCCTCGTTAACAATTTTTTTTTATGTTTTTATTTACTTTTAATTTCGCATTATATTGATTTAATCTTTGTAATAAAAGTACAACCAAGTTTTACGCCGAATGCCGAGATCTCAACGAGTTTCTCGGACTCGTACATGGGGTAATATAAAATTAACATTCTCACTGAGATGAGTTTTGGTCGAGAAAGTTGCTAGAATCTCCAAAGCTCAGCTAATCTCAACCGAGATCTCTTTTTGGTAATCGAAAAAAAATTAGGGGATCTTTTATCATGAACATGAATGACAAAGGGAGGAGAAAAGAGGACCTTGGTTTTTTTTTTTAAGGATATCAAAACGATAAGTTTAAGCCAAAACTCAAATGTTTTGTTAATTAAGTAAAGCAATCAAATCGAGTGTT
Organism: Papaver armeniacum; assembly: GCA_023531295.1. Classification (NCBI taxonomy): domain Eukaryota; kingdom Viridiplantae; phylum Streptophyta; class Magnoliopsida; order Ranunculales; family Papaveraceae; genus Papaver; species Papaver armeniacum. The sequence goes on along the minus strand of JAJJWW010000712.1, from coordinate 112,255 downwards.
CACTTATTTATCAGTTTCCTTTGAAATAAAATTAAGAACACAAAGCTCATTTGACTACCACCAGAATCATGGTCTCTTTGTGCATATCCTCGCTTATTTGTTCACATGAAGCTTGAGCACAAACCAATTCAACATGTTATGTACAATAAAGTCAAGGGAAAACTTATATCAGTAGGCTTGAGTGGCAATGGCTACCATCAATAAACCCCTAATAAATAGGCCGAGTTCCATCTAAATCATCAATTTCTTCTTCTTAATCCCTACTTCTTTTGTCTTCATAGTTCTTGACAACACCTTGACATATATATGATTCTATTTTTCATATTTCTCCTTCTTTATCACCACTTTTATATCTTTTTATCCTCAATGTTTTTTTGTTGCCATGGAAGAGGATTGATCTGTTTTCTAAAATACAATACTTGTTCCATTCTCAAGATAAACATGTTTCATGTGACATCTTCTCTTGTACTTAAACTAGAGTAATGAAAAAAGGTTTCTCGAGATATAAAAGTATAAATTATACCATAGTTATAAATATGAGTTTAATGATGCGATATCTTTTTTTATCCTCAATGTTTTTGGTTGGTATGTTAATCTTCTTTGCCATTTGGAATCTAGAAATTCCCATTTATTCTGATCTCGATTTCTTTTCTAAAATACAATACTTGTTCCATTGAAAGATCAAGATAAACATGTGGGGATGTGTATACATGAGTGTGACATCTATCTTGTACTTAAACTAGAGTAATGAAAAAAAAAGGTTTCTCGAGATATAAAAGTATAAATTATACACATAGTTATAAATATGAGTATTGAAATAATGATGCGATTATTATTTCGTGATTTCAGTGAAAACCCCTTTAAGATAAAGTTGTCCATGTATCGTTGTTCAATCGAGATGGAACCGAAGTCCTAAGTTGACTACATTGGTTGGTATGTTAATCTTCTTTGTAATTTAATAACTTCTATTTGAGATTATCTAGGTAAATTCCCTGTCTGCTTTATCCTTGTTTAAGAGTTCATGCAAGGAAATGTCTATAAATTTCGAAATCCAATTTTTTTTTGCAAACACGCTTTGACAGAAATAAAAAATCATATGTTGTGTTGAACTAAGTTGAGATTGTAATAAATAGTTTCTGCAAATAGATAAATCTTCGATACGAACTACGGATTTAACCATCTTTGAAGAATAAACCAAGATACTATGAAGACAACAGAAGGGATCAACATTGGTTGTTGATCCAGTATGAAGAAAGCAGTATGGATCAACATTGAGAGTTGATCCAATATGGTCGGGTCAACTGGTATGGTTGACATGAAGTGAATGGATCAACAAGTATTGTTTACACGTGGTACGGTATTTAGAAGTTTACTTTGGTTGCAAGTATTACTGGTTTTAAGAGTTTGTTTACGTGAGAATTGTCTAGAAATTTCTTTGTTAGAGTTTGATTATGTTAGGAAAGTCTTTTTACTTGAGAGTCAAGTTTGTTAATCATATAAATAGGCTATTGAGCCATGAGTCGAATACATCAATTAAGAGAAGCTTGTTTGAGTTTAGTTTCTGTGTGTTTCATTAAGTCTTTGATATCAGATTTTCTACATCTGGTATCAGAGCACTGGTATCAGGTTTTAGGAATGTGGGTATGAGTTGTTGATTTGAAGAAGATGACAAGTTTAAGTTCAATAAGGTTCCGGTGTTTGAAGGTAAAAACTTTGAACACTGGAGGTTGCAGATGGAGAATATTTTCATATTCCAAGAGGTATGGGATATTGTGAAAGATGGTTATGTAGAACCAGCAGAAGGAGTTGTACTTGAAGGAGTCATGCAAACTCGTTAATCGAAAATGTAGAAAGAAGAATTCCAGAGCTACATATATTCTTCATCAAGGTATTCATGAATCTCTCATGGATAGAGTTATCTACATTAAAGATGTGAAAAGAGCATGGGATGGTTTAATAAGCTACTACACAAGTTCTGAAAAGGTTAAGAAGGTTAGATTACAAACCTTGAAAAGAAAATATGAACTACTACAGATGGAGACAACTGAAACAATTTCAGAGTTTTTCTCAAAAACACTGAATATTGTTAATGAGATGAAGGCCAATGGCGATACAGTAGAAGATTCAACTGTTGTAGAGAAGATTTTAAGAAGCTTGCCTGAGAAGTTTGAATCAAAGGTTACTGCTATATAAGAATGCAACACAGTTGCAACCATGACTCTTAATGAGTTATTGGGTTCATTACAAGCTTATGAACAAAGATTGTTGAAGAAAACAACAGCTGCAAAACAAGTTGAAGCAGCACTTCAAAGTCAAGTTAGTTGGAGAAGTAATCAAGGAAAATCTAATGCTGGAGGTTCTCAAGGAGGATACAATAATGGAGGAAGATCAAATAATGGAAATTACAGGAAGCCATATGATAAATCAAAAATACAATGTTATAACTGTGGAGACTTTGGACATATTGCTACTGAGTGTTCAAAACCAAGAAAGACAGTTGCTAATAACTACAAAGTAAATTTCAAAGCAAATATAGTAGAAAGTCAAGAAGAAGATGAAGAAGAAAAGAAAGCTGAAAATATGTTGTTGGCTTGTCATACATCTGAAGAACAGCCTCAACATAAGTGGTATCTAGATACAAAGTTGCGGTAATCATATGTGTGGAAGAAAAGATTTGTTTGATAATCTTGATGAATCAGTGCGTTCAACTGTGAAGTTTGGAAACAATTCTACAATTCCAGTTATGGGAAAAGGAAGAATTGGAATAGTTCTGAAGAATGGTGCAAAAACATATATTATGGATGTCTTTTATGTACCAGGTTTGCATCAAAATCTCTTGAGTATGGGTCAATTATCTGAAAGAGGTTATTCTATGAACATCTTCAATGGTGTTTGTACAATTCGAGATCGTTTTAGAAGACTTATTACAAGAGTGCAGATGACTAAGAATAGATTGTTTCCTTTGAATATTCAATATCAAAAGGAAAGATGTTATAGTAGTCATGTTCATGATGATGCTTGGTTGTGACACAAGAGAATGGGGCATGTGAACTTCAACAATTTACTAACCTTAGCAAAGAAAGAGATGGTATATGGATTACCTTTTATTGAACTTCCAGAAGCAAGATGTGAAAATTGCATCTTTGGCAAGCAGCACAAAGATCCATTCCCAGTCAACAAAGCCAGAAGAGCTGATCAACAATTGGAGATTGTCCATAGTGATCTGTGTGGTCCTATTGAAGTAACTTCACATGGAGGTAATAACTATTTCATAACTTTCATTGATGATTTTAGTATAAAAGCATGGGTATATTTGCTTAAACAAAAGAGTGATGCTTTTCATGCTTTTAGAAGTTTCAAAGCTTATCTTTGAGAAACAAATTGGTAAGAGTATTCAAAATTTTGAGAACTGATAGAGGAACCGAGTACACTCGTTGTTGACAAGTTTATGGAAGAGCATGGCATTCAACATCGGCTAACAAAGAAGATATACACCACAACAAAATGGAGTTGCGAGAGAGGAAGAATAGAACCATCATGGAAATGGCAAGAACAATAAGAAGAACAAAAGATTTATCAAAAAGTTTTTGGGGTTATGCAGTTGATATAGCTGTGTATTTACTCAACAGATGTCCTACAAATAGTTTGAACAACAAAACACCAGAAGAGGCATGGAGAGGAGTAAGACCAAGTGTAAGACATCTGAGAATTTTTGGGTGCATTGCATATGCACATGTGCCAAAAGAATTGAGAAAGAAGTTGGATGATAAGAGTGAAAAATGTATTCTTGTTGGTTACTTCAGTGACTAAAGGATACAAGCTATATAATCCAGAAACTAGAAAGATAGTTATAAGTAGAGATGTTATATTTGATGAAGATTCACAATGGAATTGGAATAATGGATCAACAACCAGTGTTGATCCACATAACAATGGATCAACAAGGGATGTTGATCCACATGATATTGGATCAACTAGAAATGTTGATCCACCTCCTGCTGTCAGAACAGTTCCAAATGTAGTTGAAGAAGAAGTGCAAGCTCAAGACAATGTGGAAGAACAACATGAAGAAGCAAGAGCGAAGCGGTACAACAACAAGAAACTACAAGACCAAGAAGAAAATATGTCATACCCGCTAGGTTGAATGATTATGTTTTAACAAGAGATGATGAAGATGATGATGATGTTGTGAACTTTGCATTATTTGGAGATTATGATCCTGTAGCTTATGAAGAAGCATTTAAAGAACAAGGTTGGATTCAATCCATGAATGAAGAACTAAAGTCAATTGAGAAGAATGACACATGGGAATTAACAAAACTTCCACCAGGAAAGAAACCCATTGGTGTTAAGTGGGTTTATAAAACAAAATATAAGTCAAATGGTGAAATAGAGAGAAATAAAGCAAGGTTAGTTGCTAAGGGTTATAGACAAAGACAAGGAGTTGATTATTCGAAGTGTTTGCACCGGTTGCAAGACTTGATACAAGAAGAATGATCATTGCTTTAGCTGCACAAAAGCAATGAAAGATATTTCAGATGGATGTGAAGTCAGCATTCTTGAATGGAGTTTTGGAAGAAGAAGTTTATGTAGAGCAACCAGCTGGCTACATTATGGAGGGGAAAGAGAATGAAGTATACAAGCTAAATAAAGCTTCGTATGGTTTGAAACAAGCACCAAGATCATGGTATACAAGAATAGATTCTTATTTTCTCAAGAAAGGTTTTACAAGATGTCCACATGAGCATACTTTGTATTTGAAAGATGATGGTGCTTTGCAATCATATCATAGTGTGTCTCGTATGTGGATGATCTCATATTTACTTTGGAAATAGTACTTGAGATGATCAATGAATTCGGGAGGATATGGTGAAGGAGTTTGAGATGACAGATCTTGGTTTGATGTCATATTTTCTTGGTATTGAAGTACAAAGAAAGCGAAAGAGGAATTTTTATTAATCAACAAAGGTATGTCAAGGAATTTTGAAGCGTTTCAAGATGGATAATTGTAATCCAATCTTAACACCAAAGGTAGAAGAAAGATTGAAGTTGACAAAAGATGGATCGGAGAGCTTGTGAATTCAAGAGATTTTAAAGGTCTTGTTGGATGTTTAAGATATTTGATCGCTGAAGACCCGACATCATGTATGCGATTGGTTTGGTTAGTAGGTTCATGGAAGCTCCTAGACAATCACATTTACAAGTCGCAAAACGTATTCTCAAGTATGTAAAAGGAACAACAAGCATGGGAATACTTTATACTATCTCAGAAGATCCAAAGCTGGTTGGTTTCACTGATAGTGATTGGGGTGGAGATACAGAGGGAAGAAAAAGTACATCAGGTTATGGATTTCAGTTGGGAACTGGTTTTTTCTTTGGTCATCTAAGAAGCAACAAGTTGTTGCATTATCTACAAAAGCCGAGTATATAGCTGCTAGCAACTGTGCTACACAAGCCGTATGGTTAAGAATGATCTTTGAAGTCTTTGTTTCAAGAACAAGACACCAACAACAATAGTTTGTGATAATAAGTCGACAATATCACTAACTAAGAACCCCGTGTTTCATGGGAGAAGCAAACACATTGATATTAAGTATCATTACATTAGAGAGCTAGTCGGAACAAGGAAGTTCTTTGTGGAGTTTGTTGAAAGCAAAGAACAGGTTGCAGACATTTTCACCAAGTCCTTGAAGTCTAACACTTTCATTTACTTGCGTGGAAATCTTGGTATGGTTAGCAAAGAGTATCTTGGTTTAAGGGAGGATGTTGAAGAATAAACCAAGATACTATGAAGACAACATAAGGGATCAACATTGGTTGTTGATCCAGTATGAAGAAAGCAATATGGATCAACATTGAGAGTTGATCCAATATGGTCGGGTCAACTGGTATGGTTGACATGAAGTGAATGGATCAACAAGTATTGTTGACACGTGGTACGGTATTTAGAAGTTTACTTGGGTTGCAAGTATTACTGGTTTTAAGAGTTTGTTTACGTGAGAATTGTCTAGAAGTTTCTTTGTTAGAGTTTGATTATGTTAGGAAAGTCTTTTTACTTGGAAGTCAAGTTTGTTAATCATATAAATAGGTTGTTGAGCCATGAGTCGAATACATCAATTAAGAGAAGCTTGTTTGAGTTTAGTTTCTGTGTGTTTCATTAAGTCTTTGATATCAGATTTTCTACAAGGAGGATTGAGCCGATTCATCTTAACCTGTCTATTTAGGAGACTATTAGTAGCAGCTAGGGCTAATCAGTAATCACTAACCAGCTAAGTTTAGTTACTCCTTTTACCCATAGTTCATTGGAACTATTTTGGTTCCACTCAATACAGCATTTAGCTTAAAATTAGCCATCAAACTCCCCCACCAGGGCCACCACCATGTGAACAATTATAACACAACAAAACAATTAGACTTTGCACTGAAAATATAATTTCCTTTTGAGAAGAATTTTCTTCATTATTATGATATGAGAGTAGAATGAATGATTCAGTATCATTCACGGCTTAATGAATACGACGCTCAATGCATAAGAACATGTACCGTTGGATTTGTTATCGTAGAAATATACATAAAATAACGTGAAATGTGTCATTTTAGAAGTGCATGCAGCATGCTCATAGTATTGTTACGAGTCAAATACATACTTCAAACATTTCTCTGAATTCACAGAACAAAGTAAAACATCTAAAGAAAAGAGTTTAATCCATGACGTTCTAAAGTGGCTGAATCTTTGAATCATGATGACTCATAAGTGATGAGAAAATATTTTGGTTTTGCCATTTTTGCAAGGTAAAATCAGCAAAGACATTGGTGTTCTCATCTCCTGTTTCTTCATTCATGGAACTTCTGTTGGTGAAGCAGAAGCCAAGAGGGCCCATCTGGTCTTCTTCAATCACAAACAAAGGGACCCATATTCTTATCATAAAATAGTTGATTTAGCAAACCACTAAACCGTCCATAAAGAACGGAGGTTATTTCAGAGATGGCAATTCCTCCACTTTGCAACTTGGTTAGACTACGAAAGATGAAGAAACTTGTAGCTTTGAGATAGAAAAGAAAAAAAAAGAAAAGATAACTAAGCCATCCACACACATACATACACATAACACAAACTCTTTTTCGATAGATTCAGGGTTCACACATTCTTCACTTTTTCTTATGTGTGTTTGTCTGTATTAACTTTTTATCAATAATCACTTTTTGTTTTTACCCCCTAACTCTCACCTTTTGACCGAAGAGTGGAAAATGTAGACGAACAACAAACATGGTCCCATTATAATCCTTATCCGTTCGATGTTCGAATCCAACGTTGCAGGTGCATTCTCCCAAGTGCTACCATGGCAAAAGAAAAGACTGCTACCATGATGACGTCTTGCAAGTACCTTGAAATCTCCGTATCTCACTCTTCTCTTTTCTCAGACTCTACGGACTGAGTTATTTTAAATTACAGATGTATAAATATACACGTGTCAGAAGTGAAATCATAGTGATTCAGAGGTTGCGGGGCCATATACTACATCGCCACATCATGAGTGGCCTTATTACTGAAAAGAGTGAAGTGGAAAGATAGAGAGCTGCTGGAAAGCAACTCCTGCATGGCACTAGTACTATTCATGGTGCTAGGGTTTTGGTCTTTTCATTCAGTCCCCGCCCCGCCCGTATTATTATTATCGTTTTCTCCTCGTGGGTCCCAATTTGTTTTGGGCTTTTCTTTCCAAGTGGGACCCACATTCCACTGGTTTTTCTTCCTCTTCTTATATATCTCAAAAATGAAACCATAACTCTCCCTCCTCAAATCTCTTTTAACTCCTCTCTTGTTTTTTCTCCTCTTATGAACAAACAGCCGATTTGACTCAGTTGATTACAGTAGTTTATTCATTGATTGATTCAAGGGGGAAAATGGCTTATATGTGTACCGACAGTGGAAACTTAATGGCAATAGCTCAACAAGTAATCCAGCAAAAGCAACAGCAACAGCAGCAGCAGCAGCAGCAATTGCAACAACAGCAGCAGCAAGAAATCCACCAGCAGCAACAACAGTTTCTGGGTGTGAATCCATTTTCATGGTGTGTGCAAACTCAAAACCCTAGTCCGCCATCTTCTTTCGGTTTTGGTCTTACTGGTACTGAACCGTATACAGTTGGTGTTGGAGGTGGTGGCTGTGTGTCTGATGCTGGTGGTGATGAATCTGATCCACTTTCTTCTTTTCCTCATTTAGATCATCATTCGATTGGTTTTAGACTTGCAGATGAGTTTGAATCAGATGATTGGATGGAGACCTTAATCAATGGTGGTGCTGGTGGTCATGGTAATGAAGATTCACCAGAGAGTTCTGAACTTGCTTTTTATAATAACAACGATCCATTTGTTACTTGTTCGAGCCGACTCAGTACTCAATCCTCAAACCCTTCTTCTGATCTATGTCCTCCTATCATCTTCCCATCGGACACTCAACAGAAAAACCCTAATCTACTTCAATCTCATCATCAACATCAGCTTCCAACATGGGTTCCAACGCCAGTTCTTCAACCTCAGGATTTACCATCTCTGCAAAACTCATCATCTCTTCTTCAAAAACCCCAAGTCTTATCTCAATCTTCTTCTGAAGCTGAATCAATTTCTCCACTGTTAAAATCGCTTCTTGAATGCGCTCTAATCTCAGAATCAGAACCTGAACATGCTATTAAATTACTTAATCGAGTTCGTGAATCAGTTTCTGAACATGGTGATCCAACTGAACGAGTCGCGTTTTACTTCTCTGAAGTTCTTTACAATCGATTAATCTCACCTAAGATTTCAAAGACCAATCCGTTGACTGATTTTGACCAAGCTTCATGCTCATCAGAGGAGGTTACTCTTTCTTACAAAACTCTGAACGATGCTTGTCCATATTCAAAATTCTCTCATTTGACTGCAAATCAAGCGATTCTTGAAGCTACTGAATCAGCAAATTATATACACATTGTTGATTTTGGAATCGTTCAAGGTCTTCAATGGGCAGCACTTCTTCAAGCATTAGCAACTCGATCAGCTGGTAAACCAGCCATGATTAGAATCTCAGGAATTCCAGCTCCAACTCTGGGTAGATCTCCAGCTGCATCTCTTTTGGCTACTGGTAATCGTTTACGTGACTTTGCGAAACTATTAGATCTTAATTTTGAGTTTGAACCAATTTTAACTCCAATTCATGAATTAAACGAGTCTAGTTTCCGAGTCGAGAAAAATGAGGTTCTAGCTGTAAATTTCATGCTTCAACTTTACAATTTGTTGGATTCAACTAATTGTGCAGTAGAGAGAGCTCTTAAACTTGCTAAATCGTTAAACCCTAAAGTCGTTACACTCGGAGAATATGAAACTAGTTTGAATCATGTCAGTTATGTAGATAGGTTTAAAAATGCACTGAAGTACTATTTAGCTGTATTCGAATCGCTTGAACCAAGTTTAGCCAGAGATTCTTCGGAACGTATTCGGGTAGAGAGGTTGTTGCTTGGTAGAAGAATAGCAGGTGTTGTTGGTCCTGAAGAAGGGCTGGTAAGACGTGAAAGAATGGAAGAATATACGCAGTGGAAAGTATTGATGGAAGCTTGTGGGTTTGAATCATTTCCTCTTAGTCATTACTCTGTGAGTCAAGCTAGAATTTTACTATGGAACTATAATTACAGTTCTAAGTATTCCATAAAAGAATCAGCACCAGGGCTTCTCTCTTTAGCCTGGGATGATATCCCACTTCTTACTGTTTCTTCATGGCGTTGATTAGAATTTTACTAGTATTAATCGGGTTCTTTTTACTTTGTTTATTGTAATTGTGGAATATATACTGGTTTTCCCTCCCAAGACTCTCCATGAATTGATCATAAGAAATGGATCATTTCGTCGGGGTTTCTAGAACGGAGAAAGAATCCTTGTTGGGTTTGGGAATTTCGCCACTAGGTAGTTTGAATCATCTTTTTGTTAAGTTCCTCTAGTTACAGGTTTCAGTAAGAACTTTCTTAACTGTAAAAAGAAGTTGTTCCCTTGTTGTATTTGGAAGGTGTCTGTAATTCTGTAAATACAGGTTTTAATGAATGGAGATGGAGTTATTATTTCAGTTTCTTTTTTAATTTAATACACTAGTAAGTCCTGTTGGTCTTCTGTTTTTTGAATCAAACAATTATTGATATTACAAGGAAAGATTTGGTCCCCCTTCTTACCATCTTTCTCTTTTCTAGTTTTGAACTTGAATTGCTAAAGATTGGGTTTCTTTAGATATGGAAATGGGTCATTTTCTTTACAGTAGCTCTGATGGCTTTGATGCAGGGTAACAGAGCTGTATTATTTTGAATTATAGGTCTTACATTTCCATCCATTTTCCTGACATTAGCTTATGTGAAAATGAGGTCATTTTCTTCTTTCCCTTGTTCACTTCCAGCACTTGTCTTAATCTTTTATGAGCCACTGAACATCCAATAGAAATCATAATTTTTTTTAGGTCTATTATCAATGTTGATTAATTATTTGGTTGGTTAAGATCTAGTGGAGATTATTTCGTAGCTATAGCTTGGTTATCTCCTCAATGAGTCAAATGGCTGCTACAACGATGTGTAAGAAGAGTAGAGAGTTTTGATATGTAATCATGAATTAAGAGAACCCTACCCTAATTGGAAGTCATTTTCATATGAAAAAATGAGAAAATTATTCTGTTAGAGCATACTGTATTGGAAGATTGATCAATGCACTCAATCTTGCATTCACATTGTTAAACATTTTCTACAATGATGACAAATAAAACTCATATGTCAAATTTCAAACAACCCAAAAAAATAAATATATCAGGTTTCTCATCAGCCAAACCTGCCTACAAAATCACAAACTCCATGATATAGAACCTTACAGTGGTAATTCTTGGAGCAAAAATATCACACTTCAAATTATCTTCCATCAGTCAGCATTACATGCTAACTCTCCATGTCCAGCTTGTACTATCCCGTCTCTCTCAAGTTATGTGCACACAAGTGACATTGCAGCTCTGTCTGGAGAGAGTGAAAGTTGACAATGCAAGAATGGACCCAACTTCACCGTGTAGGACTGGTTGTGTTGTCATTAGCAAGAGGGCCGGCTGTACCAAGTTACCACCACTATTTAGACTGATTTGTGACGTTTCTTCAGAAGAGAGTTGCATAGCCAAGACATGATGTCTCTGTAAGTCATCTTGGGTCATTTAGATTTTCTCTGATCGAAAATCTACCTATCTAGAAAAATTGCCCTCGGGCAGAGGGTTATGTTTGCTGTAAAATCAACCTATTAAGATGACACTCCTCCTCTCGCTCTCTTTTCAAAGGGCTAGTGTACTACAGTGGAACAATCAGACAGGTTTGGTCCATATTTTGACTCTGTCCTCAAGTGCCAGAATGACGTAATCAACCACTTCCATAACGGTCGGATGGTCCTACTTTTTCTTAATTCAGATATTTTAGCGTCTACACATGCTCCACGTGTACGACTGTTTAATCAGCTGACAATCCAATGGACATACCAATGGTGGCCTCCACTATTTTACGTAATATTTACTCTTTTTCCCATAGGACAAGGTCTACATTTTCGTGTTATAGTTTTTTATTTATACAGCTTCCAGGGTTCCAATTTCACCCCTGGCCCTGTTAAATGAAATAAGAGTTTAAGATGCAAAGTTCATTTGTTTGTCCGTTATCGTCCTTCACTTGAGTAATTTTTTTTTTGAAAGAACTTGAGTAAAATATCCCATTTATTACCGATTATAAGCTCAACCAATGCGCTTGAAAAGCTCGGTGCGGGCATGAATACAATGCCTGGAGACGCTATACTGAGGGGTCCGGGGGCGTAGCCCTCCCGGCTGTGTTCGACCCGACAGGTCGTCATGGGGTCTGTGGGCGGCGCCCTCTGCAGAAAGTGCGAGACAAGCGTCTCGTAGAATTTTTTTCTACGAGAAAATTGAATTTCGATGGGATTTTGCAAAATCAATTTGGGGCTACTCTATATTCTTAGTTATATGAACTATTTTGACTACCGAATATGGTTGGATATTTGCAAAGAGAGCAAGGATAATCGGAAGTTAGGATAACTTAATTTACTACCGATTATAGGCTCAACCAAAATTTCAAAAAAAAAAGGATTTTTGCAAAATCAATTTGGGCTACTCTATATTCTTGTAGTTATATGAACTATTTTGACTACCGATTATGGTAGAATATTTGTAAAGAGAGCCATTGTATAATCTAAGTCATGATAACTCTTCCTTTCTTACCGATTATAGGCTCAACCAAAATTCCAAAAAAAGGATTTTCGCAAAATCTCATTTTGGGGCTACTCTATATTCTGGAGTTAAATAACCTAAATTCCCTACCGATTATGGTAGGATATTTGCCAAAGGTCTACTTTAATCGGGAGTCAAGATAACTATTTTGACTACCGATTATAGGGATAGTCAAAATTCAAAAGATAAAGGATTTTACTTTATATTCTAAGTTATACAAACCAAATTTACTCCCGATTGTATAGTTATCTACCGATTGAAAAGGGTAGTTTGGGATTAAAAAAATGCCACGAAAATAACCTACCGATTGTGAAATAACCTACCGATTATGACAGCTTTTACGTTTTGTGTCGCCCCTAATTCTTTTGGGGTCGCCCCTAAAGACCCCAGGTAAAATATACTGTGTGGCAACTTGTATCTTTACTGTTGTCAAAAGCGTAAAATCTGCTGACGTGTGTTGAGTGTGTCGATAATTTTTTGTTTTGTTTCCTTATATAATCTCAGTCCTGTATTTGTTTACACCAAATAAATGGGCAAACCAGGCAGGTGTGGTCATGATCATGTCAGCACCAATCCGTACTTTTCTGGACAGTAAGTAGGCTATAGCCTCGTAGGGTAGCTGAGTAGCTAGAACTCCCGTTACCCGTGCTGAGCCGGTCAGTTTCTACTTGTCCACCTAGATACTGTCCCCCTCCAAACATTGTAATAATCAATCTCTCTTTTTCGTCTGGGTGGTTTTGGAGTTGTTGACCACGAGGCATAGCACAACATATCGCTCTAAAATATATCATGCCACAACTAGCACAACATAGTATGGTGGTGTAGAAAATAAAGACATTACTACCACCTATTCCGTTCAAGAATTTCAAGCCCAGTAAATTTAACACAAAATTGGTTAAATAGAACAAAATCAATAATTCCTAGGTGAATAGACTTGTAAATTTTGATACTGTTTATATGGATAGGAATTAAAAAAATACTTTTCAATTATCCATTTTGGATATTTCACCTCGAAAAAAAAAAAAAAATACCTTTTACCTAAAATACCCATAAACCAAGTTGTTTATAAGCTTCTGACGTTAAGTATTTGTTTAAACTTCTTCCAAACAGTCTCCGAACGGTCTATTACCCATATTTACATATCTACATACACAGTAACACACTAAGTACGTACTCACTACATCCCTCCTTTTACAGATTATGACTTCAGTGAGACGTAAGAAAAGAGACAAAAAGTCTTTTGCAGTGGGTAGTGTTGACTTTATAGCCATAACCCAGTTCCTTGACAGTATCAGCCATGCTCATCTCCTTCTAATCTCTGCAAAAATGTCATCAAAGTCATTTTGGTTGCTTACATAAAATAAATCCACTTGCCTGTCAACCAACAAATGTAGCAAACAGTAAATTAATGATGATGTAAGTATGACTGAAATTAAAAAAAAAAATTGTTAACTACCCCAGTAGCTTGATTGGTAGCACAAAAAACTATAGAGAGTTCATATCATCCGAATTACGCAATGGAGATACTAATAGCATAGTCCTATTTTCATCTCCAACAACACACCATTTGAATAAGCGAATTCACAGTGTCTGCAACTCCCTCTAACCGTGATAAACACAAAACAATGTTCTGAATCTGCGCATTTAGAATCCATCGCACCCACGTTCACACATAATTTTGACTCATACAGAAGCTTTGTCCTACAGAAAAACAACAACAACAACTACAATCAATCTCCCTACCAGAATTATTATTTTTTTTATATAAAATTACCTATAATTATGGCGTCAAGCTCTTCAGAATCAGATAAAGCAAGTCCAAATGCAATTGTCTCAGAAACTAAGAATTTTAACTCATTCAATACATCTCGGAGAAGAAACTCACGAGGAACAACCATACTTCTTGATAATGCCTTACATAATACAACACTGGAATTTGGTTTATCCACTTGATATCAAAAGATAGCAGCTAGTAGTAGAGAATTTAGTTGAATGCTACTCGTAGGGTCATCTTCTCCATAAAACTTCATATAATAATTTACTTCCTTCCTTTCCATTATAAAATTGTGACAACAACTAAATTAAACAGAGGTAGTATTTAATGCAACATATGATGAAATCAGTTTCGTCCATTAACAATACAAGATGCAATCATTTGTATCCAAATGGAAACACAAGATGAAACCAGTTTCATCCTTGTTTAAATTTATATGAAACAATTTTAGCTCAATCCAAACAAGGATGATACCAGTTTCATCCAAGTATAAGCATGGATGAAATTAGAATAATTTCAAAACAGACTATATCGTTATTGCATTAGCTCTATGACGATCATAAACAACATATCTAGACCAATAATTGATTTTTATTTGTTACTTACAATGAGAGTAGGGCAAAACATGAATGAAAATAATTTCATCTCAATCCAAAACAAGATGAGACCAATTTTCTCCTTGTATTACATGGATAAAGTCAATTTCAGCTCAATCCAAAACAAGATGAAACTGGTTTTCATCCTAGTATAACATGGATGAAAATAATTTCAGCTCAATCCAAAACAAGATGAAACCAGTTTCATCCTAGTATAACATGGAAGAAAATAATTTGAGCTCTATCCAAAACATGATGAAACTGGTTTTCATCCTAGTATAACATGGTTGAAATCATTCAAAATAGACTATATCAGTACACATATCTTTGTAAAATCACATACAACCAAAAATCTCAATTCACATGACCACATTCAAACAGGATTCTATATTAATGGTAATCAAACAACATTTTTAACCTAAATTTCATTTCTATTTCAACATTTCAATCAAAAAACATGTTTTTCCTAAAATTAAAAAACAAAAACATGAATTAGGGTTAAGAAACTTACGGGAATTCGTCTTGAATTGATGGATGATAACAACATAATACTATTCTTTTCAATAATTTAGGGAATTTAAAGAACATAAATCACAATCGGTAATAGAGGTGGTTGTGTCGATGGTGAACGCTTTGTAGTCCAGTTATCTGTATTGCTGATGGCGGTGGTGGCGAATCTGAGAGATTTTGGTGTTAGTGTTTTTGGTCGTGACGATGATGGTCTTGTTTGTCGATGATGATATTAATGGTAGTGATCTTGGAGGAAGCTTGGTTGTGGTTTTGATGGGGGAAGGAAGAAGATAACGAAGAAGAGAGATTTGAGATGAGAAATGGGAGAAGATAACGAAGAAGAGGGGCTTTATGGTCTGTATTTAATTTTTTATTTTAACTTTCCATTTGACCCAGACCTTATGTTACCTGTCCAGTTGAACCATATATAACACCTTATTGGGCATATAGCCGATTTTCAGTAAATTTAAGTAATACGGTAATCTTTTTCCAAGAATTAAATTTTAATGGATGAATTCCTTAATAAAATTTGGTTGGACCAATTGAAATATATGGTAATCCAAAATTTAAAATCACGTTGATACTTCTGCATTTTAAAATGGATGCACTCAACTAATTTTGATGTGAAATTTTAATTTTAAGAATTTTAAACCAATTTTACGACGAATTGATCTTAGATATTAAGGAATTCCTACTTAATCTAATAATATGAAAAGGGAAACAAAACATAAAAATAAAGATAAAATTTTTGCAGTGGAAATAATAGGGAAAAGTAAGAGATAGAGAAGGATAAGAACTTGGTATTGATAAAGAGGCATCAATCTATTACAAACATATAATATTCTCTTATATACATGAAAGGGAAGACCTATTCATCTAATGGACCGCACATCCATGGGCCATATGCCCTATAACACTCCCCCTTGTGCGGTTCAATAACAAAGCTTTATACATAGTGCTTCACATATAGTGCTTTAAATGTAGTTCTTCAAATGTTGTTCTCTCCTAGATGACTTGTGCCGAAATCAATTGCCTAATTAAAACCTTGACAAGGGAAAAATCCAGTGGGACAAAACCTTGGTACAACTCTTCACATGTAGTACTTCACATGTTGTCTCATACTTTACATGTAGTTCATCACATGCAATACGATCTTCAAAGACCGACATGTCTAAGTTAATTGCCTCGTTAAAACTTCTTTAGGAAAATCCAGAGGAACAAAACCTGAACTAAAGAAAGAGTACAATATTAAGCAAACTTAGAACATAGTTGGATGCGTATACGTTGCCTCATTAAAACCTTGACAAGGAAAACCCCAGTGGGACAAAACCTTGACGAAGGGAAAAGAGTACAACGTGACAGATGCAAGTAAAGGTGATCCGTTGCAGATGATCACTTTGCTCCGTTGAAGTTGATTAGTTGCTTCACAACTCATAAGGTAGAAAATCCTTGTGGGAAAGACAATAGCCTTAGTTAGCAAATTACTTCATGGTGTTTGTTATTGTATCATTAAAAACCTTGCCGAGTAACAAAACCCTGTGGGAAAAAGCAACCTCGGTGAAGGAAAATAGTTCAACACACCATTAGATGCTCCCCCTGATGCCAGACAATTTTCATTAGTCTAATGCAGTCAGAGGAAGTTTATCACACTTTACTTTGGTGACTTGAATGTTTATATGACCTTGTTGTTGATTCTGGAAGTTACGTTGCTTAACAGAATATCGCGTTTCATTTCTTTGATTCAGATATTTTTGGTAATATCGACGTGATCTTTATGTCTTCAACGTTCAACATACTTGATGTTTTTAGTGTTGTCTCGCTAAAAACCTTGTCGAGTAACAAAACTCTTTGGGAAAAACTATTCTCGATCGAAGGGAAAAAGAGTACAACACATCTTCAATTTCGAAGTAAAATATGTCGACATCATATCCTTGGATCCTCCCCTGATGTCGGAATCTCCCCCTGATTACTTTCAGATTTGTTCCAGACAGTTCCTTTAGTCATGTACTTTTCGAAACTGAATATCGGTAATGACTTAGAAAATAGTCTACCATATCTCCCCCTGATTACTTTTGTTAGAGAAGAGATTATTGTTCCTTCATAGTCAATAACCTTTGGATTGCAGTTCCTATAGCATTCCTTTTTATGTCTTTGCAGGGATAAAACAAACTCATGTCAATGGTTACTTTTAAGTACATGATTACATTCATTGTACCATTACAATGATATTGCGTCGGCGCTGAGATATATCTAGCTAACAAGTTCACTGAGGATGTAAAATTTAATCGAGTACATTATTATACTAAGTACAACAATGCGTCTATTGTACTTAGATATGGGAATTTCATCTCCCAACACATCTTCGCCATCTTCCTTTAGATGAAATAGTCAGTTACTTACATTTGAACCTCGACTAATCATGGGAGTGCTATCATGATGCATGTCTTTGTTAAATTGCCTGACAACTTTAGACATATGCAAATTGGTGGAATAATATACCACAAGCTCAGTATTCGGTCGAGCTTTCCCCATACTTTCATCTCAAATTCGGATTTCAAATAGCTTTTAAGGTCTCTTATTACATCAAGAGTACCCATCATGTCTGTACCATCGACATAGATAGCTACAATTCCAAATCAGGAACTTTCTTGTGAATACGCAAGGAAAAATAACTTACTTGTATATCCCCTCCAAATCAAATAGTCACTTAGACGGGTATACCACATCCGCCTGATTGCTTCAATCTATAAGTGAGCGTTATATCTAACTAGAAACGCACTTTGTGGTTTAGAGTCACTTAATTTGGGTAACAAAAGGCTATCAAGTACTTTTGTAAATATCTTCTATCTCTTGATTCTTTCAGAGATACGTAATAACCACATACATATGCTGCATTTCAAGTCCTTTTGAAATTACCAAGCTAACTAAGTAGCTGAACACTATAAAGTTCATTACAATAGAACAATTCCAGGGCTTTGTGAGAAACCTCGCGCCACAAGGCCAGTCTTTATACTTTAAGACTGTTTTCTTCTCATTATGCTTTGTGACAAATTAATCATGTATGTCCAATAGGCTTTACACTTGGTTGGTTAGCACTACCACACCAAATACCTGTATATTTGTCAAAGAACCAAGTTCTACCTAGATTGTATATGCCAAATATGCTCTTCGTTGACATTAAGCAACAAGGAGCTTGGTTCGATCTCATCTTGCTCTATTTCCTTAAGCAAGTGTATATGAAATTAATCATCAATATGCTCGCATGATCTTTCCATTGACTCATGCGCATTCTCATATTCCACTAGGGATGTCATTATTCTCTAGAATCATTAAACTTCGGAGCGTCCTCCAGTTTGATTCATGGACATATTCAGAGACAATCTTATGAGTTATGATGATATAAATAAGTTGTGCCTTACTCACCTAATTCCTTTCTATGTGAGGATTGATCGAACCAAGTGGTCTCTCCAACTTCCTTTATGGAGACACGGCCTCAACTACACTTCCACCAAGTGTAGTTGCAACACCTTAGTGTATGGTGTATATCCCTTATTGAGGATTTGTAACCTTGCAGGTAGGGTTGCAGCTGGTATGTGTGATCTCATCACTTTAACGACATCAGTGTACATTTTGAAAATCGATTATTCTTTGTCACCTCACATTTACATTTATGGAGTACAAGAATAAATATGAGACACAGTGTAAACACACAACTACAATTCATGTCGTTCCCTTTGAAAATACCTTTTCTTATCTCCCCCTAACGATGGGAAGACTGTCTCATTAAAGTGATAACCCGCAAATCTAGCGGTAAGAGATCTCCTGCTAAAGGTTTAAAATGCGGATAATTGTTGAGAGTAAATATCCAACAAAATTACTTAATCATTTTCGTGACCCATCATAGTACGATGTGGACTCGTAATGGCACATATATAGTGCAACCAAAAATACGTAATAACACAAATGTCAGGCTTAAATTCAGTTACTAACCGGGTACGTTTAAAAGGTTGACTAATATTGGGTTCTAAAACGAATTAAGTAAAGATGCGCGTAATATTTCATATCCCCAAAGCAATAAAAGGTAGGTTGGTACGCATAACGTATTCCTTAGACACCATCAATACCCTTTGATAGTAGCCTATGCGAGACCATTGGGTATAAGATGGTTCTATATTGATCTTATTAAACATGCAATATTCATCAAGTCCTTTTGATGTAAATTCTCTAGCATTAACAAGGGTGGTGAGCCTTTGCACTTTGCTTTGTGTAATATGTGCTAGGAATTCTACAAAAATTAAACGCATCGTTTGTTATGAACAATAACTGATTCAATGCGTCGAATCATCCACCAGAGCCATAAATCACTTGAATGGTCCGAATTCTGCATGGATATATGTTCACTAACAACACTTTATTTCTTTGGAGAATGAGTTATTTAGCATTTGCATCTAAGTAAAACATGATGGTCTCAATCATGTTTCACTAAAGAGAGACTTTGTAAGATGAGTGACGTGCTTTCTTACTCTAAAGCATAATGGGGAGAGGCAGTGCAAATCTAGTATCTTTAGAAATCACTGATTATGATAGATGTCGTAACTTCGCATTCTATTAGTTCATTTTCTTATACACTCAAATGAAGTGATGCTCGTGTTAGTACTTTCAAAACGGAACATCGTGTCACAACCAATGTTCCTTATGGTTATGTCAAAGTCTTTATGAATCAATCCTAATCATTTCATTGTTGGGGTTAATAAGGATTCGGTAATTCAAGTTCCAGTGATCTACAATTCACTAGATTGACACATTAATTTTCTAAGAATATGCTTCCTTCCACATTCATTAGAAATAATTTATAGATGCAATCAAATCCATTCTCACTGTAAGGGAAGACATATGATCTAGTTCAATTAAATAGTCAATTGGCCGGGCAAAGTTCTTGTTGCCATTAAAGTTGATGTGAAAATTGGATGCTACTATGATCCACACATTACATTGTATATATCAACACCTATGACCAGGTGCATTTCCAACTCTTTTTATTTATGATGAGAGCTAAAATTACATTTTAGCTGATCCCATACTCGGTTGATACTTGTGTATTGGTGTTATTACTACCAAAGACAAAAGTACATCTTTGTCTCATGATATATATGTTCCTTTTCACATGCTTTATATGAGTCGGTACGTCTAACCCTCATTACTTGGGGGGTTCTTTCCATTTTCAATTTTGCTACATTTAACTTAATTTGAGAAATTTCTTTATCTCAACAGGCCAAGAGATTCTCACTACACATGTCAACCACTTACTTTAGGTTGAGTAGATTACTAAAGGTAATTCTCTTGTTGTCACACTTCAACATATACTATTTTGTTAGTATCATGGATGAAGTAGAGAAATGGAAAATTTTTTGACTCGAATAAAAAAAAAAGAAATTGTGAGTTCTTCCACAAAAAATTTGGAATACATGTGATTTTATTTGCAATGTGTATTTTGAAACTACCGACTCTTTAATAGTCGGGCAAGTGTATTACATTCCACGGAACAGTAATTCAAGTTCGGGGAGAAAACATCAAATATGCAATAATGGTGTTCAAGTACTTCTAAACCCCAAATACATACATTTGAATCAAGTTGGTACAACCAATTGTACAAAAGACATCATTCAACTATAGCCAATATCATATTCAAGAGAACTAAATAACATTAAGAACAAAATCCTTAATGATCAAAATCAACAGTCATAATCTAATTTGCCCGTTTATATGATATGGATTTATCTTAATGCAAAGAAAAAACAGAACTAGGCATGTTATAAAAAATAAATAAATAAGCCTACCAAGTATTCAACGTTAAAACCCACATGAAAACCCACAACACAATAGTTACATACCTCGGGTCAAGCTTTGGTTCCAACTATACATACGTAGAACCGGAACCCACACAGGCATGCACAACCTACTACCAGAACGGAACAGGATAGGAATAAACTGGATTGCCTGGACCAGATCAGCTGGACCGGATCGGATGAACCAAGTTGGGGTGGACCGGTCTGCTGGCCGGATCGGATGAACCAAGTTGGGGTGGATCGGTCTGCTGGACCGGATTGGGGTGGACCGGATGTGCTGGACCGAATTGGGATGGACCGGGAACAGGAACATGACGGGACAGCTGGGACCCAGAATAGCTCCTTCTTTTTTTTTCACGGAGACGACCAGAAGATGAACTTTCTCCTCGTTCCCGAAGAGAATACGAACAGATGGAGATATAATAATAAATACAACACAAAAGAATATTAAAAAAAAATATTAGATTAAAAAATGTAATCACTAACAATATTAAATTAAAAAAAAATGGAATCACTTAGGACAGACGATAGATTCACTACAAAGATCCATCAAATCATTTTTATTGAATATGCCAAAACGGATCTGTTTCCATCAAATCAAAACAGATTCAAAACAATTTTTGCATTACTGATTTGATCAAAATAGAAGATTTTGGAAAAGAAAAATATAGATCATGGCATAGAGTATAGATTTTTTTTTTTCTAATCAATCAATATGGTATAAAACAGATTAAAAAAAAATCAAATCAATTCCTAGTAATTTAATTCTAGGGAAAAGAAAAGAAAAAAAAAACAAGACAAAATAGATCCAACTTATCTGTTTTGACGATGACGATTCCATTGATTCCAACGCATTGTATTTGATAGCAACCCAAAAGAAAATAAATCAAAATCCATTGCCGCAGGGTAGAGCTCGTGCAGATAACTTTTTGCAGTGGAAATAATAGGGAAAAGTAAGAGATAGAGAAGGATAAGAACTTGGTATTGATAAAGAGGCATCAATCTATTACATACATATAATGTTCTCTTATATACATGAAAGGGAAGACCTATTCATCTAATGGACCGCACATCCATGGGCCATAGGCCCTATAACAAAAAAAGGGTTATTGGTCTATTTTTTATCCATGTACATTTGTTACCCATTTGATTAGAATGAGATCAAATTACACCCTAATTTTTTAATATAAATCATGAGAAATTTTTTTAAGCCTTTTAAAGTTCTTGAATCTTGGCTAGACCATGAAAGATATTACCAAAAGTAACTACAGATAAATGCCTCAACTTAAACTTTGAAACATAGAAAAACTTTCTACGATAATTCTTATGCCCATTATGGAAATTAGGCACAACTACAATCTTCTTCGTATTCTTTATTTTCAATCCGCCGGGTGTTAGAAGGCCATGGAAAAAGTTCTTTGACGACAAGATTGAAGGTTATTTGAGTTCAAGTGATACACGATATGCATTCTTATCAAATCCTCTTCTTAGAGAGTTTGATCTACTACTTCATCACGTAACAATCGTCTATCAGAATATGATCTTCTACCTATTACAAGCATATTGGATGCTAATTTACAGATGTATGGTTTGATTCAAGAAGAAGTATTTATTTCTGTTTCCGAAGAAAATATGTCGAACATTTGCTTGTCCTTGATTTTTCTTTTCTTTTGCTTCACTGGCTTGAAGTCCGGATTGATGTTCGGTGAGTGGCAGGTGATGCTTGGATCAATTCCCACCATGTTTGACATTTTCCAAGCAAAGAGGTCTACACACTACGGGAAAAATAGTTATCTACAACTGTAGCTTTACAACTCGTATTTTTAAAGTTGTAAAAGGGGTATGTTTTACTACTTTTTTCAAACAAAGAGTTGTCAAAGTAAAAAACGTCCAACTCTTAGGCGGAAAGAGGACCAAAGAGTAGTGACGAGAATCAAAACCACAACGTTTTGTGTCAAAAGAGTTGCGTACATGAGTGACCACCTTTAGACTTTGACAACTGATATCGTAAAGGTAGTGAATATATGTATAACAACATGCATAAGGGTTGTTGAAGAAAAAAAAATTTCATATCAAGAAATGACGTTGGAGAGATTCGAACACAAGCCTACTGTGTGTTAGCACAAGTCATCAACCATCCTTCCGGATTCAGAATGTTGGTAGTTTTGTGTATTTTTTTTTGTCATTCATAATCACAATCTCTATAAGAGTTGTAAAAATAAAAATTGATTTTGAAAAAAAAAAGAGGCTGAGGTGAGTCGAACCTGAGCCTCATTTGTCCAAGTCTGGGATTCTAACCATCCTTCCGGACGGTTATGATGTAAATGGATGGTTATGATGGGAGATTGAAAAGATAAGAAGAAAAAGATAAATAGACCTTCTATAACCCCCCTTAAGAGTCGTCATAGAGGTATAAACACTTCTGCTAAATTTTTCTCACTTCCGCTAGATTTTATTCACTTCTGCAAAAAAATTCTCACTCCTGTTTAATTTTTCTCACTTCTGCTAAAAATTATTTTGGTCTCCGGTTCTGCTAAATTTTTCTCACTTCTGCTGAAAACTATTTCTCTAACACCCCCCACTAAATTCTAAAAATTTAGGCCTTTTGAGATTGGGTAGAAATATCTAACAGAGGGCTTGTTTAAGGTTTCGGAGAATATTCCTATGGAATCTTACATGTAAATGGTTCATCTTTACGAGTTTCTATGATATATCCTGATAAATTTGGAGCTAGAACCACTTCGGACACTGAGAGTTCATGGTTCGTATTCCCTTGAACCACATTTGAAGCTAGAAATAAAACATGAGCACCACCTTTACGAGTTTCTATGATATATCCTGCTAAATTTGAAGTTAGAATCACTTCAGACACTGAGGATTCATGGTCTTATATATCAACCAACTAATGGGAGGATTCATCATTCTTACAAAGTTTCCAACTTATAGTAGTCCACTCGCAGCTCAGGTTTCGAGCCCAGAGCCACTTTCTTCCTCAAAGTCGCCAGAAAAAGGGTTTGTTTAAGGTTTCGGAGAATATTCCATGGAATCTTACCTATGAATGGTTAGATTCATCGTTCTTACGAAGTTTCCGACTTATAGTAGTCAACTCGCGGCCAAGTTTCGAACTAGGAGCCACTTTCTTTCTCGAAGTCGCCGGAAAAGGTTTTTTTTAAATGTTTCGGAGAATATTCCGATGGAATCTTACCTATGAATACTTAGATTCATCGTTCTTACGAAGTTTCCAACTTATAATAGTCAACTCCCGGCCAGGTTTCGAGAACTGAGCCACTTTCTTTCTCGAAGTCGCCATAAAAGGGTTTGTTTAAGGTTTCAGAGAATATTCCGATCGAATCTTACCTATGAATGTTTGGATTCATCGTTCTTACGAAGTTTCCGACTTATAGTAGTCAACTCGCGGCCAGGTTTCGAGCTCGGAGCCACTTTCTTTCTCGAAGTCGCCGGAAATGGGTTTGTTTAAGGTTTCGGAGAATATTCCGATGTCATCTTACCTATGAATGATTGGATTCATCGTTCTTACGAAGTTTCCGACTTATAATAGTCAACTCCCGGCCAGGTTTCGAGATTGGAGCCACTTTCTTTCTCGAAGTCGCCATAAAAAGGGTTTGTTTAAGGTTTCAGAGAATATTCCGATGGTTACCTATGAATGGTTGGATTCATCGTTCTTACGAAGTTTCCGACTTATAGTAGTCAACTCCCATCCAGGTTTCGAGCTCGGAGCCACTTTCTTTCTCGAAGTCGTCGGAAAAGGGTTTGTTTAAGGTTTCATAGAATATTCCGATGGAATCTTACCTATGAATGGTTGGATTCATCGTTCTTACGAAGTTTTCGACTTATAGTAGTCAAGTCCCAGCCAGGTTTCGAGCTCGGAGTCACTTTCTTTATCGAAGTCGCTAGAATAGGGTTTGTTTAAGGTTCCAGAGAATATTTCGACGGAATCTTACCTTTGAATGGTTGGATTCATCATTCTTACGAAGTTTTCGACTTATAGTAGTCAACTCTCAGCCAAGTTTCGAGCTCGGAGTCACTTTCTTTATCGAAGTCGCCAGAATAGGGTTTGTTTAAGGTTTTAGAGAATATTTTGATGCAATCTTACCTTTGAATGGTTGGATTCATTGTTCTTACGAAGTTTTCGACTTATAGTAGTCAACTCCCAGCCAGGTTTCGAGCTCGGAGTCTATTTCTTTATCGAAGTTGCCAGAATAGGGTTTGTTTAAGGTTTCAGAGAATTTTTCGATGGAATCTTACCTTCGAATGGTTGGATTCATCGTTCTTACGAAGTTTCCGACTTATAGTAGTCCACTCCTGTCCAGGCTTTCGAGCTCGAAACCTGAGCTTCATATCTATTGATTTTAACGACGTATCATGTTAAGTTTGAAGTCTGAACCCTCCCGGAGCTTCTTGGTTCATAGTTTGTATGCCGTTATACCACATTTGAAGTTCGAATCGACACTAAGCTTCACCTTTATCGATTTCGACGATGTATCTTGCTAAATTTGAAGTCTTAACCCTCCCGGAGCTTCTTGGTTCACAGTTTGTATGTCGTTATACCACATTTGAAGTTCGAATCGACACTGAGCTTCACATTTATTGATTTCAATGAGTATCCTGTTAAGTTTGAAATCTGAACCCTCTCGGAGCTTCTTGGTTCATAGTTTGTATGCCGTTATACCACATTTGAAGTTCGAATCGACACTGAGCTTCACATTTATCGATCTCGACGATGTATCCTGCTAAGTTTGAAGTTTGAACCCTCCTGGAGATTCTTGGTTCATAGTTTTTATGCCGTTATACCACATTTGAAGTTCGAATAAACACCCAAGCTTCATATTTATCGATTTCGATGATGTATCATGCTAAGTTTGAAGTCTGAACCCTCCCGGAGCTTCTTGGTTCATAGTTTTTACGCTTTTTGAGTCTACCAGTGTGAACTAAAGCTACTTCATGACCTGTATGACTAGTCGAAATTACTTCATGACCTATGCGACTAGTCGAAATTCAAACCGGAAGCACAAAGAAAGAGAAAGCACAAAGAAAACACACTTTCCTTGATCCGTATGACAGTTTTAAATCAAATCTTTACCATCCAAGTATTTCCACAATCCGTATGACCATACCTAATCACAATATTTACCGTCCAAAGACTTTTATATAAGTCTTTTTTTCTCTCCCACTTCACTTCTCTTTCCTCATCTCATTTTCTCTAGTAATCTTCCGCCTCCATCAGAAAAAAAAAACCTAACCTAACCACCACCATTGAATACCTTCTCAATCTCACTCTCTCAATGAAAAAACTTATTGATGTCTGATGCGTGTCGTAGGTGCAATCAAATTAATATCTTATTTCCACTCAATTAAAAATAATATAATGGAAGTCAAGTTCGTTCCCACGAAGAGCAGGGAGATTTAGTTGTCAAAAGTGTCACAATGGGGGGTTTTGTTTTAGATTTAAAAGATAAATAAACAAAGTATAAAGGATTAAGTTGTAAACAATATGGAGAGAGATGATCGAGGAATCCTTCTTCGTAACTAAATATTGATCAAAGTAGTATATTCATCCATTCATCATTAATTATCACCAACCGTAAGATATCAAGTACGCTTAGCTATCTCTAAAATCCCTTAAGCCACTGGACAACAGGTACGCTTAGTTGCCAGTCTATTAAATCTGAACCACCTTGAGGTACGCTTACAAGATGTAATTCAGTCGAATGTTTTATGGTCTGTGAATTTAGGTTTAATCCTAGTAGTTAGACTCAGTACGCTCAGTCTACTTGCTAGTGTTGTGTTTACACGCGATTGCTTTACGGAATCCCTCCGCAAGGTCTCACGTTCTCTACTTGTGAAGGAGTTATTCAAAAATTACGGATATCCTAATCCTTACTAGCATTAGATTGAGTTAACAAATATATTCAGTTGGCCACCTAAACAATCTATCAATCAATCATATTAATTCTTAATAATAAACACAAACGATAATCATATGAAGAAATCAAAACAGATTCATATACTAAATCAAATCATATTTAGTACTTAGAATTCATCCTCAATCAAATAATAAATTAGCTAGACATAATGGAGTTTTATCATAAACAAATTAGAGAGAAAGTAGAGTTCAAACTACAAACGAAAATAAGCTTGAGCTATGTCTCCTGAAATCGCCACGAACTCGAGCTATTTGTGCATGAATTAAACTCCTTAAGCTTTTGGAAATTCTGTCAGGACTTTCTTCGAACAGGTTGCGGGCGTGAAAGTGAGGGTGAGGAGATCAGTTCTGCTGCTATTCGTGCATCTATTTATAGAGTATTATTCCTCCAATTTCGAATCTGATAACCACCAACTTTCCTTAGCCGACTCAAACCCTAAAACGCGGCTTAATCTTCACCCTTCATTAGTAAAATCGATGGAAAAAGTCTCACCTGGTGACTGTTTTGCAGCTCCTGAAACTCTATCTTAAGCTGAATTCTAGCTCAAGTTTTTGGTTTCCACCGATAACCCAATCTCCACAAACGCGCAACAATGATTCATGCTTATCTTAGACGCGGAAATAACCTCTCAAATCTTCCACAGAGTCCACACAATTCACGATAGTAACACGCTAGATTCTCCCATGTTTTCTAGTTTCTCTCCCAAGTTCAGAGTTGATTCTCAGTTCCGTATCTTGTTTGACTTTGAAAACTCATTATTCGTTACTTCTAACTTCAACAGTACTGCAGAGTCACATACTCTTCTACTCCACAGGCTCAAGCCGCTTCTCCATAACCGATCCAAGCAGTGGCATCTGACTTTTCTTCTTCACTGTTTCGTTACTGCCAAGATCAAACACAAGCTTCTACCGTTCGTGCCAGCATCGCCATCGTCGAGTCCTTCTCAGTTGAATATCATAATCATGATCCTCACTGCCATGCATTTCTCAGCTGCATCGTCAATGGTAGCAGCATCATCTTCTCATCACCGTTATGATCATTCAATCATCCAGCTCCACAGCGTCATCTGCAGCTCATCATTACTGCTCAATCACCATCGAGTACCAAGGCTCATTCAATCACCGTCTTCCTGGAAGCTTGAACGAGCCAACTTCCATTAATCCCGAGCATTTCTCCATCTCGTCATTATACTGCCAAACCACGAGCTCAGCTCTTTCTTCTCTAATCACTTCCAATGGCCATCTCAATCTTCTTCATCTCAGTTATCTCGAGATCAGAATATCTTCTCAGCTCCCATATAGATTCGAGCTTCTCCATTGCAACAGCACTACTGCCTTCCATCTCCATATCGATCTCTGATATTGCAGCAACCAGGTCTCGCTGATGTTCCCTCGACCTATACCCTGACAGCGTCACTCCCCGTATGTTCCGTGAAAATCACCTATCTTAGTTGGCAAATGGCAATAGCATTCCGATTAGTGCTAGTGGTACAAAGCTCATAAATCTCCCCTTCTCGCACCCTTCAACTCAAAAATACTCTTGTTGTTCCCGATATTATCAAGAACTTAGTTTCGTTGTTCGTAAGTTCACTCACTGATAATCGTGTGTCTGTTGAGTTTGATCCGTCTCGGTTTTTCGCGTGAAAGATCTGACTTGAGGAGGATTATCCTTGTGAAATAGTTCCGGGGATCTTTACCCTATTACCAACTCTACCATGCCACCACAAAAATCGTCCCCGCCTTCCCCCATTTCTCTTGCTGTCTTTTTCGCCGATATTTGGCATAGCCGCCTTGGTCACCCCTAGCAAGGTGTTTTAGATGTTCTTCGTACCAATAATTCTATTCATTGTAATAAGAATCAACATTCTAAACTTTGTCATTCATGTCAAGTTAGTAAACATGTTCGATTACCTTTTTATGAATCAAATTCCAATACTTTTGCTCCATTTGATATCATTCACAGTGATTTATGGACCTCTCCATTACATGTTGATACCGGTTTTCGTTATTATCTTATCTTACTGGATGATTTCACCAACTATCTTTGGGTTTATCCTTTAAAATTTAAATCCCAAGTCTATGACAAGTTTTTGGAATTTCGTTCTCTTGTTCAAACCCAATTTGAGCGTCAAATAAAAAGTTTTCAATGCGACATGGGACGTGAATTTGACAACTCTTCTTTTCACAATTTTGCTCGTACTAATGGTCTAGTTTTTCGGTTCTCTTGCCCCCAAACTTCCTCTCAAAATGGCAAGGTCGAACGCATGATTCGTCGTGTCAATGATATCACCCGCACTCTTATGTCCCACGCCTGTTCCACCAAAATTTTGGGTCTATTCTCTCCTTATGGCTGTTTATCTTCATAATATTCTTCCCACAAAAGTCTTAAACTTTTCCTCTCCTGTGTCTATTCTCTATCAACGCCAACCAACATATGACCATCTTCGTACGTTTGGTTGCCTTTGTTATCCCAATCTCTCCTCTACAACTCCTCATAAACTTGCCCCCGTTCTACTAAATGTGTCTTCCTTGGTTTTCCTCCCAACCACCGTGGATACCGCTGCCTTGATCTTAATACAAACAAAATCATCATTTCCCGTCATGTAACCTTTGACGAGAACGTTTTCCCTTCACCGATCCTCCAACACCGTCCGAAAATGAATCCTCTTCTTCTCCTCTTTATTCCCCTACATTTCATATAATCTGCCTTCTACCAATCCTACTCCACAACTCTACACACCACCTCACACGTCCGACCACAAACCATCCAACTTCCGCCCTTCACCTTCCCCTCTGTCTCCTCCATCTCTACATGAAAAAATCATTGCATCCCACCACTCGCCCCCCCCACTCTCACTCCCACTCCTTCCCAGACATCACAAGGTGCCACCTCATGCTTCCACTCTACCTCCTCCGGATGACCGTCCCACTCCTCCAATCCCACCACAGACTCCATCCACCTTCTTCCACTCCCACTCTGGACCACCGTCCACCTCCCGCTTACACTCACCCCCTCTACGTAAATTCATCCCCCACCTCAAATCCAACTACCACTCCAACTACGTATCACCCTTTACCCACAACACCTTCGCCTCCTCCCATACCTATGGCTCCTTCTAGACCTACCACTCGTGCCTCTCGTGGTATTTTTCGCCCTATAAATCGCCTTAATCTTCATGTACAAACCCTTCGTCATATCTCTCCTCTTCCTCGTTTTCTCACCTATATGCTCTTAGAGACATAAACTCGGAATGCCGCCATGAAAGACGAGTACAATGCTATGTTGAAAACTAATACTTGGGAACTTGTACCACGACCACATGATGCTCATGTTATTCGTTCCATGTGGTCTGTTTCGTCATAAATATAATGCCGATGGATCCTTACAACGACACAAGGCTCGTCTTGTTGCCAATGGCAAATCTCAACAAGTTGGAGTTGATTGTTTTGAAACGTTTAGTCCAGAAAAACTCACTATTCGTACGGTTCTCACTATTGCTACATCACGATCTTGGCCCATACATCAACTAGATGTCAAGAATGCTTTTCTTCATGGTGATGTAACCGAGACAGTCTATATGCATCACCTCCGGGATTTGTTGACCCCGATCACCCAGGGACACGTATGTAGATTACGTAGATCTCTCTATGGCCTCAAGCGGGCTCCCCGCATGGTTTCAGAGATTTTCCAAGTTCATCACAAGTTGTGGTTTCCCGCGGTAGTGTATGTGATCCCTCACTTTTTGTTTATCAATCGTGATCCGAAACGGCATACTTACTTTTATATGTTGATGACATTATTTTGACCGCATCTACCGATGCTCTCCTATGCCGCTTCATTGATTTGATGAAGAGAGAGTTTGCTATGTCCGACCTTGGTCCACTACATCATTTTCTGGGCATCACGCTTTACTCGTTCATGCTCGGGATTATTTTTGTCTCAGTCATTATATGCACAAGACATCATCGCGCGTGCCTCCATGACAAAATGTAATCCAGTGGCCACTCACTGGCCGACACACGATTCCAAGCTCGATGCCAGCTCTGGTCCAAACTTTTTCTGATCCTACTCTATACGTAAGCCTAGCAGTGCTCTTCAAGCACTCACTTTTACTCGGCCCGCACATTGCATACGCGCTTAGGGCAGGTATGTCTATTTATGCATGACCCTCGTGAGCCTCACATGCATGCCCTCAAGCGAATCCTTCGCTATCTTCGGGGAACTATCAACCACTCTGACTGTTTCTCTCGCTTCCACTATTTCCGGCTTAACAAAGATACTGCGATGCCGATCTGGGCGGCTGTCCCGACTCTCGACGATCGACATCCTGCTTTTGTGTTTTCTTGGTGACAATCTCATCTCCCGGTCATCCAAGCGACAAGCAACGCTCTCGATCCAATCTTTGAAGCGGAATACCGGGGAGTAGCAAATGCGGAATCACCATCATCACTAACTTCAGCTTCATCACTCCACCGTAACCACCATCATCTCAACCTTCTTCTCCTTCATTGCAGAGTCAAATTCATCTCCATATCAACCACGAGCTACTCCCGTTAATGCCAGCCTCACTTGTTTATCAATGGCAGCATCAACAACCTTAATTACATGTTTAAACTCTGGCTGTCTCCTTCGATGAATCAATAACAGTATCTACGACTCAACTTCATCGCTCTCTGTGCCATCATAGTTGCAACTCGAGCAGAATATATCCATGCAGAAGAACTTGGTCGTGTCGGAGTAGACAGCTCCCTGAAAACGCGCTTTCTCAGTTTGAATAGGATTCCAGTCTCCCCCAAGTAAAATACTGGACTGCCATTAGTAATTCCTTTGAAAGTTGACTGCCCCTTAGTAGAATGGATACCCCTTAACGTATAAGGGATTCGCTGATAGCACTTTCCCTTAAAATGACCATTTTACCCTTTTGTCTTCAGAGTTCTTGTTTTGCTCATAACTTCTTCATACGAACTCAGAATTGCTTCATTCTTTCGCCGTTGGTTTTGTCTTTTCGTCCTCTTCAAGATGAAAAGTAGAAATCTTGTACTTCAATGAGTTCCACTTGGTCTTTGGCCCTTCTCCACTTGTAACTAGCTTATTTTAGTGCACAATTAAGTGCCAATTCATTTCTTTTGGATGATTCACCTAGCAAAACATAAATAAGAGAAAACAAACGTAATATACAATAATTCGCAAGAATATAAGCAATTACTAGCATGGATTCAACACTAAATATATGCAAAATATGCACTTAACAAATTCCCCCACACTTGGCTTTTGCTAGTCCTCGAGCAAACTATCTAAAATACAACAACTCCATGTCGCCGAGGATACGGTTACTCTTAGCATGAATAACATGCCTTTAAACCCCTAGGTGTCCCTAGTGGACGAGTAATAGTCTCGTGAGGGTTTACTGGAGATATACCCACAAAACCTACTCCAACTTACCCGAATGATAGCATCCAACGCGCTAAGAAGACATAGATATTCTGCACACTAGTCATAAGAAGTTAGAAATATATATGAACACAATCTCATCCTTAAAAGTTGAGAGAGAAATAACCATCGCTTATCGAAAGAATCCGGGTTCGAGAGTAATCGAAAGTCTCGACTCTGCCTCACCAGAAAGGGTTTTATGAAGTTGCTCTCAATAATAAACATCTTTTTATGGGTCACACATGTGTCCAGGTAGGAATGAAGAGAGAATCCTGCGACACGTTGAATAATAGGAAGGCAAAACCCTCCGAATTGTTTTGAAAACCCACATCTTTTATTCATTTTGAAAACCCTTTTTCTGACGATCTCTAAGAAAGGAAATCAACCACTTAACGAAGGTGGGAATATAGGAAGGCAAAACCCTCCGAATTGTTTTGAAAACCCACATCTTTTATTCATTTTGAAAACCCTTTTTCTGACGATCTCTAAGAAATGAAATCAACCACTTAACGAAGGTGGGAATATGCTTACTTACCTCGTTATCCGTTCGACGTGCAGTTAGCACCACTCTCACAGCATCCATAGAAACGTCTTTGGTCTTCAATCCTTGTCTTCATCTTCGTCTTCGGTCTTCAACTCTTGATGATAACTCTTGAACTTCGTAGAATCTTGACAATGTAACTCTTTGTCTTCAAATCCTTGTTGCTTGAAACTTCATTATAAATATTTCTTCTTTCCCATTGGCTTTATTGAAAGAACAAAACTAAAAACAAACCACAATATGATACAAACAATTTTTCTTGTCTTTTTTTTTTTTTTTTTTTTTTTCTATTTTTTTTTTCTTTCACTTTTTTTCTTTTCTTTTTCACCTTTTTTTATGAGACAAGAAAAATTAAATCAAATACAAAATAAAAACAAAACAAATAATAGAACTAGTAATGAACCTAAAGAAATTTTCTCTTGTCTTGTCTTTTTTTTTTTTTCCCTTTTAGACAAGAGAAAATAAAACAATACAAATAAAGAACGCGTAATTGGGGGATATGGGAATTAATTGGGGGATATGAATTACTTCCCCCAACCCATGATTTCGGCTAAGGGGTGACCATTGGTTATGAAAATACTAAAATACCCTTCCCACAAAATAAAAATCAAAAACTTAAAATCAAAAAACAAAATCATATCCCCCGTTTCCATCTCCACTTCTTATTAATCTTATTTAGGGGTGGAGCTTTGAAACCCAAATATTTCCCATTCCCTTTCAAATTCTAAACTCTCCCCACTCTATATCAAATTCTCTTCTCTTCACTTTGGAAACCAATTTTTTTTTATTCGGAAGTGATGAAGATCATGCTGAAAGTGATGATGACCATGCCGGTACCATGTTCCGGCATATGGTCTTCATCAATTCCGGCATGGTCTTCATCACTCCCGTTTTGAATTTTTTCTGGTATTAATCAGTCCACTGCCGGCATGGTCAGTTGATATGAAGACCATGCCGGAAAACAATACCGGCATGGTCTTCATATCAACTGACCATGCCGGCAGTGGACTGATTAATACCAGAAAAAATTCAAAACGGAAGTGATGAAGACCATGCCGGAATTGATGAAGACCATATGCCGGAACATGATACCGGCATGCTCGAGAATTTCCTATCAATGCCGGTAGTCAAGTGAAAAAAAAATCAACATTCTGGATACTTTTCATCCTGTTCCGGCATAGAAATTTAAGCAAAATACTATGCCGGAACATGTACCGGCATGCTCGAAAACTAGATTACCATGCCGATACTTGTTCAACAATTGCCCGCATGGGTTTTTGGTTGAATACCATGCCGGCACCAAGCTTTTTCAGCTGCAACAATGGTGGATTCAAAGAAAAAAATCAATTTTTCAACCTCTTATTAGCGGTAATTCTCTCATCACAATCATCTTCCATTTTCAAAAAAAAAATTCCACTCAATTTTTTTTTTTCTCTCCTTCTACTCCTCACTCACACAAATTAAAATAAAAACACACACTAATCTATCCCCCAAATACTTAAGTTTTTTACTAATTATTATTAACCACTAAATATGATTAGTGAGGGCTAGATTAGGAATTAAAAAAATAATTAGATAAGGGGTGACCCAGCTTTGCTATTTGGATCCCTATTTTGTCTTGTACCTATATCCCCCAATTAGTTTTGATATCCCCCAATTGTGGGTTCCAAATAAAGATAAAATAAAAATGCAAGTACAAAGGCCATGGTGTAAGTACTTTACCGCTTGATTCTTCACAACTTGTATGTCTTGATATCATAAACTTCTTGAACTCTCATCTTTATAATTTTCGCTCTTGTACATAAGTCTTCAACATGTAGAAATTCTGCTCCTTATCTTGTTGCTTTACTTGAATCCGAAATCTTCTCATTTCTGTACTGTTGCCTGTAAACCTTAAACGTCTTCAACTTTCCTTATAGATTTTGATGTCGCTCCCTTGTTGATGATGATGTGTTTCTATGGACCTGTTGGTGAAGAGAGAGATAAAGTGGATGGTGCTAACTGCGAACAAGATTACAATTGGTATGTAAGTTAGCAATTAGATGTCACCATCATGATTGATAAAATATCACTCAAGAGATCAAAGTAGTGCTTCTATTGGTAGGAGGTTGGGTAGCTCACCATTCTACCCGGAATTAACGTATGGTGACACACACTCAAAAGAAAGCTCTTTAGTCATTTATAAAGAAATCTGGTCTGGTGCCTCACATGATGTAACAATAGGTAGTCTCCACTATAGGGGATCACAATTCTACTACCGAATTCATTCTACACCTCATTTTCCACCGGCATGGTTAAATCCAACTTTAACTCTCAAACAAGCAAGAAACCCGATCAAGTTCTCTGTCATCTTTAAGTTCAGTCACTCTTGTGAGAATTTCGATGTAATCTTAGCGACATGTATACTATGTGACTCTAAACTAACTACAAGTTGGAGTTTTTCATGCAAATATGTACAAAAAAAATTGAAAAATCTATATGCAAAATACTCCCCCACACTTAAACTTCACATTGTCCTCAATGTGTAAAACCGAAAATTCTGAATTCTGACGTAACAGCAGATAAAACGCAAAAACTGTGCACATTGGTAAGTAATTTGGAAAAACTCCATTTCACAAAAGTTGTTCATCTACGTGTTTTCTACAAAGTGTCAAAAGGGCACAGTGGTTCGATAAACGGTCTGACAGTTATGGTCTCTGGACTGAACTACGCGTAGTCTGAATATTTTTGACGAAAAGGTATTCGTCAATAATTTTCTTCTAAAATAGATTACAGACTCAATGAAATTAAACATGGGGATGAAAATATGATATGAAAACAATAAAAAACAAAAATAGAAGGGTTTAAGATACAAAACCTATGGGTTGCCTCCCATTTAGCGCTTGGTTTAAAGTCGTCAGCCCGACTTGGCATTCTCCTTGCTACTCCTCCAGAGGGAGTAAATCTTGAAGTCTAATTGCGTCCACCTTCTCAGTAGAGAAGTTTTCGTAATATGGCTTCAGTCTATGTTGACCTTGGATGTTATCCCGGTTTTACTACTAATAATCTCAACTGCACCATGAGGAAAAATATTAGTAACAACAAAAGGTCCAATCTATCGGGACCTTAGCTTACCAGGAAATAAACGAAGACGAGAATTAAATAAAAGAACTTTTTGTCCCACAACAAAACTCTTTCTAGAAATCATCTTGTCATGGAAAAGTTTAGTCTTTTCCTTGTATATACGGGAACTCTCGTAAGCATCGTTACGTATCTCCTCTAGCTCATTAATTTGTAGTTGCCTATGTTTCCCCGCTTTGTCATACTCCATGTTGCACATCTTTACTGCCCATAATGCCTTATGCTCAAGTTCAACTGGGAGATGACAAGCTTTGCCATAAACCAAACGATATGGAGACATACCAATCGGTGTCTTGTATGTTGTTCTATACGCCCAGAGTGCATCGTTGAGTCTATAACTCCAATCCTTCCGTGTAGCATTAACAGTTTTCTCAAGGATGGACTTAATCTCACGATTTGAAATTTCAGCTTGCCCACTAGTTTGTGGGTGATACGGCGTACCAATCTTGTGTGTAATGTTGTACTTCTTGAGGAGAGCATGGAAGGATTTCTTGAAGTGTGAGCCTCCATCACTGATAATCACTCTTGGTGTACCATGTCTAGAGAAAATGTATTCCTTCACAAACTCACAAACAACTTGAGAATCATTAGTAGGGGTGGCTTTAGCTTCCACTCATTTAGAAACATAATCCACAACAAGAATTATATAAAATTTTCCATTCAAATTAACAAAAGGACCCATAAAATCAATGCCCCACACATCAAAAATCTCGACAGTGAGAATAGGATTGAGTGGCATTTGATTTCGAGCACCTAGATTGCCCGTTCGTTGACATCTATCACAAGATTTGCAAAAAGCATATGCATCCTCAAATAGGGTAGTCCAATAAAAGCCACTCTCAAGGACTTTGAGAGCGGTACGTTTTGCACCAAAGTGACCACCACAAGCATAAGAATGACAAAAAGATAGAATTGACTGAAATTCAGAGTTTGGTACGCACCTGCGGATAATTTGATCAACACCATATTTCCACAAGTAGGGTTCATCCCATACATACTGCTTGGCTATTTTCTTAAGCTTTAGCTTTTGAAAAGTAGACATTGTACTAGGTACTTGCCTTGTAACCAAATGGTTCACGATATCAGCGTACCAAGGTGTTGATTCTTCAATTGAGAAAAGTTGTTCGTCTGGAAAATGATCCTATAATGGGAGTTCTTCTTCGAAAACAACAAGTCTACTAAGATGATCAAGAATCGTATTCTCAACACCTTTCTTATCTCTGATTTCCATATTGAATTCTTGCAAAGAAAAGAATCCAACGTATGAGTCTTGGCTTAGCCTCCTTCTTTTTCAATAGGTACCGTAGTGCCGCATGATCGAATATACAATCACATTGGTACCCACCAAATAAGCTCTAAATTTTTCTAATGCAAATACTATAGCCAACAACTCTTTCTCAAGTAGTGGAATAGTTGATTTGAGCATCGTTTAGGGTCCTTGATGCATAATAAATCACATGTGACCTCTTGTCTACTTTTTGACCCAAAACAGCTCCGACTGCATAATCACTTGCATCACACATTAACTCGAACGGCAAACTCCAGTCAGGTGACTTAATAATTGGTGCAGTAGTCAACAATTCCTTCAATTTATTAAAGGCATCCTTGCACTCCTGGTCGGTTAAAGGCAACCACTTTTGCAACAATCAAGCACATCGACA
The DNA here is from genome assembly GCA_023531295.1 of Papaver armeniacum. Classification (NCBI taxonomy): domain Eukaryota; kingdom Viridiplantae; phylum Streptophyta; class Magnoliopsida; order Ranunculales; family Papaveraceae; genus Papaver; species Papaver armeniacum. Next base: position 74,561 of record JAJJWW010000712.1, on the reverse strand, counting down.
TTGAGATTTTGGAGAAATCTTTGATAAACCTCCTATAAAAACCTGCATGACCAAGAAACGAACGAATTTCCCTCACCGAAGTGGGGTATTGTAAGTTCCTAATCAAATCTATCTTTGCCTTGTCTACCTCGAGCCCTTGAGAGGACACGATATGGCCAAGTACAATTCCATGGTCTACCATAAAGTGGCATTTCTCCCAGTTTAAAACAAGATTAGTGTTTATGCATCTTTTAAGCACAAGTTAAAGATTATTTAAACAAATATCAAATGAATCACCATAAACACTGAAGTCTTCCATAAATACCTCGATGATGTTTTCCACATAATCAGAAAATATACTAACCATACATCTCTGAAAAGTGGCAGGTGCATTGCAAAGACCAAATGGCATTCTTCTATATGCGAATGTACCGAAAGGACAAGTGAAAGTAGTCTTCTCTTGATCCTCCTCAACAATAACAATTTGATTGTAGCCTGAATAACCATCCAAAAAACAATAATGAGAATGTCCCGCTAACCTCTCTAACATCTGATCAATGAAAGGCAAAGGAAAGTGATCCTTGCGGGTAGCCGAATTGAGCTTTCTGTAGTCTATGCACACTCGCCATCCTGTTTGAACTCTTGTAGGAATGAGTTCATCATATTGATTTCTAACAACGGTGACACCTGATTTCTTAGGCACCACTTGTACTGGACTAACCCATTTGCTGTCAGAAATTGGGTAAATCACCCCCACACTTAGTAATTTGAGGATCTCTTTCTTCACGACCTCCATCATTGGGGGTTAAGCCTACGCTGAGCATCACGTCTCGGCTTGATATCATCTTCCATAAGGATTCTATGCATGCACATGGATGGACTAATGCCTTTGATGTCAAAGCAATTGTCCAACCAATAGCCGTTTTGTGCTCTTTCGTAACCCTAAGGAGGCGTTCTTCCCGTATTGCCGTGAGATTCTTTGCAATAATGACTGAAGATCTTCCCCATCACCCAAGTAAGCGTACTTTAAGTGATCGGGTAGAGGTTTCAGCTCTAATTTAGGTGCCTGCACAATGTAAGGTAAAGGAACTTCATCGATTCATGAGTAAAGAGATATATGAAATATTACCTCTTCTAACTTCTTGTGATGCTGTTAAAGCACCACATGTCTCAACAAACTCCTTGGGAATATCAACATCCAAGTTAGGCATGCCATGGACGTCCAAATCAATGCCATGTAGCACAGATTCAAGTTCATCTTCGTTGATCAAATCAAACATTTGTTGTGCCAACGAACCAATAACATCAACAGAAAATGCGGAATGGATATCACTTGGATAACACATAGCTTCAAAATATTGAAGCGTATAACCTCTTTGTCAAACTCCATAGTGAGTGTCCCAGTATCACAATCAATCTTCATCTTAGCATCCTTCATAAATGGTCTCCCAAGAAGTAATGAAGTAGACGAACAATTGTCCCCATTCTGCATATCCACAACAAAGAAATCCACCGGAAAGATTAGTTCATTCACTTGCACCAACACATCTTCCACGAGTCCCTTAGGATATATGTTAGACTTATTAGCTAATTGAATGATAATCCCTGTCTCCTTTAAAGGTCCCAGATTCAATGAATCATAAACATCGGCTGACATCACGCTTATGGAAGCTCCCAATTCAAGCAAAGCACGCTCAAACCGTTTGTCACCAATAGTAATTGGCACTGTAAAACCACCAGGATCTTTACATTTTGCAGGCATCTTCTTTAGTAACATAGCTGAAGCACTTTCTCCCACCTGAGTGATCTCGTTAGCAATCAACCTCTCCTTCCTTGTGCACAAATCCTTCAGAACCTTGGCATACCTGGGTACCGTTCTGATGGCCTCAATAAATGAAATGTTGATATGCACTTTACTGAAAATATCCATAATCTCCTTGTCTAGAGCTTGCTTCTTTGACTTGGCAAAATGACTAGGAAAAGGAGGTGGTGTGGTAAAATTAGGAACTGTGCCCTTAGGTTGGCCAGTTGAGGTTGGCTTTTCCTTTGGAACGGTTTCTACCTCTACTTCCTCTTCCAAGTCGTGACTAACCTTTTCTTGTTGTTTTGGCTCTTCTGTTTGCTTCCCACTTCTTAGAGTTATAGCATTGACGTTCGCTCTTGGATTCACAAAAGGCTGTGATGGCAACTTTGCCGAATTTTGTGCTTTTATTTCATTCATGTCTGTAGCCAATTGTCCAATTTGATTTTGCAAGTCCTTTATAGCCATATCTTGCTTCTGCAGAATTGTATCTTGACGTTGAGCATTTGCATCTTGCTTTTGCATCATCATTTTCATCATCTCCTCTAAACTAGAATTCTGAGTTTGCTGTTGAGGCTGAGGTGGAGGTTGTGGTCGGAATTGTGGTTGTTGAAAACTATTTTGTCGCCCATACGGATTAGGAGCTGCAGCTTGTTGATTTGCATAACTGAAATTTGGATGATCTTTCCAACCTGGATTATAAGTATTAGAGTAGGGATCATACTTTGGCCTCTGATTAGGGAACACAACATTCACCGTTCGGACTCTTCTTCATAAGTAGGAATAATCACCGCCGCCATTCGTTGTACTACCTTCTCTATGTTGTTCATCTGTTGCTCGACCGTGCGAGACTCTCCTATCTCGCTAACTCTTCGACATTAGAGTTGTTTCGGTGTAGAATTGTTGAGCATTGGAAGCCATACTCTCAATCAAACTCGGTTGCTCATGAGATTGTCTTCTCGATAAGTGAACCACCTACCAGCCGCATCAATCAAATTCCTCTGTTTCGAAGTAATCCTTCGTAGAAGTATTGAATGATAAGTATTGAGGATATATTATGGTGTGGGCAGCTTGCCAACAACTTCTTATACCTCTCCCAATATTCATATAAAGACTCCCCATACATCTGTAGAATGTCACTAATCTCCTTACGAATGGATGCCGCTTTGGAAGCAAGAAAATATTTCTCCAGAAATAGCTTTTTCATCATAGTCCATGTTGTAACACTCCCTGGAGGAAGACAATACAACCATTCTTCTGCTAAGACTGTCAATGAAAACGGGAAGGCTTGTAGCATCGCCATATCTCTCGTCTCGCGGTTACATGCCTCGGACTTGTCAACTTGTCATTGTCGATTTGGAACCGGATGTCCCTTGAACTTTGGTATATGATGAAGTAGATTCGACTTCAGCTCCACTAGGTTAGTGATTGCAATGCACAGTGGTTGCGAATCTAAGCATGGAGATGTCAACTCTCTTAACTTCCTCTCCGGAGGTGGAGGATCTATCTCATCGTCTGTATTAACCATCTTTACTATAGAAGGTTCTTGTTGTAACTTTGGACGTGCTTTTAGTACCGTTCCCTTTCGAGTTTGAATTCCGCACCTCGGGTAATCCCAATCCTTTGATGCCAGAGATTAATACCTGAAACAAAATTCTCAAAAAACTAAATCAAAAACTAAAAATAAGACTAGAAACAAAAATAAAACAAAAAGAAATAACAACTAAAGCTACCGACCAAGCCCCCGAATGGCGCCAAAATTTGATGCGTGTCGTAGGTGCAATCAAATTAATATCTTATTTCCACTCAATTAAAAATAATATAATGGAAGTCAAGTTCGTTCCCACGAAGAGCAGGGAGATTTAGTTGTCAAAAGTGTCACAATGGGGGGTTTTGTTTTAGATTTAAAAGATAAATAAACAAAGTATAAAGGATTAAGTTGTAAACAATATGGAGAGAGATGATCGAGGAATCCTTCTTCGTAACTAAATATTCATCAAAGTAGTATATTCATCCATTCATCATTAATTATCACCAACCGTAAGATATCAAGTACGCTTAGCTATCTCCAAAATCCCTTAAGCCACTGGACAACAGGTACGCTTAGTTGCCAGAGTCTATTCGTCTGAACCACCTTGAGGTACGCTTACAAGATGTAATTCAGTCGAATGTTTTATGGTCTGCGAATTTAGGTTTAATCCTAGTAGTTAGACTCAGTACGCTCGGTCTACTTGCTAGTGTTGTGTTTACACGCGATTGCTTTACGGAATCCCTCCGCAAGGTCTCACGTTCACTACTTGTGAAGGAGTTATTCAACAATTACGGATATCCTAATCCTTACTAGCATTAGATTGAGTTAACAAATATATTCAGTTGGCCACCTAAACAATCTATCAATCAATCATATTAATTCTTAATAATAAACACAAACGATAATCATATGAAGAAATCAAAACAGATTCATATACTAAATCAAATCATATTTAGTACTTAGAATTCATCATCAATCAAATAATAAATTAGCTAGACATAATGGAGTTTTATCATAAACAAATTAGAGAGAAAGTAGAGTTCAAACTACAAACGAAAATAAGCTTGAGCTATGTCTCCTGAAGTCGCCACGAACTCGAGCTATTTGTGCATGAATTAAACTCCTTAAGCTTTTGGAAATTCTGTCAGGACTTTCCTCGAACAGTTTGCGGGCGTGAAAGTGAGGGTGAGGAGATCAGTTCTGCTGCTATTCGTGCATCTATTTATAGAGTATTCTTCCTCCAATTTTGAATCTGATAACCACCAACTTTCCTTAGCCGACTCAAACCCTAAAACGCGGCTTAATCTTCACCCTTCATTAGTAAAATCGACGGCAAAAGTCTCACCTGGTGACTGTTTTGCAGCTCCTGAAACTCTATCTTAAGCTGAATTCTAGCTCAAGTTTTTGGTTTCCACCGATAACCCAATCTCCACAAACGCGCTACAATGATTCATGCTTATCTTAGACGCGGAAATAACCTCTCAAATCTTCCACAGAGTCCACAAAATTCACGATAGTAACACATTCTCCCATGTTTTCTAGTTTCTCTCCCAAGTTCAGAGTTGATTCTCAGTTCCGTATCTTGTTTGACTTTGAAAACTCATTATTCGTTACTTCTAACTTCAACAGTACCGCAGAGTCACAGACTCTTCTACTCCACAGGCTCAAGCCGCTTCTCCATAACCGATCCAAGCAGTGGCATCTGACTTTTCTTCTTCACTGTTTCGCTACTGCCAAGATCAAACACAAGCTTCTACCGTTCGTGCCAGCATCGCCATCGTCGAGTCCTTCTCAGTTGAATATCATCATCATGATCCTCACCGCCATGCATTTCTCAGCTGCATCGTCAATGGTAGCATCATCATCTTCTCATCACCGTTATGATCATTCAATCATCCAGCTCCACAGCGTCATCTGCAGCTCATCATTACTGCTCAATCACCATCGAGTACCAAGGCTCATTCAATCACCGTCTTCCTGGAAGCTTGAATGAGCCAACTTCCATTAATCCCGAGCATTTCTCCATCTCGCCATTATACTGCCAAACCACGAGCTCAGCTCTTTCTTCTCTAATCACTTCCAATGGCCATCTCAATCTTCTTCATCTCAGTTCTCTCGAGATCAGAATATCTTCTCAGCTCCCATATAAATTCGAGCTTCTCCATTGCAACAGCACTACTGCTTTCCATCTCCATATCGATCTCTGATATTGCAGCAACCAGGTCTCGCTGATGTTCCCTCGACCTATACCCTGACAGCGTCACTCCCTGTATGTTCCGTGAAAATCACCAGCATCACTAACTTCAGCTTCATCACTCCACCGAAACCACCATCATCTCAACCTTCTTCTCCTTCATTGCAGAGTCAAATTCATCTCCATATCAACCACGAGCTACTCTCGTTAATGCCAGCCTCACTTGTTTATCAATGGCAGCATCAACAACCTTAATTACATGTTTAAACTCTGGCTGTCTCCTTCGATGAATCAATAACAGTATCTACGACTCAACTTCATCGCTCTCTGTGCCATCATAGTTGCAACTCGAGCAGAATATATCCATGCAGAAGAACTTGGTCGTGTAGGAGTAGACAGCTCCCTAAGTAGAATGGATTCCAGTTTGAATAGGATTCCAGTTTGAATAGGATTCCAGTCTCCCCCAAGTAAAATACTGGACTGCCATTAGTAATTCCTTTGAAAGTTGACTGCCCCTTAGTAGAATGGATACCCCTTAACGTATAAGGGAGTCGCTGATAGCACTTTCCCTTAAAATGACCATTTTACCCTTTTGTCTTCAGAGTTCTTGTTTTGCTCATAACTTCTTCATACGAACTCAGAATTGCTTCATTCTTTTGCCGTTGGTTTTGTCTTTTCGTCCTCTTCAAGATGAAAAGTAGAAATCTTGTACTTCAATGAGTTCCACTTTGTCTTTGGCCCTTCTCCACTTGTAACTAGCTTCTTTTAGTGCACAATTAAGTGCCAATTCATTTCTTTTGGATGATTCACCTAGCAAAACATAAATAAGAGAAAACAAACGTAATATAAAATAATTCGCAAGAATATAAGCAATTACTAGCATGTCTTCAACACTAAATATATGCAAAATATGCACTTAACAATGTCGCAGATCAATAGATCTCTCTGTACAAAAACTTTAAATGATGTTTTTGAATCTCAAAGAAGCTGCTGATTTGTTGATATAGGGTTTCAGATTTTAAAGAAACATCTTCTTTTCCCCATCAAATCTCTTCAGGTCGATCTTCATCACCATGAACCAGCGAAATAAAGATGAACCCAGTGCTCAAAAGTTCATCTAAAACCTAAACACCACCACCACATCATCCCAACCTTCATCACCTCGAGAAACCACCACCTTCTTCTTCTTCTTTTCCCTTTTCTGCTTCTTCTTCACAGTCACAAGTTGTGATTCACCAGTAACGAGGTAAAATTGATGGTTTATTTTAATTTAAATGGTTTGATTCTGATTTAATTTTGGTATTTTTTTTTTGTGATTTAGGGGTTTTCTGATGTTCATGATGATGATGTAATACTCCCTCCGTTCCTAAATAATAGGCTGGTTTCTATAAATAGATGTTTCAAAAAAAAAAATTAGGCTGGTTTCCTAATTGGGAAAGTCAAATGTTACTTTAGTTTTCTGGGACCACTTTTCTCTTAACTTCTTTTGATGACAAGTGTCATGTGGACCATTTCACTTTACTTCTTTTGCTGAAAAGTGTCATGGGGACCATTTCACTTCACTTCTTTTAATGACAAGTGTCATGAGGACCACTTTCAATGATTAGTTCTCTTAATTTCCTTAATTTTCTCTAAAAACAAAACCAACCTATTAATTAGGAATGGAGGGAGTAGTTATTAGAAGTTCAATTTGTTTATCTTCAATGTTTTTCTTACTTATTTTTTATCAATTAGATTTTAGGGTTTTTAATGTGATGTGTGTATCTTGCAGATAGAAGTTCTAACTTGAAAAAAGTGAAATTCGAGAAGATCCAGTTCAGATTGATTGAATATAAGATGGGTTCAACTCATCCGTGTGGGATTGAAGATAAAATGGGTTTGATTGTTCCGGTGAAGGTGACAGATGGTGATGTGGAAACTCGGAAGAACTAGGGTTTGAATTAGAAGATCATGATGGTCCTGTGTATGATAGAAAATTATGATGGTCCAGTTCATATTGATTGAATATAAGATGAGTTTACCATTTTAACTTCATGAGGTTTGATGAGGTTATAGTTAAAGAATATCATGTTTACATGTCTCCGTGAATGTGTTTTCTTAAATTTTCTTCTATGCAGAAGCAAGAATGCTTAGCTTTATGTGGTAATCAAGTATGGTAGATCGATATTCTCTTGGTGAAATGTTACATTTAAATAGTCTAGATTTAGTTTTTTTTTTTAAAATAACGAATTAGCAGCATAAAGCCTTGCTTGCATTTTCCATCATTTAACTATGGTTAAGATTCTTTCGTTCTGTAACTATTCTTTTTTAGCAATTAGCAGGGGTACATATTGCCTTCATTGTTTGTAACTATGGTCCTCCACCACATAATCAGGGTAGGTGCAGACAAATTGTTTGGGAAATCAGCCTATGCTTCTTCAATAGGTATTTTGTAGTAGAACTGTTAGATTTAGTAGGTCAGTTGGGACATTAGACATTATAGTAAAGAGTTTGAACTGTTACAATCCAAAGTGATATGATCAACAATGAAACTCAGGATAAGTCTTGTCCGAAGATTTTCGGTGGTATTTGGAAGAATTGTTTATGTTTTTTTTTCGATGGCTTTATAAATAATGTATGTGTTCTCCTCTCAGTTAATGGTTGTCTGTCTGGAAGATCATCTCCAGGGTAAGTTTCTAGTAGCTCCAGCTCTATGTTGGACGTTTATATTTTTTTCGAATTGTATTAAAAATAGTAGACTGCTTTTAGAGTTGCGCTTTTTCATGAATGTTAATAACGATGCAAGAGCCACAAGTCATTCCTTTTGATCCTTTAATTTTCCATTATCATCGAAAATACTTGTGCTAGTGGAAAGCAGGTCCGCATATTGATGCATAATTCCATAATTGTTATTTGGTCCTTGGCTATTGAAAAAGTTCCCATCTAGAATTTATTGAGCGCTAACTTGCAAGACTGCTTTACTTTTAAAGGCATCAGATATAATTACATTAGAGGAAGTAGTTGATTATGTGAACCAATCTGAAGACCAAGTCATTTTTTTTACTATAACGTTTTTTGGGATTGGAATCAATCTTACATTTAAGATTGTTTTAGCATGCACTATTATGTGACCCTAATTATGAAGCTTGTCTATTTTTTCATGGACTTGTAGAATTTCTTTTTTATTAGATGTAGTCTAGATACAAAAAACCATAGGTGTTTTACATATTCTTTTTCTTGTATGGACTCACCTAGATTGTCTTATTTTCTTCGCAGGATCGCTCTCACGCTTGCCGCACGCTCATTGACCACTGACTGTAAAGGTAATGGTATTGTCGATGCTATTGTGGCATGTATCTGGTCAAGTATCTATTAACCTGATGTTGAGAAATTGGTTTGATAAATTTTTTTTGTTGCATTTGATCTTTTCGTCGTGGTATGTTGTCTAAAATCTGCACTTTTCTCATGTTATCTTGGTATTGTTTGTCATAAGTTGGTGGAATGAACTCCTATGTAGCTGTTGAACACTCTCCTACTAGCATTGTGTGCAGAACTCCCACCATTATCCTTAGGATGGATGTCTCGCACGGGTCCCCGGGCCAGTCTGATGGACCATCAATAGCTGCTGTAAGTATATTTTCTCCAGATTGTTTTTTTTCTTTCTTTATATTTTCCCGTAGTGTTATATGATTTTGATGGTGCTTGAATCCTATCTTTACTCGCAGAACAAAATATATTGATGGTCATTTTATGAAACATGTGGTTAGCTCCAGGGAATGGCCTTTGATCTCCAAGTATAAAGCATCAGTGAGGACCCAATCTCCAAAGGTTGAAATGTGTAGAAGCTTCACTGCATGTATTAAATTTGTTAATCTCTCGTTGCATTGTTTCTTCCTTTTGTGTTTCATAGATAAGGATACGAAGTGTGCAAAAGAGAAACTGTCATTGGTCTAAGTCCCTTGAGAGGCTAAGTTGGGCTGAATTATTAGGAGGCTTCTTATGTAACCTTGTTCTTTTGTTTTATGATGTAGAGTCTTGGTTCTCGTCCTCTGAGAGCGCCTCTAGCAAGTAATGAAGTGGTCGCAAACCTTCCAACAATCACTTTGACAGAGGAAACCTTAACGAGGTTGGGCTTTGGTACAGAATGTGTTGTTTGCAGCGAGAACTTGGTTATAAATGACAAAATACAGGAATTACCTTGCAAGCACTTGTTTCACCCTCTCTGTTTGATGCCAAGGCTGGTAATTAGTCCCCTTTAATCACATTTTAAACTTTAATTGATCCTCTTGTAAATTTTGTACTTCGGTGGTTTACCAGAATCTAAAATCTACTTTTATGCAATGGCAACAAGAAAAACATAACTCATGCCCAGTTTGCAGACATGAACTTCCTACAGATAATCAAGCATATGAGAGCTGGAAAGAGACTGAAAAGGCGCGAAGGGATGCCGCAAATTATGTATGTTGAGACTCAATTAACTTTAGATAATAAACAAACTTAGATCTTTGTATAGCAGTTTACCGAATTTTCAAAAGCAATTATAATAAATGTAGCAGAACCAAGAATGGTGTTCCTATCAGAGTTTACTCTTGTTTATATAAAATCTTAAGATTCGATAACTATTGAGATCCAAGACTGGTTCAAGTGTTTGAATGCTGTCAGATTTTGATGGTTTACATTTGAATGAATGCTGGTATATTTTGAATGTTGTGACCATTTTTTTTTTCACAAATGAAAAATAACCACAACTGCTATAAAAAGTTGTCAAACAAGTGACGACTTACAACTCAAACAAAAGTTGTCAAGGAAATGACAAACAACTTTAATCATAGTTGTCAAAGAATTGACATACAACTCTAACCATGGTTGTCGACGAATATTCTACAACCCAAACAAGTGTAGTGTAGGAGTTATTTTCACAACCTAGGTAAGAGTTGTGTTAGGCATTAAGAGAAAATTTCAAAAGACTTTGACAACTGACAAAAGCATTGTACAAAACTAAACGACAATTATGTTTACGACTCTATCTGAAGAGTTGTATAGAGTTGAGGACTTTCGACAACCCCCCTCCCCTGTGCAACCTTTCGATAAACGTCGTCGTAGACGTACGACAACTCTTTTTGCGAGTAGTTGATCGCTATTTTTCCCGTAGTGACATTGTCTTTCAGAAATTGTTGTAGACCCCTCTTTTCATCAGTAGTGAGATCTTTTCCTATATAGGTTATTTTTTGTTCGTCATCTGAACCAAGGTTTACTTCTTCCAGTATTTCAACTACTTCTTCTTTGAATTCTCTGTCTGGTAAACTGATCAGATCCTTTTGTATTTCATGCTTCACTATTAAAGTTTGTTTCCTATATTGTGGCTTCGCTGCTAGGTAATTGAGTTCTACTTCAGCTCTCATGAGCTTTGAGATTTTCCCTAGCAGCTTTAATGGCTATCCTCTAGAACCTCCATGAGGGCCTTCCTGCTGGATGAGAGAAAGAACAACTGTAACGCCCCAAAATTAAGCTACTTATTAATCTACGAGATCTACATAAAAAGGCATTAAAGATATAAATCATTTATTTATACATCAATTGAAAGTTTTGATACAAATCTTAACCCAAAATGAAACCCACTCTCGAGCATCTATAAATGGAAAAAACATACTATCTAGTCATACAAATAAAATAATATGTTTGTGGTTATAAAAATGTACAGACCTAAAGTGATTTACATACATCACAAGATCACAATATCTTTAATCTACAAAAAAGAATATCTTCGCGTGCATTTTCTCTTCTGATAATTGAAACTGAAGCGAGAACGAGTGAGCACATCATCCCCAAAAGGGGCTCAGTAGATACCATTATAACATTAAAGTAATCATTAGCACTAGTACAAAAGTGGCCTTTAGACACGCCAGATATAAATTTCCATGCCACGCTTTTTGGTTTTGGCATGTCTATAGGGTAGACTTCTACCCTATAGACATGCCATGTTCTATGTGCGTGTTAATATAAGTGCTTTCAGCTATGCCAGGGCTAGTAGCGTGTCCAAATATCACCGGTTAGTCACGTTAACTTTTAATTTATTTTTTTTTGGGCGTGTTTATAGACCAGTCTATGGCCACGTTAACCAGTTGTGGTGTGTCCAAAAAAAATAGTCACGCCACTTGAGGCGTGGTTAAAAAGTTGGTTTTATTTGACACGCTAGTATGCGTGTCCATAGTGTACGAATTGCAAACACGCTGGTTAATATGCGTGGTTATAAAGTTGGTTTTATTAGACACGCTAGTATGCGTGTCCATAGTGGGCGTTTTATGGACACGCTGGTTTTATTGCGTGGCTAAAAAAGTTCGGTTTATTGGACACGCTAGTATGCGTGTCCATAGTGTGCGTTTTATAGACACGCTGGTTTATATGCGTGGTTAAAAAGTTGGTTTTATTAGACACGCTAGTATGCGTGTCCATAGTGTGCGTTTTATTGACACGCCAGTTCTTTTTATTACTGGGTACATGAAATGGGCTGTAACTGCGACAACACAGGCCCAACTCTATTGAGGGCCTTTTTCTTCTCCATCCCAACAGTTATTAACTGACTTTCAAAAAATAAATAAAAAAGCTTCTGCCCAAATTCGAACGCATGGTCTCGACTCGAAGGAGGTAGGTAACAAGGCGAATCAATCCACCAAGCTGCCCATCTATATAGTTGTTTAAGATTAGTGTTTTGAAAAACTAAGCTTTTTCTGCTACTCCATAGGGACCAAAGGATAGTTACAATCTATAGATGAATCATCTGATGCTCCGCAACTCACAAAATAGTAGAAAACTCCTAAAATTGACAGAACCCTAGGTTTACAGAATAGTAGAAAACGATTTTAGTATTAGGAAATGTATATACCTGAAACCCTTGCGATAGTAATTTCAAATTAATAAAAACCCATCCCCCATTCATGAAATTAAACAAGTAAGTTCGAATTTAATCTGATAAGAGAAGGAAAGAATTTTTTTTTTCCTATTTCCTTACCTAGTGTTTCTCTATTTCGCCTCTTCCAGTCTTTCTGCCGCGCAAGTAAGAGAAAGAAATAACTTTTTTTTTCTTTTTTCTCTAGTTATTAAAGATACTTTAATTAACCAAAATGCCATTTTACCTAGGTTTATCACGTCATTATGACATAGTGGGATAAAATAGATGCCATTGAGACTAGGGAACGTGTTTGATTAAATCTTTCTCTTGGGAATAGGCGAGACCCTCCAAGAATTTATAGTTTATTCTTGATAGAGTAGTTTACAGGGAAACCAAAGGGTCAGAGAGCAAATAATTTAAGAGAGAAATTTGTAGAGGAAGACTATTGTTTACTAAATTTTTCTAAATCAAATCAATCAAAATGGCTGGTGATGATGATCAACGCAGACGAAAGGGTAAAGCCCCCATGAATGAAGAGCAACTATTGAAAGAGTTGGAAGAGAAAGAAAGGCGAGAAAGGTTATCAGCCACTATGCAGATGATTGGGCAGATGACCAAGGATGATCTAGAGAAAGTACAAAAGAAAGTAAGTGACTTGTTGTATGATATTGAACTCGATCCTCTCTGAGAAGACATGCATGCTGCAATGAATGAAAACAAAGCAGAAGGAATTTATAGTTTATTCCTGATAGAGTAGTTTACAGGGAAACCAAAGGGTCAGAGAGCAAATAATTTAAGAGAGAAATTTGTAGAGGGAGACTACTGCTTACTGAATTTTTCTAAATCAAATCAATCAAAATGGCTGGGGGCTGGCTTTGGAGTGACGGCAACCTTTTACTTTCAAAATGGAAGAAAACCAAGACAAACCTCGAAAGAGAATGATGAACTGCGTGAAAAGCTGAAAGCTAAGGAGAAAGAATTAGAGTCTACTAAAACTGCGTATCAGAGATTAACAGATAACTTGATATCTCAAGGATTGGACATTGCGAACATTTTGGGCAACTGTATCAGCAAGTCTGGAGGAGAAGTAAGTGAACTGAGTTTTGATTAGATTGTGTAACTTTTTTAAAAAAATTGGCAGACAGTATCTGATTTTTTCTAACAATTTGTTCAACTACAGTCACATGATGCAGGACCTAGCAACGCCTCCAATCGATCTAAGAATAAGATAGGTCCAAAATCAGTTAAGAAACTTCCAAAAAAATATGGGAAATCCGGTCCGCATAAGTCATATGAAAGCGTGAAAGGGTCCGCGAAGCGGAACTCTCCTTGTACTAAAACGCCGACCGTTTCTACTGAATCCCCAGCGTCTTTAGTATAAAAAAGAAGTCGCCGTCTCCTCCATCCATGGGAGAATCTCATAATGTGCCATCCGAAAAAGTTAACATTGATGTATGGTTTTCCAACGCATTTAATTTTTTAATTTTCCATTTACTATCTCTCATGTGCCTTGTGTTTCTGCAGGGCATATGATGCACACTTTGGTCTGGAGAAGAGGACAACATTGTTGCCATTGGTAGAGATTACTCTACAAAGACGGAATTCTTTAAATTGTAGTCAGGAGTGATGGGTTCAGTTACATGCTACAACGTCCGGGTTAGTGAAGTACTAAATGAAACCATCAAATTACCCTTTGGCAAATCTGGGATAAAAACTTTAAAAGATGTTGGTGATGCTGAAATTTGTTGGCCATTAAATCAAACCATCATGGATCAAGAGGTTGGTTGCTTGGCTTGTTTGATTTATTAACTCATTGGATATGTTTTTACACAAACCATTATATATATATATATCTTGTTTGATATTAGAAACGAATATGCTATCAGCTATATGAATCACAGACGTTAGTGTATATTTTAGAGAACCTTATTGACCGAGATATGTAGTTAGCTATTTGATTATGAGTTAGTTGTGCATTGTGCTTAAATGGTTTCACTGCAAAAAGAAGGTACAACTTTCATTTCAATTTTCTGATGCAGGTAAGTCAACCAAAACATTCCGAGGCTTTTAAAATACCGGCTTTACTCAACGGATGCCAATCTCTTATTGCAATATCTGAAAAAGTTCCGAAGGTATGTGTTTTAAACCAGTTACATGATCTTAAGACCATATGAGTCTCAAATATGCTATCAACTATATGAATCACGGATGCTAGGGTGTATTTTGGAGAACCTTGTATATTTGTTACCTATTCAATTCATCTTTGTCTTCGCATTCACGGTGGAATTTGGTATATTTGTTACCCGAATATGGAATATTACTCTACTGCTGCAGGTAAGTCAACAAAATTCGGGGAAACATACTCTGGTTGTGACATCAAAATCTCCATCTAATCGGAGCCAATCTGAGATCACGACAACTAAAGCAGTTTATCCGGTATCTGTTTTATTTTTACATGCATTTTAAATCTCAATTCGCTTTGAAGTTTTCGCTTGAAGATGTTCATATGCCATATATTTCCGCAGGGTAGAAATTGCTACCTTTTTGACCAGCTGTCTAGGGAAAACGTCCTTGCTATAGGTAAAGCTTTTCTGTTAAAAGAAAAACAACAATTACATGGAAAGGATGGGATGGAGGTTGATTGCCACAAAATCCTGATTGAGAAAGTAATAAAAGAGAATTTCTTTCTACCCGTACGATTTGCTGGTATGGAAACATTAGGACAAACTCTTAGATAAGCGATTCCTTGGCCAAAGTATGGTGTTAAGTTTACCGAGCATGCAAAGAAGGTTAGTTGCTTGGCTTGTTTGATTTGTAAGTCGAATATACATAAACCAGTCTATCTAGTTCGTATTAATTACGAAGGATATATGAGACACAAAGATGATATCAATTATATGAATCACCGATCCAAGTGTAAATTAGAGAACCTAGAAAAATAGAAATATGTGTAACTTTCAAAAGTAACTAACTCTTTTAATCTTATGCAGAACCCTACCAATAATTCACAACCAACTACTTCTCTACGGAAGTCTCCTGCACGTAGCAACCCTTTTGATGGATCTAAGAAGCAGTCTCCCAATCTTATGCAGAACTCTACCAGTAATTCCCAACCAAATCCTTCAATATCTCTAGAGAAGTCGTGCACATCTATGACAGGACCTCTGGCTAAGACATCTAATGAAGTATGTTTTTTTTTATTTTTCTTCTTCGTAAATCTATATTGCTAATTCTAGCATCTTCTTTTTATATGATGTTCATATGCCGTATATTTCCGCAGAAAGCAAAATACGACTTTTGGAATGGATCTAGGGGAAACGTCGTTGCTAGAGGCAGTATTTTACCTACGGTGCCTAACCAGAAAATACATGGAGAAGATCTTCCTAAACACTTTTATGTTGTCAATATTCAGGAGGTTATAGTTCCATCGTTCGTGTTAACCGAACCAAGTGGTGACTTTAAGTTATTAGGGGAAGCATAAGATAGTTTTGTGGCATGGCCGAAAGATAACTGTACCATCTCTGATGACAAGGTTAGTTTCTTTGCTCTTTTGCTTTGTTAATCAAGTATATATATTGTTTTACATAAATCGTGTATTCAGTTTGATTAAAGAATAAGTACGAGACAGAAATATATTAACACCTAAATAGAACATGAATGCCGGTGTAAATTAGAAAATTGATCTAATGAATAAAGATATATGGTTACGGATTTTATTATGGGCGTCAGTTGTGAAAAATGGTGCGGCCTTCAGTGAAGTTGGCTTTATTACATTGTTGGAAAAATGACTTTTGTCCCTCTCTTGTTGAGAATTCACATGACAGACGAATTTGTCTTGGATTTAGAATATATATATATAACATTTAATCTCTTGCTGCAGGAAACTCACAGCATGGAAAACCTCATAAGCAACCAGAACCAGTTTTAGATTCTGAGAAGAAATTGGACAGTGATCTAAGAACACCTAGCAGCCTAGCAGATGATAAACATAATGAGGAGCACCTAGCAGTCAATCAACATTCCGGGAGTCATGCAGCCTCTGAAATGCTTACTGAGAAGACTAAAAAGGCACATAGAAGGTTATATATACAAAGTGTAGATCAGGCATACCAACACAGGAGAAAAAGGTTTGGCGCATCGAGAATGTCACAACCTGATCCATTGGATGCAAAGACACCACCATCAAAAAAGTTGAAGAAAAACTGATGATTTTTGGATAAATGCTCTTTAATATTTTCTTTTGCAAACTATTAGACCAAAGCTCAATATTTTTTACTGTGTGATTGATAATAATATGAATTTTTGGCATATATGAATTTCAGATTTAACCACAATTTCTAAAATATAAGATGCGTCATATATGAACGGCTTAGAGGCGTCACACGCGTAAGACACACGATTCGAGATTAATTGACATGGATAAACATAACATATAGCCATGTTAAACAAATATAAATTGGTGTGGCTAAACATCACATATAGCCACGCTATATGGCGTGTCTATAGGATATCCAATGAACGGCTCACAACGTTACATGTGGACGGTGAAGGATGCATCTAATTTAACGGTCAATATTGCATCATCTTAAAAGAGATTCAACGGTTCCTAATACAACCACGTGGATGAAGGTAATTGTAATTTGGCGTGGCTAAATATCACATATATCCACGCTATATGGCGTGTCTATAGGATATCCAATGAACGGCTCACAACGTTACATGTGGACGGTATTCAACGGTTCCTAATACAGCCACGTGGATGAAGGTAATTAAAATTGGCATGGCTAAAACATAACATATAGCCACATTAAACCTATATATGGTGTGTCTATATGATAGCTCATAATGTTACATGTGGATGGTATTCAACGGTTTCTAATACAACCACGTGGATGAAGGTAATTGAAATTGGTGTGGCTAAAACATAACATATAGCCACGTTAAACCTATATATGGCGTGTCTATAGGATATTCAATGAACGTCTCACAACGTTACATGTGGATGGTATTCAACGGTTCCTAATACAGCCACGTGGATGAAGGTAATTGTAATTGGCGTGGCTAAAACATAACATATAGCCACGTTAAACCTATATGGGGCATGTCTATAGGATATGCAATGAACGGCTCACAACGTTACATGTGGATGGTATTCAACGGTTCCTAATACAACCACATGGATGAAGGTAATTGAAATTGGCGTGGCTAAAACATAACATATAGCCACGTTAAACCTATATGGCGTGTCTATCGGATAACCAATGGCTACGCCAAAAAACAAAGTGCGTGTCTATAGTGAACCAAATAGCCATGCCAAAAGCAATTTGCGTGGCCATAGTGAACCAAATAGCGACGCCAAAAGCAATTTGCGTGTCTATAGTGAACCTAATAGCCACGCCAAAACAATAAATCGAGTGTCTGCAGGGTACCAGTAATTAAGTTTTTGGGACACTATATAGCAACGCCTATGGGTTTTGGCGTGTCTATTACAGGCAGCAATAGACACCCAAGGTCGGCGTTGCTATAGAGTACCTAAAGCACACCATCATACCTAAAACCACGCGAGCAGAAACCACGCTAAGTCCAAACCAAAACGGCGTGTCTAAAACCCTATGGACACGCCAATTTGGCGTGGCAAAAGGGACAGTTTGTACTAGTGTAGCATACTTCACAATTCCACTAAAGAAAAACAATTAAACATTTTTTACATGCAACACAAGGCAGAAGGTCACTCTAATATCATTTCCTCAGACGTTGTTGCCCAATCAACCTCTACGAAATATCACCCCAAAGATGTTCTACGAAAATGACGTTATAATAGCCTAAACATATGTTATCCTAACCTCGTCTCACTCATTGGAGAAGAAGATGCTAGACCAACTCCAGTCTCAAATGATAACATGAGCCCATGTATCATATTATATTTTTGTGGAATAAGTACACCTCATAAATTTTGATGTCACAATCTAAGTCAGGAATATAACATATTTTTGATTAATCTGACCCGACTCCGCACAACAGGTTCATAGTATGCCATGCCGCATCATGAACCCAGAATTTATTCCAAAAGCAAGATCATAGTAACCCAGTCATACTACTAATACTGAAAAATCAAGCATAATATGCATACGACCAATCTCCCCAGATAAAATATGAATATATACATTGAAATCCAGCGGAATCTAGACACCCTAAGATATTGGGTCCCTTGCCTCCTAATCGTAAGCATAAAATTGATAGAGAATAATAATATTCAACCCATAGATGCCACCAGACAACTATATGGGTCTATGTAAAATCCATAGGTTGCTTTTACACCCCCGTATGGTAATATTGAGAGACTATTCCGCCCCTAATAATATAATATTGAGAGCCAATTCCACCCTTAATAATCTGACACCAAATTCCAGTGTCGACATAGTGAGAAGCCATGGAGAAATACAGTTACTTCCCATGAGGAGACCAGACAATGTACATCAGGAAACATGCTCATTCAACTTCATACAAACATGCTCAAAAGTATCAAAGACTCATCACGCTCGTAGATTAAAGGAAAACTTAATAACCATAACAAAGATATACGTAACTTTATGTTATGTTCTTAACAAGAATCATAACAATTAGCACTATTGATTTGGTTTGTAAGGGAAACCAACCATGTTTGTGAAAAAACAACCCCCAAAGAGAATAACTCTCAATAATTGCATTCACTGATCATCCTCTTCACAATAGATTCACTGATATATATATATATATATATATATTACAGGGAATAACTACATTCTAGAACTACTAACCATACAAACCGATCTAATTTATCATTAGATCCTAAATGATGTCTGACTAAGGCATTTATTCAAACAATTAGCATACATATATTTAACCCATACTATACATATCTCTAGCACATAACATTCCCATCCTCTTCAAAGCAACCTTGTCCTCAAGGTTGTAAAAAATAAGTTTTAGACGCCAGCAGTTGACGGAGGATTTCCAAAACCCATGAACTAATTTGATGTAGATGTCACTTGGCATATAACACTTCCAAGATTCTAGGAATTGTATCTTTCAACTAATATTATACACAAACATTTAATTAACATTTACTAAAACATCTATTTAACAACACAATACGAAAACACAAACTTATTAGCCTAAAAGAAAAACAGTTGACGAACAATCCCCTGTCAGAAATTCAACTTTATCTTCAAGGTTGGAGACAAACATGTTTTGAAAATCAAAATCAACCTTGATCAAGGAAGAGAATTTGATACGACCATGAAAGTGACATGTATATCTTTCAATCCAAATGCCCAACAAACAGTGCATTTAATGCTTACGAAATCGCAAATAAATTCCACTAATTATGGTAAAGATATCTAGCGCTTCATTGGATGGAGATGCTTGGAATGATAGAACATCTAAACAATATATTTCATTGTTGGTTGATAATTCAAATATGTCGAAATAATCGGAAATATTAAACGTAGGTAGACCTCTAATTCTTGTTCTAGTGGTCTCCAATGCTTCTTCAAAGATATCAAAGAACTCACACAAATAGAAAACTCTTCCTTTTGGTGATTTTTGTGTAACAAAACTAGAATCTTTAAGAGGTTCTATGTTGCAACACCGACTCTTCAGAACAGTTTACCTTATTTAGAACTGCCTTAATTAGTTAATGTTTCCTAGTTTAAGTTAGCTTCCTTTAATTCAGTTTTATTACGTGTTTATCAAGCAAGTTAAACTATAAATACTTGCTCCTGGTTTTGTTTCGATATAGAATATATAGAACTCAACTTTCTTAAGCTCCTCTTCTTCTTATTCTCAACTCAAACTCTCTTCTCAAAAGGTGGTTAACCTCCAACTCAAAGGGTTTCTCTAGGGTTCTTTAGTTCTCTTTTACAAGTATACCTAGTGTTTGGTCAAGAACCCTAACACTTGGTATCAGAGCAGGTTCGAATTCTAGACCAAATTTTTTTTTTCCTACAATGACTTATACAGAAAATTTGGAGCTTGTAAACAATGGTATTACAAGTATTACTGAAAAACTTGACAAGTTGGTGGATACTATTACCAAAGATCGTGAATTAGATGAAGTTGCAGTCAAGAAGCTTCGTGCGGAAGAAAAATCAGCTCGTGAAGATGATCGAGCTAACCGTAAACTTGATCTCGATGAACATGAAAAATCTCTTACAGAAAACTTGACAAAATCCATAACCTCTTCGTTACGAGATCTGTTTCAAGAATTTCTTCCTCAGTTTCAATCTAAAGACGGTACTCCTTCATAGCCCATCCATCGCACATCTCATACTAATCATAGCAATGGTTCTGGTGTTCTTGAAACTCCAATTCGTACACCACCAGTCACACTGAAGTTTTCCTCTTTTGATGGTGATGATCCTGATGGATGGATATTTCAAGCTGAACAGTATTTTACTTGGCACACTATTGCCAATAATATGAAGGTTCAACTTGCAGCCGCTCATCTTAAGGGAGATGCTAATGCATAGTTTCGTTGGAAGCGAACTACGATTCTAAACCCAACTTGGCCACTATTCTGTTCTCTAGTTCGTGAAAGATTTTCTCCTGAGAAATTTATTGATGCTAAGATGGCAATTAGCACCATTAAGCATAAAGGTACGGTTAAGGATCACATCCCTGATTTTGAACGTCTTTTGAATTTTGTAGACTTTCCTGAAGCTCACTTGATAAATCTGTTCATCCATTCCTTGAGACCTGAGATTGGTTCTGTTGTGAAGTTGTTTGAACCAACTACTTTAGCTTCAGCTTTCAAGAAAGCAATAAATCAGGAAGAAGTATTGTTGACAGCCTCAAAACAACGATTTAACCAGTCTAAATCGTCTACTGCTCCTTCCAATTCTCAAATAAAAAAGAATCCATTACCTCCTGGTTATAAAAAAACTTTCATGGGAAGCAATGAAGGAGAAACGAGAAAAAGGGCTTTGTTTCAATCGTGATCAACTTTTCCAACCTGGTCATGTGTGTGCGAAGCCTAGCCTATTGCTGTTAGATGGACCCTCAATTGCTGAGTCTGAAAATGACGAACTTTCTCCAGAACATACTCTTATTGTTTCAGATGAGTTCACTACTTCAGAAGTCACCGATTCTTCTATATCTTTTCACTCTTTAATGGATTCTACTTTTCCTTCCACAATGAGAATCAATGGTTTTTCAAAAGCTCAACCACTTACATTCTTGATCGATTCTGGTGCAACTCATAATTTTTTGAGTCCAACTTTGGCAAAGCAATGTGGTTATCATGTTACTTCTCCGAACAAAACTTTGAATGTTACAGTTGGTGATGGAGGTATAATAAGCACCCATGGTCTGTGTTTGAACGTGCCATTTAAATTGCAAGATCATCAATTCCAAGCTGATTTTAACATATCAAATATAAGTGGTTGTGATGCTATTCTAGGGGTACAATGGTTACGTACCTTAGGGCCAATAGCTTGGGATTTTGAGAAACTATTAATGAAGTTCAGATTTGGTGGCGCAGATATCCAATTACTTGGTACTAATTCTTCTGCATTAATGATGTTAGATACTTCTTCAATGCGGCGATTACTACAAAGAGAAACTTATGGTGTCTTCTTACACTTATCTGAAATTAATACTTCAATAATTACTCCTCCACCAATACCACCTGAGATTCAACGGCTAATTTCAGATTTTGTTGATATTTTCAAGACTCCAGACTCACTTCCTCCTGCAAGAGTGCATGATCATCATATTCCTTTAATACCAGGTTCTTCTCCAGTCAATATACGACCTTATCGATACCAACATTTTCAGAAAGATGAAATTGAGAAAATAGTTTCTGAGTTGCAACAATCAGGTTTGATACGTCCTTCTTCTAGTCCTTTTTCTTCACCTATATTAATGGTTCGAAAAAAAGATAGTTCATGGCGCATGTGTGTTGACTATAGATCTTTAAATAAGTTAACAATCAAGGATCGATTCCCTATTCCGATGGTAGATGAATTGCTCGATGAACTTCATGGTGCATGCATTTTTACAAAACTTGATTTACGCTCTGGATATTATCAGATAAGATTATACAAAGGAGACATTCCTAAAACTGCTTTTCGAACTCATGATGGTACTCATGATGGTCATTATGAATTCCTTGTTATGCCGTTTGGACTTTCGAATGCCCCAGCCATATTTCAGAGTTTGATGAACAATATCTTCAGGCCTTATTTAAGAAAGTTTGTTCTGGTATTTTTTGATGATATATTGATCTATAGTAAGAGTATGTCAGAACATTTAGAGCACTTATATGCAGTGTTTGAAATCTTACGACAGCATCAATTGTTTGTTAAGCAATCTAAATGCACATTTGCTCAACAATCCATTGGTTATCTTGGCCATGTGATTTCATCTCAAAAAGTAGCAGTCGAAAATGAGAAGATTCAAAGCATTCTATCGTGGCCTATCCCAACTACAATTAAGGCATTAAGGGGATTCTTAGGCTTAGCTGGATATTATAGAAAATTTGTCAAAGATTTTGGCAAAATTTGTGCACCATTAACTCAGTTATTAAAGAAGGATGCGTTTTTATGGACTGAAGATGCCACTAATGCTTTTCATTTGCTTCAACAAGCATTGACTACAACTCCAGTTTTGATACTTCCTGATTTCTCAAAGGAATTTTCATTGGAATGTGATGCTTCTGGAAATAGTTTAGGTGCTGTTTTAATGCAATGTGGAAGACCAATTGCTTATTATAGCAAAGGATTATCTGGAAAGAATCTCAATTTATCCATATATGATAAGGAGATGCTTGCAATAGTTTATGCAGTTCAAAAATGGAGACCATACTTACTTGGTCGACACTTCATGATTTATACTGATCATCAAAGTCTAAGGCATTTTCTGAATCAAAAAATTTCATCTATAGAGCAGCAGAAGTGGTTAAGTAAGTTGTTAGGCTATGATTATGAGATCATCTTTCACCAAGGCAAGGAAAATGTTGCAGCAGATGCATTATCTCGCAATACAGGGCCAATTTTTTCTGCTCTTTCTACACCAGTTTTTACAGGTGTTACTGCTATTATTGAAGAAACCAACAATGATGCTTTGCAATGCAAGTCATTATTAATAAAATTCAGTTCAACCTACCAAGAAACTCACTATACATTTATTGATGGTGTACTGCGCTACAAGAATCGAATTGTGGTAGTCTCTACCTCAGCTTGGTGTTTTAAACTTCTTCAAGAGTTTCATTCTTCTCCTTTAGGTGGTCATTCTGGTTTTCTACGCACTTACAAGCGTCTACAACAAAGCTTTTATTGGAAAGGGATGAAACACTCGATTAAGGAATTCATTGCACATTGTGACATTTGTCAAAGGAGTAAGTCTGAATCAATTGCTCCACCGTGGTCATGTACACACCACTACCTATTCCCGCCGATGTTTGGTTGGATATTTCCATGGATTTCATAGATGGATTTCCAACATCTAATCGTAAAAACTCAGTTTTGGTGGTGGTGGATCGCTTGTCAAAATATGCACACTTCATAGCTCTTGCACATCCTTATTCTGCTGCTGTTATAGCTGATGTGTTTGTCAGAGAAGTGGTCAGTCTACATGGTATGCCTAGAAGCATTGTCTCTGATCGTGATCCAATATTCTTAAGTAAATTATGGGAAGCATATTTTTCTTTACAAGATACTCAATTATGCAGGAGTTCAGCCTATCACCCACAATCAGATGGACATACTGAGGTAACTAATAGAACACTTGAATGTTATTTACGTTGCTTTGCTAGTGTTAAACCAACTGAGTGGTCTAGGTGGTTGCCATGGGCTGAGTGGTGGTACAACTCCAGTCATCATTCAGCTATCAATATGACACCATATGAAGCATTATATAGTCGAGCTCCTCCAACTATTTCAAGTTATTTACCTGGTTCAACTGATGTTCATGATGTTGATCTCAATTTACGGGCTAGAGATCGTGTTTTGAAGCTCTTAAAATTTCATCTTCAAGCAGCACAATCTAGAATGAATGCTTTTACTGATGAGCATCGAACTGAAAGAATCTTTGCTGTAAATGATTGGGTATATCTACGTTTACAGCCTTATAGACAATCAACTATATCCAATCAATCCTTCTCGAAACTTTCGCCGAAATTCTATGGACCATTCCGTATCATTGGTAAGATAGGAGAAGTTGCCTACAAACTACAACTACCTGCCGCTAGTAGAATCCATCCGGTTTTTCATGTTTCACAGTTGAAGCTTAAACTTGGCTCTTCTGTTGTTGCTGAGACTGTTTTACCCAATATCGTTGACTATGATAAATGGGAACCTAAGGCTATTATGGAAATAAAAATGTTCAAGAAGGGAGCTCAAGCTGGCACCAAATGGTTAATCAAATGGAAAGATCACACTACTGAAGAAGCAACATGGGAAGATGCTGATGAGTTGATTTTGCGATTTCCAGAGCTCAATGCTTGAGGACAATCAATTTTTCAACTGGGGAGGGATGTTGCAACACCGACTCTTCACAATAGTTTACCTTATTTAGAACTGCCTTAATTAGTTAATGTTTCCTAGTTTAAGTTAGCTTCTTTTAATTCAGTTTTATTACGTGTTTATCAATCAAGTTAAACTATAAATACTTGCTCCTGGTTTTGTTTCGATATAGAATATATAAAACTCAATTTTCTTAAGCTCCTATTCTTCTTATTCTCAACTCAAACTCTCTTCTCAAAAGGTGGTTAACCTCCAACTCAAAGGGTTTCTCTAGGGTTCTTTAGTTCTCTTTTACAAGTATACCTAGTGTTTGGTCAAGAACCCTAACATTCTAGATAAGCTTGTTTGAAATCTTTGAAAGCATCTCTCATCTCTTCAACCATTCTCGACAAATCTTGATAATAAGCTTCATTCAACATCTTTGTGCCTTGTTCATTCACGTGATCGTTGCTGCTCTTGATACCAAATGTTATGTTCTTAACAAGAATCATAATAATTAGCACTATTGATTTGGTTGTTAATCCAAAATTCTCTGCTTCATCCTGTAATCCTTTCGTTGTTAATATATACTAATTTTTAATCACACAAGCACTCTAATAATTTAGCCTATAGGTTCATACGATATTCATAACATAATATCATACAAGTTTTCAGTTATGGGCTAAATGAAACAACTAATGGTTCTAGTTTTATCAATAGTTATGTAACTTGGCAATAAGATATTTTGGCATATATCAATATCTACTTATCCAAATTGGGTCAAGTTTGGTGTCATTGGAAAGCTCTCGAAAAACTCTACAACTATGCAGAGGAACCAAAAACTAATTCGGACAACAAGGGGTCCAAAACATCAAATTAAGAAATATGGTCCCAAGCCCAAGCCCACGTGACAATCTGGCCCGGCTTATCAAACTGTAACACTAACCTCTGAATTGTCTCGTTAACCTATTTGGCCAACCCATGGTCCGACCCATTGATCTGATCCATCAACCGAATCATCTGACTCAGATCGATCATCTAACTCACTCTATCTTCTACATTCATACTTAGCCAAATTTCTGAGAATTTCATACTAGTTTTTAGCACGAGGGTCAAAGTTGCGAGGGCTCTATATAACTCATTTCTAATCCAAATAAAATAGTCTTTGGCTCTGTAAAATGATGACAATAGTCTCCTCTACAACTTTGTAGTTTTGAGTAGTTTTAATTCGGAGGTAAATTCGTCTCCAATATACCTATAAATGACCATGAACAAGGTCATACACCGTAGTTTCAAGGATTTTCAGGTTTGATGAAAAACACAAAAATGATCTATCTCACTCGCTTCAACTCCAAAATGAGTAAACTTGGTCTCCAATTGAAGGTAAGAAGCTAACCTAGAAGTATCATACAAATTAAAAGGCCTGAACACGTGAGAGATTAATATAATTGTTGATATAAAATAAAGCATATTTTTGCATAAAATCATGATCATCATGATATTCATAATTTTGATTATTTATAACTTATTCTAGAGTTTATCCATTCACATTTAACACATTAGAAACTAGTTTAAATGGTTACCCTAAGTTTTTGAACAAGTTCTATCATTCATCATGACAATGACGTAACTTTTATGTGACATCACTAATATGGGACTCTTAAATTTTCTTGTCTCTCAAATGGGATTCATGTGGTACTTTTATATGTTTATAAATATAAACTTATGTGATTCGTGTGATATTGTTTGCATTTCAATATGTAAAATACTACTTATATCTTATAGTTGTATTTAAATAATGCTTTATTTGTCTAGGTTTTCGTTTGTTGAGTTTTTTTTTTTTATTTAAAACCACAATTTAGTTTTTATCTGTTAAAAATATATTGAAAGTTCTGACGTTTTTACTCGTCTATTCATTCTCTACAAGATTTAGTTGAATATTTCTAAATTTGAAGAGTTCCACTTAGCCTTTGATCCTTCAACACTTGCAATACTTTATTTCCTTGTTTGTTTATTTGTTTTTTGGATGAACTTAACTAAGAAAACTAGAAGTAACAAGAATCTATTATTTTATTGTTATAAAGGGAAGACCCTTTAGGCACTGTTCATGAAGATGCAAATTTTGGATTTACAGAATTGCCCCTTTCTCATGCCCACACAAATTATGTGTTATAAATAAAAATGAGGGTATATTATTAATTATCATTTAAACTTAATCATACAAACAGAAACAGTGGTAAAGCACGGTCCCTGTGATAAAAGTGACGGGCTCGTTTCCAGAGGGTATATTAGTAATTATCATTTAAACTTAAACATACAAACAGAAACAGTGGTAAATCACGATCCCTGTGATAAAAGTGACGGGGAACAATCTTGTAATACAAGAAATACAAGAAATACTAGCTTGAAATTAATACCAAAAAATATGTTTTCACACAGAATTCCTTAATTAAGCTTTTTATTCATATTTTGCCCCTACCTAATGAGAATTATATTTCTTTCCCTTTTTTTTTTTACCGATCCTGACTCCGTTTCTGCATCTTAAAGGCTAAGGAACAGGGACGGAGGGAGAGGGACCCCACTTGCACCCACTAGATTTTGGATTTTAGAAAGAAAATGCTTGGGATATCTGGATTTCTGTAATTTGAATGTGTTGTGGGTGCAAGTAATAATGGCAAAATTGGAATATGTTTAGTGGAGTCAAAATGGAAACCGATCACTTAGAAGTATGTAGTAGATATGTAGTAGCAGGAAATCCCACACTACACCCTTCATAAGAATTCACACAATCAAGTCATTTTAAGATGAACAATTATATTCTTTATTGATTAAAACTCACAAATGTTACAAGATGGAAAGGAAATAAACTAAAGAATTTATAATCGCTCTAAACTTTCTCTCTCTTAATAACTTGCCCAACACTTGAAAGAGATCCTTTTTCTCTTTAGCCTGTTTGGCTCTTTATATAAGACATTACATAGTGGTTGACAGCTAAGCTGTCCTTTATTTTCGGATCTGACTTGCGACATTCTCGCGGGTGTACAAATGTTAAATCTCGCAACACTCCTAAATCTCGCTGGGTCTTCACATCTTTCTCGTGTTCAAGCTGTCGTCATCCGTTGCGTCATTTATATTATCCATCTGCGATATTTTCGCAATGTGTCGTTTATGGATTTCGCAAGGGTCTTGGTGTTGCGATATTCTGATCCTACAAAGTATTTTTTTTTCTACCGGAAAAACTCTCTGAAGAGGAAGAACTCAAGAAAACAATAACTTCATTGATGATCAAGTGTCACTTAAAGTTAAAGCATATTACTTGATTAATCACTAAGTTGTTTGCTTGATGAAATTGTGTTTTCTGATTTGGGACTCTTTGAATTAGCCCCTTTTACTAGATTGTTTGTCCGGTTTGTGCATTGGGGTTTTTCTAATTCTCCATTATTAAAGTTTTAGAATTCATAAGAAACATTTTGTGCGCTTATAAGCTTACTGTTGTAACTTAATGAGCACTTATGTGGTGGGATTGAATCTATTATCTGATGTTGAAATCGATAAGATACTGCACTGGAAGATGTCCAAAAATAATGCATATATGTTTTAATTTATCTTTTTGCCTTAGTTTGAGTTTTAATAATGCATATATTTTTTAACTTTTTTCTTTTGTTCGTTTTTAACCAGACTAACAAGCCAGATTTAACAATTGTATCCGCTCTCATGTTGTGTAATGCGTAGGAACGTCAATATGAAATGTTGTTGTTATTGGCTCTTGGTGTCGATGTGCACCATTCCCTCCCAAGCTTCTATACCATACCAGTTTCCATATTACTTTAAATTGTGGCTTAGATACGAGTGAATCGAAAAAAAAATGTGAATGTTGGAACAATTTTTTTTTTGACCCCGTAACATATATGGGCTGGCTCCGTCCCTGCTAAGATAGATGCCTTAATGCCTTTAAAACGTGGAACTTGAAGTAGAATATCCAATGAATATTCCCTTCGAAACTATTTGGTTCAACCGTGATTTTTTTATTGTTGAAGCAAGTATTAAACAATGCGGAAAAAAAGGTGTTAGCACTACAAATATGATGTCCTATTGTGACGGAAAAAAACTGTCGCAATAGTTTAGTTTCCGTCACAATTGGTCCATTGCGACGGAAAAGGTGCTGTCATATTA
Source organism: Papaver armeniacum (assembly GCA_023531295.1). Lineage (NCBI taxonomy): Eukaryota > Viridiplantae > Streptophyta > Magnoliopsida > Ranunculales > Papaveraceae > Papaver > Papaver armeniacum. Next base: position 45,533 of record JAJJWW010000712.1, on the reverse strand, counting down.
AGTGTCGTTGCAATAGCTATTTGCGACAGAAAGTATGACGGCATTGCTGTCACAATATTAATTGTGACAGCATATTTGTCGTCACATTTGACTTTCTCAATAGGAACGACAGTACCGTCACGAATAAGCACATTTGTGACGGAAATATTCGTTGCAAATTTTCAACAAAAAAAAGTACAGTATAATTTTAGTGAAACCACTGCTGTATTATGCCTCTGGCAATCAACATTTACACATATTTTGTCCACATTCATTGCTCCAATCAAATACATATTCACAACCATACAAAATTTTCATTCTATAAAATAGATGAGTCACCTAGCACCATGTATTCAACTAATTCAGTAAACACCATTAAATTAGTTAAAAATCCCACTTTTAGACCAAATCAATTCACTTTTAAAGATGATTTCTCAAAAAAAAAAAAATCACCTCAAATTTTTTGAATCGTCTCTAAGTAATTTCTCTTAGATGAATCATTTGCTCACGCAAAACTAACAATGTAAGAAAATCAAACTAGTAAACTAAGAAATCAAAAGAAAAATCTATTATAAGCTATTATAAGTTATTACCAGATAATAAAGAACGCGCAATTAGGGGATACTAAAATTAATTGGGGGATAGATAAATAGTAAATCAAGGTCACCCACTATCCATGTATTTTAACTAATTCCTAATATGCCCCTCACTAATCATGTTTAGTGGTTAATTATAATTATTTAAGTTAATAGATTAGTTTGATGATGATTAGTATAAATCATTATCATTGAATTTGTTGATGCAACAACATTAAATCAAGATATTTATGATCATGAAGGTTTAGGTGAAGAACCAACCCAGGAAATTAAACAAGCTGAACATACAAGTGCTCCAATTACCCGTGTATAAGTATTAATGTATTGATATTTGATTTTTTTTTTCATTGAATTCGCCATTGTTGCGCCTGAAAAAGCTCAGTGCCGGCATGGTAAAAGTATGAATACCATGCCGGCAGGGACCAAATCGGCATGGTATTCATACTTTCACCATGCCGATACACAATATCCCCCAATTTTGAAATTGTAAGTACACTGCCGGCACAAAAAGTCCAATTATCGAGCATGCCGGTAGTGGTGCCGGCATGCTACATTGCTGAACTTGCTATGCCGGCACATGATGCAAATTTTCCAGAAACTTGAGTTTTTTTCACTTAGCTATCGGCATTGATAGATTTCTATCGAGCATGCCGGCAATTAACAATTTCGGCATGGTATTCATACTAAATCAGTGTCGGCATTGTAAAACGGCATGGTGTTCATACTAAAACTATTAACTGAAACTGCAAAACCGGCATTGTATTCATGATGAATACAATGCCGGTATTAACTGAAATTGAAAATTTTCAGTTACAATTTTTGATTCTATAACATAAACGAATTCTTTTAAAACAAATCGATGATTAGGTTTCTTTCAAGGAGGCATATATATATTTATATAATAGATTAATCACCAATTTTTTTTTCTTGAAACAACAAACCGTGTTCAAATCGATGATGGAGAAAATAAAAATCAAAGAAAGGAGCCGGCTGAGAAGGAGAAGAGAAGAAGAAGAGAAGTTAAAACACTAAAGGGTATTTTAGTATTTCCATACCCAAAAGTCACCCCTTAGCAGACACTATTAGATGGGGATAGTAATTCATATCCCCCAATTAGTTTTAGTATCCCCCAATCGCGCTTTCATAATAAATGACAAAAATATTTCAAATTTAGGATTTCCAGAGACTTATAAAATTGAATTGATTAACATAATCGTGAAGACCACCACCACCATGAAAAAGAAGATGAAGAAGGAGATAACGATAAAAGGAGAAAAAACCTAAAGAGATCTTCTATGTATTCGATTTTAATATCTTGATCTCTTCGCCTTACAGACCAGAGTTTTAAGGATCAAAAGATGGTTCAAATCGAACAAAACATTAATTAATCGAAAGCTCGTCTGGTAAGACATCTCGATCCATCAATTTCCGACATGGATTTGTATTCTCAGTGAAAGCAGAAATCTAGGGTTTCAAATTTTCTCAATGGATTTCTGGAAAAGGATATGAAAGACGAGAAGAGAGAGAGAGAAAAAAAAGAGAAGTGATCGATTCTTTTTTAACGATATCCATTGACCAGTCAAATATACTAGTATATTACTTGTGAAAAAGCGAGGGTCTAACAACCTCACACAATATTTCTCTTAGCAATTTGTATGGACTAACTCCAATATACTTTCAAGAGAATCAACTAGACAGTTAGACTCAATCTTAAGAAAAGTATATCAAAGAGTTATATCTCAATCTCTCAATTCAATCCGCAATCAAACAAATAAGAATTTGCGAGCCTGATTGAATATAAGAGAAATAACTTGAACAGTACCAAAGACCAATGTTCAAGGATCAATCAATTTCAATCAACAACCAAATGTTGGATTTACCGATCGATTCAACACACAACCTGTGATATTTTAATTATATAACAAAATATAATGCGGAAAAGAAATAACACAGACACCAGAAGTTTTGTTAACGAGGAAACCGCAAATGCAGAAAACCCCGGGACCTAGTCCAGATTTGAACACCACACTGTATTAAGCCGCTATAGACACTAGCCTACTACAAAGATAACTTCGGTCTGGAATGTAGTTGAACCCTAATCAATCTCACACTGATTCAAGGTACAGTTGCGTTACTTACGTCTCTGATCCAAGCAGGATACTACGCACTTGATTCCCTTAGCTGATCTCACCCACAACTAAGAGTTGCCACGACCCAAAGTCGAAGACTTGATAAACAAATCTGTCTCACACAGAAAAGTCTATAGGAATAGATAAATCTGTCTCCCACGGAAATACCTACGAGTTTTGTTCCGTCTTTTGATAAATCAAGGTGAACAGGAACAATTGATATACCGGACTTATATTCCCGAAGAACAGCCTAGAAATATCAATCACCTCACAATAATCTTAATCGATTAACGAAACAAGATATTGTGGAATCACAAACGATGAGACGAAGGTGTTTGTGACTACTTTTCTATCTTGCCTATCGGAGATATAAATCTCAAGCCAATCTTACGATTGCACTCAATCACGATAGAAACAACAAGATCAGATCACGCAACTACAGAGAAAATAGTTGGGTCAGGCTTCACAATCCCAATGAAGTCTTTAAGTCGTTAACCTACAGAGTTTTGTGAAAAACCTAAGGATAAAGGAGAATCGACTCTAGCTTATACAACTAGTATTACACAGGAGGTGTGGGGATTAGGTTTCCCAGTTGCTAGAGTTCTCCTTTATATAGTCTTCAAATCAGGGTTTGCAATCTAAGTTACCTTGGTAACAAAGCATTCAATATTCACCGTTAGATGAAAACCTTATTAGATTCAAGCTAATATCGTTCAACCATTAGATCGAACTTAGCTTGTTATACACAAATGAAATGTAACTTCATTTAGGTTTAAGTAACCGTACCTAAACGTGTACACTTAGTTGGTTCAACAATAGTTAACCAATGGTTAGCCATATGAGCACTTTCATATCAACCTTATTCATCTTCACCATAACTAGTTCAAATGACTCAAATGAACTAGTTTGAGAGTTGTTCAATTGCTCCTTCATTCATATCTAGTTACTTTAGAAACAATATATGTTATTTGGTGTGTAAGGAATTGGTCGACACCAGTATATGCTATTTGGTGTGTAAGGAATTGGTCGACACCAATATATGTTATTAGGTGTGTAAGGAATTGGTCGGCACCAATATTATTTAGATGTGGAAGGAATTGGTCGACATCAATATTATCTATTAGGTGTGGAAGGAATTGGTCGACACTAATATAAACTAATAGGGTGTGTAAGGAATTGGTCGACACTCAATATTACACCTTCTTTGAAGAAGGAGTTAGTTCCATATAAATGTTTTTTTACCTCTGTGAATTGGTTGTCTTTTAGTGTTTGGGAAAACATGTATTGTTTTTCAAATCTTGCCAATGATTACTTGAAAGTTAAATGTTATTTCTACTGGGCACCCCTTTTAGGGATGATGTGCTCACCCATTCCCATTTTCAGTTTCAGAGACAAATCAGAGTTGCACAGCGGAAGCTTCGAGGAGTTGATTTCGTTAGTTGGTTAACTTCTGCTATGTTTATTATGTTGTATATTCTATTTGTAAACCAAATGACTATTGTATAAGTATCATTTGAGAGGAGTTTTCGTATATATATATATATATATATTTCAGAGCGGGGCTAGTTTCTAGGTTAAGTTTTGTAGCAGATTTCTTAATTGAATGTTTAAGTAAATGTTTTAGATCCTTAGTGCCTCTTTATTCGTTAATCTCTTGGATTAGTCAGCTGCTAGCTTTGGGGGCGCTACAGAGACTTAGCTATAAGTAGACTAGAAATCAAGACTTATAGTTTTGGCAACTAAACTTGAAAAACAAGCTTGAGATAGAAACGCTTGCGAGTTCGACCGAGCAGTGCTCTAACAACTTGTGACAACACATTTTCTTGTGACAACTAAGCCTGTCGATATTGCCTAGATGACGTCATAATAGGTCAAGCAAAAGCGAAGACAAAAAGTTGTGTCACATTTTACCACTTTTTGTGACAGAAGTCTCAAAAGATCCATCAAAACTGGCCATCATTTTTTTAGTGTAGGCGAGTCACCCAAAACGTGGCGAAATTATCAGGCTATGTATGCTATTCTCAAAAAACTTAGGGTTTTTTTTTCTCTTTCTTCCGAGTTTTGCTCTGCGACTCGGCTGTTGAGAGTTCCTATCCGATTCACCATTAACAACCTCCTTTCTCTTCACTGACAGATCTCTCATATTAACAAATCAGTTATTCGGAACCTAAATCAAGATGGGTTTTCAATTCGATGTTGATTGAATTGTGATAGCGCGATAGTTGATGGATTCGGAAGGCCGTATTCTTTTACCTCTTAGTTTTTTAGATTGTATCAGGTCGAGTAAAGGAATATCTGCTCTTCCAAAAGTCGTAAACTAGGTTGTGTCCCTGGAATCTCCCTCTGATTTGCCTTCCTGTAAGTATCCTTTAGTTTCAATAACATCATACATGTTCCTTTTTTAGTTCACTTCATCTCTTGTTGTGTTTACTCAATACTGGGCAAAGATATGTGTGTTTAGTTAGCAACTAGACTTACATCTGAATCTCAGATACCTCACAATCCTTTGTTGTTTTAAGAATCTTTGTTCTTACCCCCACCATGCCAAATTCAACCCAACCTATGGAAGATATTTGTTCCCCGGGAACAATCAACAACACCTTTCTCTTGGGAAATCCACATATGGTATCTCCCCATCCACAATCTGATACACCCCCCACCCCCCCAACATCCATTAAAATCCATTCCAATCATTCAATCAAACTCTCTACATATTTGAATGAGTTGCAAAAAAAAACCCAGAGAAACAACTAGAAAGAGCATAAAAACATATTCATCACCCTAGAAGTTTCAAAAGAGGATATATTCAACTGCAACTCAAAAATCAACCCCCCATCAGAGACAAAAATCATCAATCCTATCCAATTTAAATTATTCAGAGAAAATTGCATAGGACAATATTCTGATGAAGCAATAATCGACAACTTAGTGAGTGTGCTGATCCGGATTCGAATTTGTTATACTGCAACGATCCTCAATGTTTGGATAGGAAAATTATCAATGCGTACCCGCGAATGTAAACTCTTCCATGTCCATGGAAAAACTATTAACGACGACAACATCAGACTACACCGCTGCTTAATCTTAGTATTAACTCAACTCCATACCGTTTCAAGACATGGTTCCATGATGAAAGGAATCGGGGGCATAATGGGAATTAAGGAGAAAGGGTCCAAGGGCAAAAAAGTAAAAACAGTTAGTGCAATAATTGACGAGACAAAAGCTGTGTACTGTCAGTTGGATAAAGCGGGTAGCAGAATTGACAATATTCTGCGCAAAGTTTATCTTGAAATGGGGGAGGCTTATCTTTTATGTTTTTTAGATAAATGTTTTAAAATTCTTAGTATTAGTCTAGCTGTAGTGAAGTTCAACTCCTTTAGTCGCTTCGAGTCTGTGCTTTTAGTTACTATGTCATTTAGTTGCTTCGTGTTTGTGTCTGGTTTAGTTACTATGTTCGTAAACATGTATGGGATTATGTGTACCAGTTACTATGAAAAGCTAGTTCTGTATGCGGATATGAAAATTAGTCAGACAGCGTTTCACTCTACAGGTTTAAGATCCATTCGACTCCGGAAATGATCCAACATCGTTTAAACATCTTGATCCATCCTCGACTTCAAAATGATCCAACATCGTTTTCTTCCACAACATCTTGTACATATGCCATCTCCACTTCGTTTGCCAACTGATCCAAAGTCTCTCTCCAAAATATTCGACTATCTCCTTTCAAGAAGCGCTGTCTTAGTTTTACCAACTAGAGAACCACACCTCCATAAGCAAACATCGGAATCAAGAAGAAGGGATTGGTTATCACCAACAACCTCCATAATCACGTTGTCCAACATATTTCTTTGTAAGTTATATAAGCTAAGTAAGGTGTAGGGATGACAAAGTCTCGGAAGGGTTCACGTGCCATGTCTCAAAATTTAAACGTCTTTGTCTTGGCCGTTTTTTATGTCAAAAACTAGGCACATCATCTTTGGGCAAGAATGCGCTTTGGCATACGTGCTATAAACAATTTGAAATCACTTAATGTATACATTAAGTCGGACATTATCACAAGAATTTAATTAGACAACATATCATTTGAAATTATTTCAAGTAAATTAACAAGTTTATTCAATAAAAAGAAATAGCCAACAAATATAAAATTGGATTATTGTCATGTAAATTAATGTTCTAGTTAAATATAGGTGACATTATAACAACGATAATGAAATATATTTTCCAAATATTAGATTATATGTGTTGTTATAAATAAGCCAACATAAAATGTTAAAAACTAGCTAGGATAGTGACTCTTTTGTGAAATATACAAAAAATGTGATGTATTATGCCTTGTTATATGGTGTATTTGTACACCAACAACCTAGATACGAAGTCCATATTTAACTCGTCTTTGTCTAGTCTTTGGGCTGTCCAACATATTTCAAATTTTAGCGTGTAAGTTATATAAGCTTTACACCTCTAAAGCTAAGTGGAAAACCAAGAAAGACCTCTAAACTGAAAACGAATATCACCCGACCACAGTCTTTACCTCTTAGGCTCTTAGGAGATAAAATCTGTTATGATATTCCAAATATGTAAGTTCGGTGTCTTAATAAATAAATTCCAACCTTCAAAAAAAAAATAAAAAATCAAGCTATGTAAACCAATAATCTAATGAGCGGGCACTAGTATGAGAGCTTAGGCTAAGTCCTATGGGCTAGATTGAGCTGCTAGATTGGCCATTAAGTGTTGCAATTCAAAAAAAAAAAATGTGGTCTAAAAGTTAACACTAGTTCTCTCTCCTAGCAAGTGCTCGCAGTTCAACTAGCAGCGAGATTGAAACGCTGAATGGTTCAGCGTTCAAAAAGTAACCTCAGTACGAACGGTTCAAAGACTCACAAAAATCACACTGATCACAAAAATCACAAAATTTGATCTCGATAATTTGAAATTTAAAACGCCAAACCAAATAGCTGGGCAAAATGGTCTCGATGACTGGGCAGCCAATGCTAATCTAGGATTAGAAATTGCTATTGCTAATCTAGCCGCTAGATTAGAACACCATAGGACTTGGCCTTATATAGACCGAGATTAGCCATACCATAGGACTTAGAAATTGCCCAATAATGCGCGTGGATTGCTAATCTAAAAAGATATTTTGTTAGATTAGAACACCATAGGACTTGGCCTTATATAGACCGCTGACATAGCATGTTAAAACCTCGGCATGTTTTTCCTTTTCCCGGCATAATATCTCGGACTGCCAAGTACCAACCTGGCAGCCCAATAAATTTTAACAACAAATTCGAGCTGCAACAACCAAACAATACTTCAGTGCCTCGGTTCATATTAGTGGGATGTGCCGTGTGCTCATCCGAATAATTCATCTATCATCTTTTGTAGTAGACGGGTCTCGTTTCAACTCTCAACTCAGCAATGTCACGTTTATGATGACATAAACACGAATGCCACGTTTCAAAATCCACGTGGATGAAGCACAGTGAACGAATGCCACGTTTATGATGACATAGATCATAAAATAAACGTTCCAGATCCCCTGAAAAACCATGACACCACTTATTGTATTTTTGGGATCAACCTTGAAGATATGCTTTGATATTGTAAACCATCCACCTCACCATAAACACGAAGCAGCTTCTCTGCATCACTCATGTCATGAGGCTGAGAGTTCACCACGTTACAGACCTAACACGACACGTACAAACTTACACTACCAAAAATATCCACACGTCACCGTATTATCAATTTCAAGAACTGTGCCACCACCCCAATGATCAGCGATCAACTTCAACCAGGCCACGTTTTACATTGTCTTTCATTTTTAACTAAATCCAAAATTTTGTTCGGAAGTGGCAGAGGCAAGATAAATTCAAGGCGTACAATATTTTACTGATCCCCCGAATATATTGCATTACCACAATCATATATAGATATTTTCCTTAACCCACAATGATTAACGCATTCAAAGTTGTTAGATTTCAGACTTCATTTCTTCCATTGTCATCTTCATTTCCTTCTTCTTCTGCTTCATCTATAAATAGTAGTTGTAGGAGAACGATAAGTTATAGCAGTGCAAGATTTCAACAAGCAAATACAGACTCTATTGATCCTGATAATAGCAGCAGCAGCAACATGGAACAGCAACAACAGCCTCACAAAGTACCTCAAGTTGATGATCCAAATGAGAAAATAACAGGAGATGTTATGTCGCATTCATTTGGAGAAGGGTACTCCACAAGGTCTGATGAAGAAGGTTTTGGTGGTATTTATGGTGATAATCAAGCCTTTCCTGATAAGGACGTCGTTCATGAGAATCACCCATCTCATGCTGGTATGCATCCCAACTATATTAATTAATCACATCATTTCATTTATGTAATTTTGATTTTTGTGGTTGTTAATTTATTGCATTGATTGAATTTTGTTGCAGCATATGATAAGACCCAAGGAAGCGAAGTGAGTGAGAAAGAGAAAGCTCGGAACCAGGCAAACGTTCAGTAGTTTATTAGTAGGTACTACCCTCTGGCAGTAACTACTAGTTTTTAATTGTTGTTGTATTAGTAGGAGTAGTAGTACTATTTTCTTCTGTTTCCAACCAGAGGGGTTGTGTTGTGGTCTGTATGGAACTTTAAATTTGTATTTTCCATCTCTGATTCCATGAGCAGAATCCAGAGAAGAGAAGTTGTATTAAATGAAGGTTGTCGAATTTTAGTAATTGTAAAATAAGGTCCTCCTCTGGGAGAGTTTTCTAGGTACCATCTACTTATATTAACTTCTGTTTGTAGCTTGTTGTACATCAGTTTTGTTCATTTGAAAGGCAAATTGACTTCAGAAACTTGGGACCTGAATCACAATGTCGGGATTCAAGTGAAAAACTGTGATGGGGTGGATAAAAAAAAGTTTAGAGATTTTATGCCAGTACTCATATTTGCTGGTACTAAAGCGAAATCAAATGAGATTAATCAACAAAGAAAAGCTTTTTAGCCCGAGTTTTCTCAGATATGTTGTTCTTAAATTTGGACTCGCAGAAGTTTGTGATGTTGGCACAGTTGAAATTGTTTGAAATGCCGACACCACAGAGATCTCTTCAAAACTGATGCAATGGGGATTCCATTTAATGAACTTACTGCTCAAACACAAGAACTTTTAACGCATCTCATTGATTTACTACGTACACAAATTGCTGCACAAAAGCTTATGACATCTGTATCTCATGGATTCACAAATCCCTCGGATTTATGGATGACATCTTAACTTAGCGAATAACATGAATCCAGGGAGACTAATTATTGGACGCTCAGGACTTCAGCAAAGATGCTTACTAAAAAGAAGGAAAAACAAAATGCGGTACTCTCATCACTTGTACAGCTTTGTAGTTGTGCAAGAAAAAAATTATAGTGATGGGGAGCGAATTGTAAAACTGCACTCTACTATTATAATGCACTGCCCAAATTTCCTTTGAATTATCACATTAGTACCATCGGACGGAGGTGTAACAAAACATTAATAGCAAAACTAATAGAAGTGTTGTTCTACGACTGCTATATGTGAAACTATTATTCGTCTATCTTCCTTCAACTAGTAGAGCGACTTGATTTACATGATAAACTAGGAATACTTATTATACCTTTTTCTCTTTTTTTTTTGAATAAGGCTATTCATACAACTTTGGCGGTGAAGCTCTATAAGCCTTTTAGACTGCATATCTCACCTCTCTGCTGTTTCGACTGGAGCCAATGCAATTCTGGCGATAGCAGTAGGGCTAGCACTGTTGGAAGGGGAGATGGCATCACGTTGGGCAGCTAATCGGCTTTCCTGCAATGCTCAGGACAAAGATGTGTCAAAATATGGTCCATCAAGGAGATACACTTGAAGGTCTGGGTTGTTTGGAATACACATTGCATCAGCCTTGTAAAAGTCTCACAAGATCTAAGGGAGATCTAAAAATTGAATTCAAACAACTGTAATGTAAGTGGAGAATTAGACTTACAGAACGGTAGGGGAACTCTTCTGCTTCGAGCATGTGTACAACCTGTCCCATCTTCGGTCGCTTACTTGCATCTAAATCTATGCAGCGAAGGCATATCAGTTGGAGCCGCTTCAATGCTCTTGGTGCAGGTTGGATCTCGATGCGTGGGTCCACGACCTCTTCTCCTCGCCTACTGGCAACTAGACCTCTGAACCACTCGACCAAGTTTACCTAGAAAAGCATGCTCCAGAAAATCGTTTTAGGTTATAGTTCAAGTTGTAAAATGAAAGAATTTGAAAAATAATAGCTCTAATTACCTCTCCAGCTGGTCTAGCATAATCAACGGGGGTTCTTCCTGATATTAGTTCCATGAGTAGAACTCCAAAACTATACACGTCACTGGCCTCGTTTAGCATACCTGTGCTTGCATAATCTGGTGCCACACATCTGCATCAGACGGATACTTGAACATTACAATTGGAAAACCATTAACTAGCTGATAATGAGCATAGAGTTGCTTAGGGTATTGGCCAGAGAAAAAACAAACCCAAATGTCCCCATTACGCGTGTAGTCACATAGCTTGCATCTGATCCCAGGAGCTTAGCCAATCCAAAATCTGAGACTTTGGGATTCCACTTTTTATCAAGAAGAATATTACTAGATTTGACATCACGGTGTACAACTTTTGGTTCTAACCCTTCGTGCAAATAAGCTAATCTGAAAACATGGCATGAACCAATGAGTAAACAATAGCAGTTCTTTTCTTAAGTCGACAAGTACTAGGCAGTTTTTGAGAAGTACGGGACTTGATAACAAATTGTATCCGTGAATACTTCAGGTACCATAATGAAATAGATAGATAATGTAAAGAGAGACTAGAGATAGATGTACACACCCCTTTGCAGTTCCTACTGCAATCTGCATTCTAATGTCCCATGTAAGAGGGCTAACAGGCCCCTCATCGCTATGCAACCACTGCTCCAGATTCCCATTGTCCATGAATTCGAATATGAGCATCCTGCACAATCAATGGCAGTCCGAAGATATGTCAGAAACCATATGATCCCCACTAATTTCCAAAGTGCATGGAACAGATATAACAAAAGGCCAAACAGAGGCACCTTTGAGTCCCTTCTGCACAATACCCAATAAGGCCCACCAAGTTTTTATGCTTTACTTTTCCAATGGCTTCAACTTCAATTTTGAACTCCTTTTCTGCTTGGCCCCTGAACAAAAAAAAAGAACATGGAGTTCATGAAATTTCCACCTTTGAAATTTCATATAAAAATCTCTGACTTAAAATGAAAATAGAAAATGTAAGTTATCAATGGAGTTCATGACTCAAAGTTCTTTCAGAAACTGTTATTTCGTTTATTAAAGGTGAAAGTAAAAATCGAATTACCCTGGTTACATGATTTCTTAAAAACTTCAATAAATGTACCTTGAAAACAATTCCAAAGAAGCATAGCACAAGTCAAGGATGTTATGACACCCAGTTACCGATACAAGGTTTTCAACAGAATGAAATCACTGTTCCCCTTAATCGAATAAACTATTAGACATATTTCATCAATGTTTATACCTCGCCACCTTGGAACTTCCCCCTCACATTATTATTTACTCCAAACTAATGTTCTCAATGTTCAACCCTCCATAGCTATCTAAGTTTTTCCATTGACTTTAACTCAAGTACATAACCCGGGTCTCGAGTTATTAATGGGGAGACCAATTTGTCAAACTGAACTCATTACAGATTCCATATACTTATTAGAAAACCTAGTAAATAATTACAACTAGTAAGCTAAAAGCCAAAGTTAATTATTATCTCCACTCAGACACAGGTTTCCCTCCCCATCCCTAACTATGTCTAAAACACTAAACTCACCAGTATTTGCCGGGTTTAATCATACCAACACTAATACATCAAATTCTATCCCAGTTGCACATTCTCGGCAAGAGTGGTATCTCATATGCCTTGTGTTGCACCCCACTATAGTTATATTCTATTAATGAATCAAAGAAAAAAGAATCCAATCCTTTCAAAAAAAAAAAAAAATTTGTGTATTGCTAATTTCATTATCTACATTGTTGCTAAATGCTAATGCTAATGTTGTCTTAACCGTAAAAGACAGAAACAATTGAGTGATAAGTAATTACCAAATGAGTAAATCAAAACATGTAGAGACAAAAATATTTGGATTAAAATTCGAGGAAAACAAAATCCCCAATTACCCAATTTAAAACCCTAGATCTTAACATTTTAAAAAATTCTTAAACCCAGAGCCTGACAGTAAATGAAATTTCAAAAAAAAAAATATACTAGTTCTGAATCTGAAATTCACTGAATCACTTTAAAAAAAGAAGAATAAAAATTACTTACTTCTTGTTTAGAAGATTTTTGACTGCAATTACAGAAGAATCAGGCAAAACTCCTCGATAAACAATCCCATATCCACCTTCACCAATCACATTTTCATCAGAAAATCCGTCGGTAGCGGTTTCAAGTTCTCTTAAAGTATACCATCTCCCCCATCCAAGATCTGGTACTTCAACTGAAGAACCTCCAGATGAAGAACTCTCATGACTACTACCTCCAGACAACAAACTCCCTAAACTTCCATTTTTCATAACTTTATTATTATTATTCTGCTGATGCTGAAATTTTACTTCATTTTTCTCACAATCAATAAACTCGTTTGATTCTTTTAACCTAATGCCTTCATCAAGAATCTCAAGAATCTCTTTTGAAATCATCGGAGTCGAACCTGAACAATGTTTTATCCGCATTCTCCGTTTAATCGATTTTCTCCGAAAACAACAGAGAAATATTAAAAGCAGTACAGCTAAAACCAGAAGACCAACACAAACTCCGATTAGAACATAAAGTCTTATACTAAAAACTGACGTTTTAGCTGAGAGTTTATGAGCTAATGTATCCTCTGATCTCCTTATTCCATTACCTATATAGTGTTTAGCTTCAGTAGAATTCTTCATTTTCTTTGCTTTTTTCTCCTCAGTACCAGAAAAAATATATCAACATGAAAATGGGAATGCTAGAAATGAAATGATTTCTGCTGCACACTGTGATGCATTTTGGTTTGAAAGTTTTTATTTTTGGTGTTATAATTATTATTACCACTGTGACGACTGACTGACTGTTTATCAGACTTAAAGGGAGAGAGAGTGTTTGTGGGTTTTCTCTGTTCTCAACGGATACCACAAAATTATAAAAAGAAGGAAAAAGGGTAAAGACAAAAGCTGATGTTTTTCGCTCTTTGGACCAGGATTTGGGTGTATATTACGATAGCACCACTGGTTTGTTGGAAAACGGATATGTCTTACTTATATCTTACTTACTGTAAAAGTAAGTGCAGGATTAATATTTGACCAAATAAGAAAAAACATCCATTAAGATATATGGCTAATTAAAATGTTTAATTAGGGGTGCTGTAAATTAGCAAGTGGATCAGGAAGACAGATACACTGCTGCATGCTGCACATCATGATTTCTGAACAGTTTTTTTTTGGTTTGTTTTTCTTTAGAAACAGAGAATGAACAGTTGAATGGTAGGTGGGAGTGGGAAAAATATCCAGGAATTTATATAGAAATAGTGAAGTACAGAAGCAAGAGAATATAAAAATCACTGCTGTGTGTAGAATAAAAAGAAAAGGAAAAAAATGAAAATGAAAGAACAATTAAAAGAGAGAAAAAAGAGGTAGCTAGGCTGGGGGAATAGTGGAACCAGATATATCCCAAGAGAAAACTGCATCACTGACGTCCGAACTCACTCAGTCATGTGAAAGCTGCTCTTTACACAACCAATGGTGCTTTAATCTCTTTGAAGGGGGATCTTTCTTTTCTTTTGTCATGGAAAGAGGTGATAGATAGCACTGGAACGTGTTGTGATAAGAGGTATGCGAAAGTCTAACAACTTATCAACCCCACGTAGGTAGAGCTAATTTTGGTATTACGCGAAACGCTCCTGTGCAAATTACGGAACACCACACATGGTAGGTCTAACGGTATAATTAAGGGGAGCAGATTAAACAGTAGTAGTAGTCCGATCCAAGGAAAACAAAATAAAATATCAAATGCGGAAGTAATTGAGAGTCTTCTCCCACCGTAAGAGCAATAGACTAACCAAAGAAACTAATTAAGCAACAATTTTATAAGATTGATGGTGATGTTGATACCAAAAACCTGATCCCACATCTTTTGGATGGTTATACACGGTGACATTTCTCAGGTATTCGTAAGCACTTTTTATCCACCACTTTCCTTAATGCCATTTTCTGTCCCCCGCGTGTCCGGTGATGACCGTTCAGTTGGCATAACATATAACTTCTCTAGCATCAGATTAGAAAACATTAAGATTCTGGGGAAAAAATTCACATTGTAACTTGGAACGACTATATCCTCGCGCGGTAAATAGTAGCTGCAGCATTAGGAAAATCTAACCTTAAAAGCAACAGATGAGAGCATTCATTAAGACTTAAGAGCAACTGCAGTGGTGCAAGTATAACCAAAGACCAAAGATCAAAAAAAAACGATCAAATTTTAGTTTAGTCTGGTGTGTGACGCTACGGGTAGAAGACTAAATTTAGTCGAGCGGATACTATACGTTCGCTTGGTATGGGCGACTATAATGGGCGGAGGTATAAAGTTCGCCCACTATAAAGAAAGTGGGGGAGATTTCAAAAAAAAAAAAAAATGGGGCGGAGGTATAAAGCCCGCCCCACTATAAAGAAAGTGAAAAAAGAATGGGGCGGAGGTATAAACCTCGCCCCACACAAAATTAAAAAAAAAATAAAAAAATAATAATTTGGGTTTAGGGACGGAGGAGACTAAAATTTGGTTCGCAACTTTGAGTTACGCCTGGGCGTACACTTCTACGTTCGCCTTTTTTTTTATTATGTGGGGGCGTCAAAGTACACTATACGTTTTTTTTGATTATTGTTGACTATAATTTTTTTTTTAGTCTTTATTATTGTCCCCACCAAATATAGTCCAATTTTGGGTTTAACTTTGGGTATTTGGTCGATGGTCCGTCCCGCTACGCCTGGTTTTTTTACCAAATAAATGGGTTTAGTCGCCCACTGCGGTTGCTCTAAAAGACCATATTCTATTCAATGATGCTTGTTTCTTTGTTTTAAAATTCGGTGATTCTTTCATTTTCTTGGGATGAAAAATATTGTCGCTGCTGCTAACTCTAGCTCTCATGTGAATTTAAGGTGGAGCGCTCAGGAAGGAAACAATTGTGTCAGGAAGAGGGGAATTATGAAGAGAAATTTGATTGTGACTAAACATCGTCAATTCATTCTCTAGATCACCGGAAGTGAAATGATCGACTATGAAACAAAAAATATTTATGATTATGGTACATTCGAGTACATACATTAATAAACATAGACACACAGTCCACGTGAAGGAGACAAACTTATGTGTTGGTGGAGCCACTGTTGTGTGGAGGTGGAGCCTAGCTCTAGCTATACTATACACAACGGTAATAAAGAGTTTGTGGTTCTTTGGGCCTCCTGCCTGACTAACATAAATGGACACTGCTCACTACATTTCTCCATCCAGTTTATGAACTGAACCAATCTGATCTGAGAAGGCAAAAGCACTCGAGCCTTAGCCAGGCTTGTGTTTACGCTTTTCTTGATCAGGCTCAGACCTGGCGAAACGGCTATATCCAAGAGTATAACTTGCTGGATCAGATTTGTTTTCAGGTGAAGACGAATGATCGGCCATAGCAGAAGAAGTTCGGGTTACCTATAGAAACCCTCTAATAGCAGCTCCATGTCCAGTCTATCTTTGATATATATCAGTGTCTATATGAAAAAATGAGAACGAGAAATAACTGCAGCAGTGCAAGACTGCAAGTATAATATGGTCAGTTGTGTTGCCGCCAAGCATAAGCTTTATGGGCTTATGGTGTAGATAAGAGCTGCGTACCCAGGTCAAGTTTCCTTCGAATTCCAAATAGCCAATTAAGGGGACATCTTACTCCTATACTACTAATTTATGAAGTTTGTTGGCCAGGATGGAATGATGATAGATGTAATCATATGGAAATTTTGGCAGCCTAAGCTTATGGTCTAAACTTCCGATGCACAGAGCCTGAGAATTCTGCAAGTAACAGTGATCATTAATGTAACATCCCGTGTTTTTAGCATGGCGCATGCTCAGAGATGCACCATGGCCTGAGATGAAGCTTCACCCGAAGCTTCTGTTGCGTTGAAAAATGAGCATTGGCCTAGGCCAATACGCTGCCAAAATGACATATTACGTGGGCATATTGGTCAAGGCCAATATGGCACTAAGAGGGTGTAAGCTGTAAGCTATATTGTCCAAAGGCCAATCTTGCATCAAAAGATGCATAGGCCAGTTGGGCGGATGGCCCAGAACAAAGTAGCGCCATAACGACATATTACGCAGGTCATTGGCCTATGGCCAATATCGCAACAGGCCAGAGCAGGTTGGCCTTGGGAATGTACAGCCGTCACGGCTGGACATTAGAATGGCCTATGGGCCAAAGCCGGAAATACAGCCATCACGGCCCTATAATGGACCCGACTCAGGAAATGTTCAGCCACCATGGTCGGGCATTGGAACTGGCCTGTGAGCCAGAACTGAATGTACAGCCATCACAGCAGTACATTGCAGTTGGCCAGAATAGTAAGGTGCATCCATTACGGCCTTGGGAGTTGATGAATGATTTTTTCTCCCTAATTTAAGTTGTAAAAATGTCAAGTTAACATATATAGGGAGGGGTAGTTGGTTAAAGGTGCATATGCAGACGATGCACCAAGTAAGCTTCGTAACTTAGCTGGAAGAGTATAAATGATGCCTAAGCCTCATTTACAGCTGCGTAGCTTTGCCATATTAAGTATGAGCATCACTATGCCATGCCGCAGACCAAATAGGCATTCCTTGGATGCATTTTGACGGAACGGCCTATACGGACTAGGCCATTACCATTATTGTTATGCCACGGACTTGCAAACGAGTTGGCTTAAGTTATTTGTCCCTTCCTGGATGAACTACGGTTTGTGCTTGATCCCTTAGAGTAGGGAAGGGTACGTAAGCATCCACAATGAGTTGCAGCATTGCCGGTCCAACACCTTGTCGCTCATATCATCTATTTGAGAGATGATTGCGACACATTGGCCTCTTATATCATCTGGATCGGTAGCTCGACACAGGAGATGATTGTGGCCAAACTTGATGAGACAATGCAGATGAGCAAGTTATAGCCTATCTGGCGGCTAAAAACCCGAGTGTCGTAATTTAGCTCAAGACGGGTCTAAATTGATTGGAAACGGACCAATGATCAAGACGTGATTCTACGCATGACGGTCTTGGAATTTTAGCCAAATTCCATCGGTTAGGGCCTCAAAGGCCATTTTTGCCGTTTTAGGAAAGTTTTTGTTTTCTTAATAACTTCTTCGTTAGGATTCCGTTTGGATTGCCGTTTGTGGCATATAGTTTTATTTAACGAGTACTTTCATCGGACATAGCCTTCAAGGCTTTAAACCCTTTGCAGAACAAGGGTAAGTTGGAATGGTATGGAAGCTAAGTTAGCTGCATCATGCTCCACGAGCATGCTTGTAAGGGCAAATGGACGTGAATTTGCCTATCTTTCAGGCACCGATCGTAGCATCATCATGGCGCATCGGGGAAGTTATGGCATGCGTGCCCTAGCGCGCCAGGTGTAATTTTATGGTCTGTCACAGTTGGTATCAGAGCAAGTTCCGAGATAACTCTAGGGACTGTGCGGAGTGGACTCGTCAATGAGTAATTTTCCTTTAAAAGGTAATGAAGTTGGAGAGTAGGCCAACTTTTGCGCGGAAAGAGTTGTAACTGTTATGTCAGTTGCTTTGCGAATCAAGTTTAGCTTGTTTGAGTAATGTGAGTTTGCCTGGCCTAAGTGGCACCCCACTTACGAGTGGATATCCGGAAGACCGTCTGGGACGGTGGGTAGACAAGGGGACTGATCATCCCCACATGTTGGCAACTGGCCAATGGTGTACGTTGTCAGGCCCGGCTAGCATCCCACTTAGGAGTGGCAACCTGGATGACCGTCAGGGACAGTGGGCAACTGGAATCTGTTCCACACAGTACTGCGTTAAGATCTTCTCATTCCGATGACATCTTCAACCATGTGAATCTTAGGGATTCCTGGGTGGTGGTATGGGACGCCATCTAGGATACCTTGGAAACTGGCCAAAACGATATTCTCGGTAACGTTGTGGACTCTTTTTGGATTCTTGAGTATGCGGTATGGGACGTTTGCTCATAAGGTCTAAATTGATGTTCACGACAACTGAAGAAACCCGTGATTTCTGAGCATCTGGTATGGGACTTTTGCTCAGGAATTCAAACCAAAGTGTCCACAGTAGTTTTTGTTTTGAATTTCAGGGACGAAATTCTTTAAAGGGGTGAATATTGTAACACACCGTGTTTTTAGCATGGCGCATGTTCAGAGATGCACCACGGCCTGAGATGAAGCTTCACCCAAAGCTTCTGTTGCGTAGAAAAATGAGCACTGGCCTAGGCCAATACGCTCCCAAAATGACATATTGCGTGGGCATATTGGTCAAGGGCAATATGGCACTAAGAGGGTGTAAGTTGTAAGCTATATTGTCCAAAGGCCAATCTTGCATCAAAAGATGCATTAGGCCAGTTGGGTGGCTGGCCTAGAACAAAGTAGCGTAACAACGACATATTACGTAGGTCATTGGCCTATGACCAATATCGCAACATGCCAGAGCAGGCTGGCCTTGGGAATGCACAACCATCACGGCTGGACATTTGAATACCCTATGGGCCAAAGCCGGAAATATAGCCATCACGGCCCTACAATGGACCTGGCTCAGGAAATGTTCAGCCACCATGGCCGGGAATCGGAACTGTTCTGTGAGCTAGAACTGAATGTGCAACCATCACTACCATACATTGCAGTTGGCCAGAATAGTAAGGTGCAGCCATCACGGCCTTGGGAGTTGATGAATTATTTTTGCTCCCCTAATTTAAGTTGTAAAAATGTCAATTTAACATATATAGGGAAGGGTAGTTGGTTAAAGGTGCATATGCGGACTATGCACCAAGTAAGCTTCATAGCATAGACAGAAGAGTATAAATGATGCCTAAGCCTCATTTATAGCTGCGTAGCTTTGCCAATGGAGTATATTAAGTATGAGCATCACTATGCCATGTCGCGGACCAAATATGCATTACTTGGATGCATTATGATGGAACGACCTATACGGACAGGCCATTACCATTATTGCTAGGCCACGGACTTGCAGACGAGTTGGCTTAAGTTATTTGTCCCTTTGTGGATGAACTACGGTCATGCTTGATCCCTTTAGAGTAGGGAAGGGTACGTAAGCAGCCGCAGTGAGTTGCAGCATTGCCGGTCCAGCACCTTGTCGCTCATATCATCTATTTGAGAGATGATTGCGACACATTGACCTCTCATATCATCTGGCTCCGGAGCTCGACATAGGAGATGATTGTGGCCAAACTTGATGAGACAAGTTGATGCAGATGAGCAAGTTATAGCCTATCTGGAGGCTAAAACCCCGAGTGTCGTAATTTAGCTCAAGACGGGTCTAAATTGATTGGAAACGGACCAACGATCAAGACGTGATTCTTTGTATCACGGTCTTGGAATTTTAGCCAAATTCCATCGTTTAGGGCCTCAAAAGGCCATTTTTGCCGTTTTAGGAAAGTTTTTGTTTTCTTAATAATTTCTTCGTTAGGAGTCCGTTTGGGTTGTCGTTTGTCGCATATAGTTTTATTTAGCGAGTACTTTCATCGGACATAGCCTTCAAGGCTTTAAACCCTTTGCAGTATAAGGGTAAGTTGAAACGGTATGGAAGCTAAGTGTTTGTGGGGAAAACTGTTTCTGCTTATTTTGGTAATTTTGGGTGTGTGGATGAGAAACGAATCTAAACCCTAAACAATGCACTGCACGGGAGTACTTTTGATTCGAGAGATCAATCTGTACAATCCTGGCCTAAACCAAGAAATGGTCGTTCCAGGCTTGCTTCGGTCACAAAGTGAAGGAGGAGGGTTGGTCTTAGGGAGGGAAGCGAAGAAAGTGTTGAGACCAGAATAGTTGATTATGAAGATGTGGCTTGTTTTATGACTTGTATTAAAAAGTGGAACTGGAATGAAAGGTATCAGTTCTTTGGTGATTTCTGGATACTGTGATGTTGCCGACCAAAAACTTGTTGTTTGGTGAAAATAGGTGAAGCCTTTTTATACAAGTCATATTGAAACGTACCCTGGTCTCATAGGAAGTGGAACCAATTGAGTGGTGGAAGAATAGAGTAACGTCTAACCGTCAGACTTTATGCTTCCATGATGAGGGAAGTGAATTCGTGTAACTGTCAGTCATTACGCTTCCATGATGAAGGAAAAGAATTGTTTACACCGTTACTTTTCACCACCACTAATTGTACTACTTCATGACACTTTCTTGTAACGGGCGCATTGCACACCGCACGCTGTAAACCGCCAGACCAATACCCTGATGAGTATCCCCCAGTTTATGACATGTTTGATGTCTCGGGTGTTTTCGTGGAAAACGTGTAGCAGGTTGCTATGTGTGGCAAGTCAAATTCAAGAGACTTTGCCATAGGAAAATAGCATGTGATGCTATTAGGCTTGCTTTGGTCGGCCTCCTAAAACTTTCCACAAGTCCGTCAGTTTGGTGGAGAATTGAATGGATGATGATGAGTGCTAAATAGTGCATATTTATACACCTTTTTATTGGCATTTTACTCATCTTTTGTCAGTTTGGTGTTGAATGGCCCGCGCAAATGAGATTACATCTCGTGAGGAATCGCGTCTAGCTACATCCTGCGGTCGCTCCATCGTTCAGTCTTGATTGATTATGGCCGACACATCTTTGTTGTGTAACAACCTAGTGGAGCCATTAGCTACCGCAGATCACCAAGTAGTGGCGCTATTTCATAGCTTCTCAAGACCCTAGAAGCTAGGTTAAAGATAACTAGAGTTAGGGTTTCTCATCTATCAATCAAGGGAGTTGTTGAAGCGGGTGGAGAGGGCGGAATCGTATGGGTGAAGAGTATGTTTGCTTTATTTTCTATTTTATCTCGATTTTTGAAGAATTAGGGTTTGGTAGTTTTGAGCCGCATGGGACCTGGGCTATCCGCGTCAATTAGGATTCAATTAGGTTAATTTGTAGTTTAATTGCTAATGTTTTAATTTAGTTTGTTAGGGTTTTGTATGAAACCGTGTATGATTTCAACTATATTTGAAGTATTCTTGCATGCTTAATCTATAAACATGTCTTCAATCATAGTACCCAAGGTTTTTCTCTCCTGAGGATGGCGGATATTCCTTGACTAGTTGTACTTAATTAGACAACTAGTGCTCGGGTTTCATCTCATGAGGATGGAATTGTAGCCAAGACAAGAAGAACTCGTTGAGCATACAATAAGAGTTACCCCTAGCATTTGGTGGCAACCACAACTGATGAATGGCTGAGATTACATCTCGTGAGGAAGGGTAGTACCCAACTTCGCACCAATTTCAGCACTACTTTTGATCTCTTGAGTGCTAGTTTTTGTCAATCATGAGGGTGACGTCTAAAGATGAAAACTCCTTCTAAATACCGATTTGCCGTTGATTATGGCCACATCTTTGTTGTGTAACAAAGTGGAGCCATTAGCCACTAGGGACACCTAGGGGTTTAAAGGCTTATAGTGGCGCAAGTAAAATTCAGGTTTGGGGGGTATTTGATGAGTGCTAAATAGTGCATATTTATACACCTTTTTATTGGCGTGGAGTCAAACATCTATGGAGCAGCGGTTAAAGCCCGCGCGCAAATCGCTTAGCCGTTGCTTAGCGGGTTGCATGGGACTTGCCGCAAGTCCGTTATTTTCGATTTTTGAAGAATTAGGGTTTGGTAGTTTTGAGCTGCATGTGGCGAACTTGGATGGCCGAGATTTCATCTCATGAGGATGAGTAGCCATCGATTATGGGATGCCCTGCCATCTTGTTGTATAACGAATTCCCTTGTGGCACCATTGGCATAGTAGCGCCCGGTGGAGCCATGGCATTCCCTTTGTCAGCGACATGCTAGTGGCATGCCGACCGTGGCGTAGCCATGGCATGGAGGCATGCTAATGGCGTAGCACATCGAACATGGAGCCATTAGCACGCTAGTAGCCGTGGCATAGCGGCATGCCAGATTTCATATCATGAGGATGAGTAGCGTTGTGGCATGGACACGCCGACATGCTAGTGGCATGTTGTAGCATGGCCAAAGCTAAGGTTTTGTGGCATGGCCACGTGGCCAAAATTAGGGCTTGGCGGCGTGGCCAAGGCTAAGATTTGGCGTCGTGGTAAGAATTAGGGCTTGGAGACGTGGCCAAGGCTAGGATTTGGCGGCGTGGTAAGAATTAGGGCTTGGTGGCGTGGCCAAGGCTAGGAGTTGGCAGCGTTGTAAGAATTAGAGCTTGGCGGCGTGGCCAAGGCTAGGATTTGCCGTCGTGGTAAGAATTAGGGCTTGGCGGCGTGGCCAAGGCTAGGATTTGCCACCGTGGTAAGAATTAGGGCTTGGCGGCGTGGCCAAGCCTAGGATTTAGCGTCGTGGTAAGAATTAGGGCTTGGCGGCGTGGCCAAGGCTAGGATTTGGCGCCATGGTAATAATTAGGGCTTGGCGGCGTGGCCAAGGCTAGGATTTGGCGTCGTTGTAAGAATTAGGGCTTGGCGGCGTGGCCAAGGCTAAAGTGGCATGCTACCGCGGCAGAGTGGCATGTTGGCATGCCGATCAATATGTTGTTGTGGTAAGACGCGTTTGGCTTTCCAGTTAGTATGGTGGCGCGGCAGTGTGCATTTGTCCTTTAATGTATGGTGGCAAGTTTAGAGCGACTTGATTGGCCAAGAAAAGGGTGCGGCCAAACATAAGGCGCGGCTATACTTCTGGTGAGAGTGTGGCGGCTTTAAAGTGACCTGATTGGTCGATGGAAAGTGGGGCCTGCAAGTAGGGGCCCAGCCACAACTTATGTGCGCGTGGCTAATTTGAGGCGACACGATTGGTCGAGAGAAATAGGGCCGGTTTAGGAAGGGGCGTGGCCAATGACAAGTGGCGCCAGTTGGCCTAAGGCATGGCCACTCCTCCCTTTGCTGCTGCGGCTCCCTGTTTTCTGATTATGAGCAAGGTTTTGCACCTGCTAATCCATGGTGGATTAATTACCTAGTTTGCCTAAGTTTAATTTCGACAAGCAAGGTCTGATATACTGCGCGAGGCGCAAAACCTTAACTTCTGCTAGCTAGTCAGGTCAATTGATTGAATTCTATGTGTTGACATAGAGTTCTTTTAAGTTTATTGCCAGAGAGAAACTTTCTTTTTCTGATTGAATACCTTATGCAAATACCTTATCCTTGATACTTGGAAATTCGTGCTACTCTGCTGCGAGTGAACACAAATCGTCATGCCATATCAACATTAAGGGTTCAGCCGGAGAACATAGCATAAAAGACATTCAAAGGAACTTATATTAAGTGAATATTGGCGAGGCGCCGAAATTTACTGAGAACATCCGGATGGTTGCTACATTCGCGATCCGGATAAATTTCATGTAAGTATATTGAACGGCTCAATAAATATGCCGGGTGGAGAGGTTAGCACTCACGACACCGTTTTCTTACGAGTGACGTCACATCAGATGTAAGGTTTTACGATTTCAACCCTAAGCTAAAAACCACCATCAACATTAAGTCCCCTGCTTAGCACGTAACAGCGGCGTTGTTGCGGGGTAAGCACGAGATGGTGATAGACAAGAGTAAAATCGAAAGGATAAGACGTGAGAGATTGCCGAGGAAATTTAACTAACCTTTAGCGGAAGGCATGGGGAATCCGTGATCCCTGTATTGGTGGTTTTACATAAATTCGGTTTGGTCATGGGGTATTAGCATCAGCGCTGCAGCTTTGGCTATTGATCAAAGGTGACATTGTAACTTGGCACACAGAACGGGCGCTGGTTGGCTAGGAAAGGTAGATGGCGTGGCTACATTGGAATGGTGGATGGCGCGGCTACCTTGGAATGGTGGATGGCGCGGCTAGCTTGGAGTGGCGGATGGGCGCGGCTAGCTTGGCGTGGCGGATGGCGCTGATGGCTTTGGCCGTGGAGATTAGCGTCGTGGAACGTCAACACCGTGGGCCCAGCTGCTTTCTTTTGTGCGTGTCCAAAAAGGGAAACCCTTCCCTAGTTGAACTCCAAAACACCACGCCTATAAAAGGCGTTACCCATCTTCCTTACTTTCGTATTGTTGGCTTTGTTTCCTCACCTTGGTGCTAGCGGCAAAGACTTGGACCAGTGGAGAGAACAACAGGAAAAGCAGGCGAGCGTATTTTAGGTATGTTTCTTAACGTTTCTTCTTTTGTTTGCTCTTCTGTGTTGGTGTAAACCCTAGCCATAGGCATGACCTCCATGAATTTGTAACAGCACTTCAATATGAATAATTCTTCTTTGCTAATATTATTGTAGTAGCGTTAATCACGAAGAAAACAATCATCATGTTAGGCAAGCATGTACGTGTGGACAACGCCATCTGTTCCCTTTTCCATGAAAACTAGTTGTAGGGTTTCCTTTTGTTCGTGAGCATAACTCCCGCGGCAAAACGTGATATGACTGAGAGCATACTTCCCGCAGCCTTGTACGATTTCGGCCAAAAACATATTCCTCACGATGTTTTCGGGTTTTGGCTAAGAGCATATTTTCCCGCGACATCACATATATATCTCGTTGAGCAAGCATCAGTCCCTATTTTTTTTTTTTTGACGTGAGTGCTATAAAATGCGGCCAAAGGGGAAATTTCCGTAGAAAATGTGTCGTTGACTTTATGCTTTCCTTCAAATTAGTAATTTTTCTGTTTTGCTTCGTTGTAATTACTTCAAAAGCATAAGGAATTTTGTTAAGATGTCACCTGAAAGCAGTTCTGCCGCCACATCGAGAAATGTTAACAACTCCAAGCAAAACACAGATGATGAGTTCTTTACGAAATCCGCTACAATTACAAAGACCCATCCCAAATTCATGGAAACTCTTCTGACTGATTCAGAGAATGATAGAGAAGTCCAATCAGTCTGCCCATGTATAATGAGGTTTTGTCTTCGAAGAAAAAGTACTCAAACTCTCCAATTGACTTCAAAATCTTTCATAGTCCGTTGTGCTCTTATGATAAGTGGATGAAATTTATGATGAGCCGTGACCACGTAAAGGCCAACTTAATTGAGGCGCAAATCATGCATGATGTCATGGCGTCTGCGGCACTTCAAATCAGAAAAGACATTGCAGGCTTGATTACTTTCATCTCCAGATGGTGTCCGGAAACTCACACAACTATATGTAGATGGGGTGAGATGACTATTTCTTTGGAAAGCGTAGCCGTTCTGTTGAATCTTCCAATAATTGGGAAACTTGATGTTGTCTTGTCTGAGGAAGAAGAAGAAATACACGCCACTTTGGTCACAAAAGCAAATGAGATATGTTCGAAAGAATTATGAGGAAAAGTGCTTCTATAATTGGTGGGTGTCTGAGTGGTTCTCTGATGAGCCGGAGTCGGATCAAGTGCTGGATGATACACTCCATGTTACTGCATTTTTAATTCTGTGGCTATCCAGAGATGTTTTTGATGATGGCTCTGGCAAGAAGGAGATAAGACATAAGCTCATCAAATTTGCTATCAAACTAGCGAAAGGCGTTGCTCTTCCCATCGGCAGTCTGTTTCTTGGCTCTTTGTACACTCATCTAGATCACTTAGTAGCAGACATGTACATCTCTAATGGGTATATGAAGTAGACTCGTATATCCACGTCGCCTTTCTTCAAGCATGGTTGTGGGAGCATTTCAAGAATTACGCTCCTAACCCGAGAACCTCATTTCCTGATGCATATGGCGGTTCTAGGATACTTCGTTGGTTGGAGAGGCGTCCAAGACCTGGTTCAAAGCTCATTGATTTTCTTGACAATGCACATGCGGTTAACTTTCGTCCTTGGGCTCCAGTCCACGCCTCCATAGTTCAACCAGACACTTTTGCTTCCGTACCGAAGGTGATATTGCGTTCTGCTGACGAGAATATGAGCATTGGAGAAACTGTGTTCTTGCGAAGCTGCATACCTGGGTACGTGCCATCTCTTTTCAGAGGATCTTGTGGAGTAGTCCCTTATAACATTGACAGGGCTGCTCGACATATGGGCTTTGATCAGGGAGTCCCATTTTGTCGCCCGCTGACAGCTCCAGATGAATCGTTACCCGCTATTCTTGATTACAGCGTCTTTGCACCGGATAAAAGTCTTCCCTTCTTGCTCTCAGAACTAAAACCTGTGACAACTCCCAAATATAACATCTTCTGGCAAGATGAGTTCCTCGCCATTCATCAGTTCGTGCAGGATGTTGTGACAAAGCCACGTGGAAAACCTTCTTTTGCGGTTCTGTCAAAGCATAAATTGTTGAAATAGCTTCCTTCGGGCAAGCGAAAATCCTCTAGCTCGGATGCGGACAGTCCTCGAAAAAAGGAGCAAAGGTCGAAAAATCGTGCAGGTGGCTTCCAAACGGATTCGACGGCTCTTGTGACTTT
The DNA here is from genome assembly GCA_023531295.1 of Papaver armeniacum. Classification (NCBI taxonomy): domain Eukaryota; kingdom Viridiplantae; phylum Streptophyta; class Magnoliopsida; order Ranunculales; family Papaveraceae; genus Papaver; species Papaver armeniacum. Next base: position 18,226 of record JAJJWW010000712.1, on the reverse strand, counting down.
CAGTTCTTCCAACATGCAAGTACGTATGGTTTTCTTCTTTGCTTTGGTTGATTGCATAAATATTTTGAATTGTCGCCACTTTTGAAGATTTCTTCCTTTTTGACCTGGGGTCTTAACAAGGTAAACGCCTTCACTAGGCTCGCACATGGCCAGAAAAAGGGGCCTCCTGAAGAAAAATCTGGCGATACTGAGCCCCTTAACAACGAAGAGGAAGATGAAGAAGAAGAAAGTTCAGGATCCGGCGATGATGGGAAAAGTGCTTCAGAGCGTAACGGCGAGTCTTCTTCCAGTCCCAGTGGGCCCACAGATGATTCGGTGAGTTTTCCACACTTTTCTCTTGGATTGTTTATTTATACTGAATAACTAATTAATTGGTGATATTTACAGGAAGAGGTTGTTTTTGAAAATAACTCTGAGATGGAGATCCACGGCAATGAAGGTGTAACATGTTGTCTCCAAATCATGGAAACCGTACCCGCTGGTGATCTTGAGATGGAGGTTGATCATCATGAAGATGTTGTTGTATCTCCCATGGCGGAAAATGTTGTCGTGACGACGGGTGTGATTGTTCCCAAAGAGTCTTTGCTAGTCGCACATCCAGCCGCAGGTGTCGTCTTCGATCCTCCATTCGAGGCTCCTTTTGAAGGTAACGTGTTCATTGGAGGATTCAGTGTGCCCATGAAGTACGCGGAGCTATATACCAAGATATGGAAGAGGTATGGGCACATTGCCACGACCAGGAAGGTTGATAGTCGCTTTGCATTGGTTAAACGCGTGGAGGAAACCTTATCTTCAATTCATGACATGTGTGGCGTGACTGGACACACTGTTTCTGGAGACGTTGTCAAGAGTTGGGAATTCCATCGGGATATGTGTGTAAACTTTGAGTTTAACGCCTCCTGGTTTTGTGAGGGATTTTCCGAGATCCAAAGGCTGCAGGCTGAAGTGGTTAATGGCCCTTCCGCGGATTTGATTAATCAACATGAGGCAAAAGTCGAGAAGTTGTCCTAGGAGTTGAAGCTGAAACAGGCGGCTCTTAAAAGCATGAAGGACATTTTCTCCAAGAAGAACGAGCCGTTGTTAGGCAATTTTCCTTGAATACCTTTATTTCTGAACTTCTTTCTTAGGATTTTTTTTTTTTTTTGAAAGGCAAAAGAAACGCCTAGTTTATGGTTTGGTTTTCTGGTTTTTGGATTGATATATGATTGCTTATTACAAGAGTTTTTGGATTATTTTGGAATAATTGCCTTTTGATCAATCAATATGTCAAAATTTGACTTGCGAATGTAAGTAGCAAAATCATTCGGGAAAATTGCGGAACCGTGAATTTTGTGTGAGAAAGGGAAAGATATGAAATCTTGGATGATTGGGTTATTGGCTTCCATTGTAGATGTGAAAACCCAAACAATAGATCGTGTAAACATTGTCTGGCAAAACTTACTCGCTTTAGAGCCTTTCACCAAAACTGAATATTCAAGGGGTAAATCCTAGTCTTTATGTGACGCCCTCCTTGCTGCGAAAAGTCCCCAGTCATTCTTTATTGTCCGTGAAACATTTTCATGTCGATCCGCGGTAAGGCGGAGAGTCTCTAGTCCCCAGACGTAATTCTCCTGAATCCATCTTTTCTTGGACGATGCGCTTCGAAGCATTGCATTTACTGGTAGGATGATGGAATTGAGAGTTGAATTTGCAACCGAGAAATTAATCTCTCAATGTGGTCGCCAATTTTTTGTGGGTGTAAACTGTTTCTGCCGATTTTGGTAATTTTGGGTGTGTGGATGAGAAACGAATTTAAACCCTAAACAATGCACTGCAAGGGAGTACTTTTGATTCGAGAGATCAATCTGTACAATCCTGGCCTAAACCAAGTGTAGATGGTGGATTTTCGACAAGGGCTAAAATCGTAAAACCGTAAAACCGTAATTGTACATATTCCTGATCCAGCAATCAGATGAGTATTGAGGCTCATGTCTCATCGAAAGCGTGAAAACTCAGGCCACAAGAATCTCTGACTGAGAATACCGTCTCTCAGAGTACATATAGATGTGTAGTCTCTCAGCTGAGGCAACGACATATCTCATGAATACTGATCAATTTCAGTGATCACTTTTATATAGAATTGCAAGATTAGACGACTCCTAGACAAATTTGCCCGCTAGTATAGAGCAATAACGTCTTCAGGATGTAACAATTGTTTTCCCTGACTATATAAAAGAAATATGACGCTTCTACAAGCTCATATCACCCAATTCTTGAATAATTAATGCTCCCAGACGATCGTACTAGTATAGAGCCATCAGTTAATTATTCTTAAATCATTAGATTCATTAACTGAATCTTTGGAAAATATTCAATATTTTCATAATATTTTGTTACTTCGATTTATGGTTCTTCCCAGCAGAATTCCATGGGTTAGTAGTAAATATTTAACATACGGGCATCTGAGCACTATCGAATAAGCCCCGACCAAAATGGTGCAAGTGTATTCGACAATAATGAGCACCTGAACACACGAATGAGTATTTCAAAATACGACGAAACAATGAACCTATGCAAAATAGGAAAGAAAATAATAAAAAATAAAATATTAACCAAGGCACTGGGGGACTGGGCCCACCGGCCGTCTAGTCGTGCCTCGGCCAGTCCCACTCCCAGTTTCATATTTTATCATATTTTTGTTATTCTCCTTGATCTCATGAAAATCCTTTCATTTGAACAAATATCCTTCGTTTTAAGGAAATTCCTCAGTTTCATGGTGTTTCCTTCGCATCAAGGAAATAATATAAAATTGGGAAAAGTGTCATGGGACCGTGTTTACTAGCCAACCGGCTATGGCTTGATCCTGGCCGGTCCCACACCTCATGATTCCTCATTATTTTATTATTATTTCCCTAATCTCATGAATACTCCTTAATTTCATGGTATTTCCTTCAAACCATGAAAAATAATATAAATTAGGGAAACTCGTGGGACCGGCCACAGCCGGCCGGTCATGCCCTAGCCGGCCCCACACGCCTTTTTTTTTTTTTTTTTTTTTATGTTTCCTTGATCCCATGGAATTCCTTGATTTCATGGTATTTCTTTCAAATTATGAAAATTTCTTCAAATCATGGAAATAATACATAAAATTAAGGAAAACTCACGGACCGGCCCTAGCCGCCCCATGCCCAAGCCCCCACACCCTTATTTTATTATTATTTGTTTCCCTCATCTCATGGAAACTCCTTCACTTCAAGGAAACTCCTTGATTTCAACAAAACTCCTTAGTTTCAACAAACTCCTTGATTTCATGATATTTCCATAAAATCATGAAAAATAATATAAAAATAGGAAAAGAACCATGGGACCGTGGTCATTGGCTGGCCGGCCATTCCTTGGCCTCAGCCGGTCCCACACTCCATGACTCCTTCATTTTATAATTATTTTCCTTCATCTCATGAAGTTTCCTCAGTTTCGGCAAAAATCCCTGATTTCTTCATATTTTCCCAAATGATTGCTCAAACGCACATCAGAAAATATCAAAATTCTCAGGACTGAGACGCGAACACTTTGGTGACATGATCATATTACCTTGACCGACCATGGTTGTCTCTTTGGCTTGCAAGAGGCCGGTCCCTCATATTTTTATCATTTGACCTAATTTTTTCACATTAGGTTCAAACTCTTCCAAACAATTTTGGGATTTCATAAAACGATCGTCATACAGTCCTGTGACCAACCAGGGCTGATTTCATGATCCCTTGGTCGGTCCCTCATCTCTTCATAATTAATTAGGTTTTATCACCTAAGGCTCAGACGAGCATTATTTTGATAAATGATTAAACCAGCATTTAATCATCCTTTCACCAACTGGTCTTCAAGAGACCTTGGTATTTGCTCACTTGAGCATCTGGGCGCTACATGGTCGACCCATGATCCCATGTATCCGGTCCCTCCTTCCGTGGTTAATTTTCAATAAACCATCAATTGATCGAATTAGGGTTTTGAGTCCAAGGTTCATAATTCCAGATTCAAACACTAATAATTTTACGATGATCTCATGGTCAACATTTTATTAATTATACTTGGTTTAGTTGCCGGTATTTAAATTAATATTTTATTTGGTCATGCTATCAATAATTCATTAGACAAGCAACATTTGCTCAGATGAGCAATATTTGTTCAGACTAAGGAATATTGGTTCAATTGTCAATATTCAACAATCCATCGAATGAGCAATATTTGCTCACCTTAACTATCAACATTTACGTGAGAATCATACCTCTGTCTCAACAGACACGTTCAATTCATGAGTCTCAGAACATTTATAAATCACGTTCGACTCAACAATACAAGGACTCATCGTCCCATGAAGTCATGAAGTCAAAGAATCGACTAACTAAATCACGAGACATCAATCGTGTCACATGGGGGATATTAACTAGGGTTTTGGTCTCAAGTCTACGGCACGTGTGTTCATACACACGATGAGAATGTGAGCAAGTCGTGCAATCAGTTGAAGGAGTTAACAAAGTAGTGGATGGAAAATCGACCAAGTCTCCGCACGTTAAGCAACTGGTTTTAACACGATTTCCACTTCTCCACTCTTGGATTCCATCAACTGTCACACTTCTTGGGATCATGGTGTTTACAATTCTAGCAATATAAATAATTTCCTGAATCATGATTGAAAAGAGGACAATCTCACGTCAAACAGACAACACGAGATTAACAACTCAACATTTGAGCAATTACTCTCAACAGAGCAAATTCAATCATTCAGAACTTATCTTATTTTCAGAATACACAACATACCTACAATCTTTGATCACCATTGATCTCACACATTTCTCAGCTTCCTTCCTACAGATCGACACATCCTCTCTTGTGACCGAATTTACTCTGGAACGACCATTGTCTTGGTTTAGGCCGGAGTACTACAGATTGATTTCGAATTCAAAGCACTCCCTTCTTGCAGTGCATGTGTGTGAGGTTTGACAGTTCGCTAGGTTCAAGGAGTCTCCTCCGCACGGTCATCCCCTCAATTTCGTAAAAACCAACAACTCGTTTTGCCCCATCTACACCAAGAAATGGCCGTTCCAGGCTTGCTTCGGTCACAAAGTGAAGGAGAAGGGTTGATCTTAGGGAGGGAAGCGAAGAAAGTGTTTAGACCAGAATAGTTGATTCTGAAGATGTGGCTTGTTTTATGACTTGTATCAGAAAGTGGAACTGGAATGAAAGGTATCAGTTCTTTGGTGATTTCTGGATACTGTGATGTTGCCGACCAAAAACTTGCAGTTTGGTGAAAATGGGTGAAGCCTATTTATACAAGTCATATTGAAACGTACCCTGGTCTCGTAGGAAGTGGAAACGATTGAGTGGTGGAAGAATAGATTAACGTGTAACCGTCAGACGTTATGCTTCCATGATTAGGGAAGTGAATTCGTGTAACCGTCAGTTATTACGCTTCCATGATGAAGAAAATGAATTGTTTACACCGTTACTTTTCACCACCACTAATTGTCCTACTTCATGACACTTTCTTGTAACGGGCGCATTGCACACCGCACGCTGTAAACCGCCAGACCATTACCCTAATGAGTATCCCTAGTTTGTGACATGTTTGATGTCTCGGGTGTTTTCGTGGAAAACGTGTAGCAGGTTGCTATGTGTGGCAAGTCAAAGTCAAGAGACTTTTCCATAGGAAAATAGCATGTGATCCTATTAGGATTTCCTTGGTCGGCCTCCTAAAATTTGCCACAAGTCCGTCAGTTTGGTGGCGAACTTGAATGGATGAGATTACATCTCGTGAGGAAGGGTAGCCGTTGATTATGTCCACATCATTGTTGTGTAACAAAGTGGCGACATTAGCATAGTGGCACCTGGCGTAGCCGTGGCGTAGCGGGTTGCCTGGGACTTGCCGCAAGTCCGTCAGTTCAGTAGCAAACTTGGATGGTTGTGATTGCATCTCATAAGGAATAGTGGCCATCGATTATGGCCGCATCTTGTTGTATAGCGAAGTGGCGCCATTGGCATAGTAGCGCCTGGTGGAGCCATGGCATAGCGGCATGCTAATGGCGTAGCCTCGGCATAGCGGCATGCTAGTAGTTGTGGCATAGTGGCACGCTAGTAGCCGTGGCATAGCGACATGCTAGTAGCCGTGGCATAGCGGCATGCCAGTGGCGTTGTGGCATGGCCACGCCTGTGGCGTTGTAGCATGGCCAAAGCTAAGGTTTGGCTCCGTAGCCAAAATTAGGGTTTGGCGGCGTGGCCAAGGCTAAGATTTGGCGCCGTGGTAAGAATTAGGGCTTGGCGACGTGGCCAAGGCTAGGATTTGGTGTCGTGGTAAGAAGAATTAGGGCTTGGCGGCGTTGCCAAGGCTAGGATTTGGTACCGTGGTAAGAATTAGGGCTTAGCGGCGTGGCTAAGGCTAGGATTTGGCACCGTGGTAAGAATTAGGGCTTGGCGGCGTGGCCAAGGCTAGGATTTGGCGCCGTGGTGAGAATTAGGGCTTGGCGGCGTGGCCAAGGCTAAAGTGGCATGCTACCGCGGCAGAGTGGCATGCCGATCAATATGTTGTTGTGGTAAGACGCGTTTGGATTTCCAGTTAGTATGGTGGCGCGACAGGGTGCGTTTGGCCTTTAATGTATGGTGGCAAGTTTAGAGCTACTTGATTGGCCAAGAAAAGGGGGCGGCCAAACATAAGGCACGGCTACACTTCTGGTGAGAGTGTGGCGGCTTTAGAGTGACCTGATTGATCGATGGCAAGTGGGGCCGGCAAGTATGGGCCCAGCCACAACTTATGTGCGCGTGGCTAATTTGAGGCGACACGATTGGTCGAGAGAAATAGGGCCGGTTTAGGAAGGGGCGTGGCTAATGGCAAGTGGCGCTAGTTGGTCTAAGGCATGGCCACGCCTCCCTTTGCTGTTGCGGCTCCCTGTTTTCTGATTCTGAGCAAGGTTTTGCACCTGCTAATCCATGGCGGATTAATTACCTAGTTTGCCTAGGTTTAATTTCGACAAGCAAGGTCTGATATACTGCGCGAGGCGCAAAACCCTAACTTCTGCAAGCTAGTCAGGTCAATTGATTGAATTCTATGTGTTGACATAGACTTCTTTTAAGTTCATTGCCAGAGAGCAGCATGCTTTTTCTGATTGAATACCTTATGCAAAGACCTTATCCTTGATACTTGGAAATTCGTGCTACTCTGCTGCGAGTGAACACAAATCGTCATGCCATATCAACATTAAGGGTTCAGCCGGAGAACATAGCATAGAAGGCATTCAAAGGAACTTATATTAAGTGAATATAGAAGGCATTCAAAAATTTCATGGAACTTATAAATTGAAGAGGTGAATATAAAGTCACATCGGATGTAAGGTTTTATGATTTCAACCCTAAGCTAAAAACCACATCAACACTAATTTAGCCGACCGACGGACCGTCCCTAACGAACATTTGGGATGGTTGATACATTCGGTCCTAATCCCTAATCCCGCATCGGATAAATTTCATGTGATTTTCAAATTACGTATATTGACCGAATGTCGTTGATTGTAATTCTCATAAATCAAAATTAGTGATTTGATTTTCAAATTTTGTGGGAGGACCAAATGTTGTTAGCACTCCCTCTACAATTTGGTACCGTTTCAATCCTCACCTACAATATCTCTATCGTCTTCATAAAATTGACTTGTATTTGTGGTTTGTTAGCGTCACATGTTTGTAAGTTGTTCGATTTCTAATAGAAAAATTAAGTATATTTGTACTTTCTCTCACACGGTTGTTATTTTGATAAAATACTTTGATTTTTAGATTGGGATTCAACCCCAACATCTAAAAGTTGATTTCTAAAAATTTCCAATGCAAATCATCTAAAGAATCAGTCTCAACACTTCCCGATTCCTAGTTGAATTAAGTATAAATGTTTTTGGTATGGAACATCATGCTCCACGAGCATGCTTGCAAGGGCAAATGGACGTTAGGGAGGTATTTTCCTAGCTTTCGAGCCGAACCGCCCGTGTGCACCCTTAATCAACACTAAGTTAGTTGCATCATCATGCTTGCAAGGGCAAATGGACGGGGACGTCATCATGGCGCATCGGGGACGTTATGGCATGCGCGCCCTGGCGCGCCAGGCGTAATTTTCTGGTCCGTCACAATTAAGCTTTCATAAACTACATAACCTATCTTCACCTATAACAATCAGTATGAAACTAGTGCCAAAAGAGGTGCAGTGATAGAGGTTCCTAAGAATAGTTAAGCAAGTAGGATGAGAATGACGTGAAAGACGGGAAAGATAAAGTTCAACCACTGTGAAGAACATTACAATAATGGCAGTTTCTCTAAATTGCCTAACACTGTAAGTGACTGAATCAGAACTCTATCACCACTTATTTCTCAAAGTTGTGATGCATTTATTCATCAAAAACTAACAATGCAAGTCATGTTTACTAAAAGTACTACTGTGTGTCACTTTGTCAAGCCATGTTACAAAATTTAAAGTCACTCCCTATTTCTGAAGTGTCATATCTTCTCCATTCTGGTTATTCATATTAAAGTAGATATGAATCACTGCGCCAAATTTTGAAAGTTCAAATAGTTCACATTCCTCTATTTCAATTAGTAAGATGACTTTCATATAGTTGTTCAACTCAGTACCTCATTACTAATGATAAAGGTCTCACTTTCTACGATTTTGTCTGCATATAGTTATTCAACTCCAATTACTATATGAAATAAGTTACTAAAGCATGCATCACATTCTCCCACTGCGATTAGATCAACTGACTAACAAATCTAGTTAACTGAGCAACATTGTGTATCCACAAATAAAAATAAAGATAAAGTTTAACCACTGTGAAGAACGTTGGAATAATGGCAGTTTCTCTAAATTGCCTAACTAGCAAGTGACTGAATGAGAACTCTATCACCACTTATTTCTCAAAGTTGTGATACATTTATTCATCAAAAACTGACATAAAAGTATTACTGAGTGTGTCACTTGTCAAGCTATGTTACAAAGTTAAAAGTCATTCACTATTTCTGAAGTGTCATATCTTCTCCATTCTGGTAATCCCGATAGAAGTAGACACAATAATCACTGCGTCAAATTTGGAAGTCCAAATAGTTCACATTCCTCTACTTCAATTAGTTGGTATTAGTAAGATAACTCTATCAGGGGAAAAAAATTACCTTGTACTAATGATAAAGGTCTCACTTTCTACAATTTTGCTTGTATATAGTTATTCAATTCCAATTTCTATACGAAATAAGTTACTAAAGCATGCACCACATTCTCCAAATGCAATTAGACCAAGTAATTAGACCAAGTGACTAACAAATCCAGTTAACTGACCAATATAGTGTATCCACAAATAAAAACTCACATAAAATTGAGATTGTTCATACAAACACATAGTAACTGAAAGTTGTATGCAACTAACTGTCCATAGCTTTAGGTTTAAAAATGAGGACCCTTGTCATCCAATCTCAAAGTGAAACCAACACAAATATTTAATGATACCAATACTACTTAAAAATTCTAAAAGAAACTTATAGGTTACTTGTTTATAAGCATGAATCCAAGGATCTCATCTTCTGATAGTTGCTTCGCTCACCAATCACTGCTATGATCCGACTCCGCCTCACTTTCCCGTGACCTCCTAATATGTGTATCTTCTTCTCCTAATTGTTCCAGTGAAACTAAGGTGTGTTTGTGAGGAAATACTTGAGGAGATATGCCAGTAAAACCCATAAATATGTGTGAGGCTAAATCTATTGGATCGTATCTGAGACGGCCTTGATCGTAATATAAAGCATTGCCGTACTTCGTAAAGGTGAATGGTTCTCTCTGGAAAAGATTGAATTCTTTACTCCAACCCAATGACAATTGTTCCCCCTGCTGTTTCTTATTTAATAGCCATACGTCGAATAATTCTTCACCTTCTTCAGTGGTTTGACTAACAACATAAAATAAAATCCCATTAGAAACCCCTATCGCAATTTTATCATCACAGTCATTTTCCAGTTGGATTGGAGGTGGTGAAAGATTTTCAAGAAATTTTTCATCGGCCAAATCAAACACCACAATCTTTCCACTATCCCTCCAGTAAAGAGCTCCATTCGCAAACACACCAACTTCACCAAAACGAGAGTATAATGAGAAATTAAACTCTCCAATGAACCTCCATCCATTACCATTGCCAACAGTGTATACCTCCACCCCAACAAAATTAGGACCACAATAGTAAATTCTTACAAGTTTGTATTCATCTGTAGAAGGTAGGTAACCAAATCCTTTTGACAGGTGAACATACCAACGATACTCATCATCATCAGGAAGAAAACAATATTCTTGTGTGATGGGGTTAAAAATACAAGCAATACCACCACGTTGATCATTTCGGCATTCATAAATACAAACCACCCCATTAAATGAACCAAGGACGATAAACGAATCAAACATAGGGTTTAAGCAAAACATTGTCATTCTATCAATAGGTTTCTCCTCATTTTGAATCCAATTTTCATCATATTCGAAATAGTAAAGGTTGTTATCAATGGGTTTCTCCTTACGACGAATCCAATCATCAGTATAATTGAAAGAGTAAAGGTGGTTATTCTCGTGATTCCACAGATTAAAGTAAATATAGCTCAACTTACTTTTACAAGGATGATGATTGAGATGAGTCAAGTGCTTTTGGGGGAATGAGGGACGATCAATGAGATTCCTCCATGTTACACAGACCAATTTGCATTCTAATACTGATTCCGTAGGTAAACGAGTTAAGATGTCGAAAATGATCTCTTCTGGAAGAAAATTGACGAACTTCTTCATCATTCATAACAGAAACTGAACTTTCAAGGTTTGGGTGAAATGGTGATGTGAATGGGTTTTAGTTGGGGAGAAATGTGTTTGTTGGAAGATGACTAAGACAGAGATGTGTTTGTTCATGGAGATAGAATTTTCTTTTTAGAAAGACGGATCTTTCATATCTAATTAAAAAATAATCTAATGCGCAAATGCTTAATTAAAATATTGTATGAAGTGCTTAATGCTGGATCAGATTCAGAAAAAATTCACTTCCACAGAATTCTATAAGTTGAAGAAAGTAAAAAAGAGAAACAGCTAGATAAAAGTTATTTCCCAATTCAAAACAGAATGAGAAAAGTTAATGTGAGGAGAGAGTTTCCAGCTGCTTCGCCGATGGAAGAATAACGTTTTCGCTTCGAAACTCAAGTCCGCATCAGTCTTAAAAGCATGCTTCTCTTCAAAAGTGTGCATGTTCTCTCCGAAGAACCCAAGCAACAACAGCATGAATAAGAGGCCAGACCTTTCTTTCATCTTGAGAAATCATTTATCTTGTCAGCAAAAAGCGATATCACAAATGGACTTAAGAAACACCTAGAACCATCTGTTGTTGGGGGTTAAATCATTCCAAACTCTTCTAGCCACTTCACTGTGAATCAAGAGATGATTGAGATACTCTTTTCTTCATCGCCACAAAATGCAAGAGTTATGGAGCTGAATGCCTTTACGATTAAGCATATCAATAGTGTTGATCTTACCATGTATAGCCGTCCAAACAAAGAAGTTTCTCTTTGGTGGAATAGAATTATTCCACAAGAAGAAATCAGTAAAAGGAGCTAACAATCAATAGGAGCAGATGCGGAGCAGACATACCTGCAATCGTGTGATTGTAAAGGGACTTAACACTTGTGATTGTAAAGGGACTTAACACTAAAGTGAACACTAGTTGTTAGTTTACAGGTTTTAATATCAGCGGCATGATTCAGTTCAGGAGGAACTGACATAATTAATCCCAACAACTGCACCGATTACACCATTCCAACCTCATTAAAATTACCGAGAAGTCCAAAGACCAGTTGGAAACTTCACCTTCGGTTAAAGTACTATCTCTGATGCTTGTACATTTGTTACACACCAGCTTCAAAAGAGAGAGACTAAGATCACACAAGGCCCTTGAATCCAACCAGTTACCAAACCAGAATGTAATTTGGCCACCTGCGTTGGTCTTATAAATCGAGTTTGAATTAATGTAATGTCCAATCGAACCGGGACCAGAACCAGTGCCGAAAGAGGTGCAGTGACAAAGATTCCTGAATATAGTTAACAAGGCAGGATGAGAATGATGAGAAAGATAAAGTTCAACCACTGTGAAGAACAATGCAATAATGGCAGTTTCTCTAAATTTCCTAACACTGCCAAGTGACCGAGTGAGCACTCTATCACCACGTATTTCTCAATAATGTGGTTTAGCAATCCTCTATCACCACTTATTTCTCAAATGCAGTTGCAATACATTTATTCATAAAAAATTACCAATGCAATCATATGTACTAAAAGTACTACTGAGCTAGTATGTGTCATTTTGTCAAGCTATGTAACAAAATTAAGAGGCCCTCAATTTTTACAAGTGTCATACTCATATCTTCTCCGTCTTGGTAATCCCGATCAAAGTAGACACAAATTCTTTGCGCCAAATTTTGAAAGTCCAAATAGTTCAAATTCATCTAGTTCAATGAGGTATGCCTTAGTAAGATGACTTGTCAGAAAAAAAGACAACCTCGTACTAGTGATAAATGTCTCTCCCTATGATTTTGCCTCCATAAAGTTATTCAATTCCAAATTATACAATACGAAATAATTTACTAAAGCATGCATAACATTCTACCGATGCAATTAGATCAAGTGACTAACAGATCCAGTTAGCAGCGCAATACAGCATATCCACAAATAAAAACCCTCACATAATCTGAATACCACTGTCCATAGCTTTAGGCTTATAATGAGGACCCTTGTTATCCAATCTCAAAGTGAAACCAACATAAATATTTAGTGATACAAAATAAAAAAAGAAACTTTCAGATTACCTGTTTATAAGTACGTATTTAAGGATCTAATCTGCCAACAGTTGCTCCTTACATTAATCACTGTTGTCTGACTCCTCAACCTCTCGTGCCTTCATAATTTCTGTATCTTCTTCTCCTAATTGTTTCAATGAAATTAAGGTGTGCTTGTGAGGAAACACTTGACAACATATGTCACTAAAACTCATAAATATGTTTGAGGTTAAATCTGTATGGTCGTACTTGAGACGGCCATGATCGTAAAATAAAGAGTGGCCATGGCTGGTAAAGGTAAATGGTTCTCTATGGGAAAGACTAAACTCTTTACTCCAACCAAATGACAGATGTCCCCCCCTGCTCTTTCTTATTTAATAGCCATACGTCCGATAATTCTTCACCTTCTTCTGTGGTTTGATCAACAGCATAAAACAAAATCCCATTACAAACCCCTATCGCAAATTCATCACCATCATCATCAACGTCCGGTAGCATTGGAGGTGGTGAAATATGTTCACGAAACTTTTCATCAGCCAAATCAAATACCACAACTTTTCCTGAATCACCACGATTCTTCCAATGAAGAGCTCCATTAGCAAACACACCAACATTATCACAATGTGCGTGAAATGTGAAATTAAACTTTCCGGAGTCTCTCCATCCATTGCCACTGCCAACAGTGTACACCTCCACCTCTACGAAATCACTTCCAGAGCTGTAAATCTTAACTACTTTGTATTCATTTGTAGAAGGTAGGTAGCCAAATCCGCAAGCCTCAACATACCCGAACTTGGATATTCAGGAAGAATAACATATTCTTGTGTGATGGGGTTACAGATACAAGCAGGACCATAAAGGTCCTCATTTTTGCATCCAAAATACAAATCAAACCATTAAACGAACCAAGAACGGCATATGAATCAAATGTAGGGGTTAAACTAAACATTGTCATTTTAACAATGGGATTTTCCTTTCGATGAATCCAATCCTCACTATAATCGAAATAGTAGAGATTGTTATTCTCATGATTCCACAAATTGAAGTATATATAGCTCAACTTACTTGAATTAGGAGGATGATTGAGATGAGTTAAATGCAATTGAGCGAATGATGGATGATGAATGAGACGCCTCCACGATTTACAAACCAATTTGCATTCCAATACTGATTCGGTAGGCAAACGAGTTAAGATGTTGAATATGATCTCTTCTGGAAAAAAATTGATAAAATTCTTCATAATGAAAAACACCGTTTTGGATGAAGGAAGGATTTAGTTTCACTGAGAAATTGATGTTTTAGGGTTTTGGTGGGAGGAATGTGTTTGGTAGGGAAGGAATTTTGTTTACAGAGATAGAAAATCCCGCACATCGAGCAAAACCCAAATAGTAGTAAGAACCGAATATTGTGGGGTCCGTCCAAAAACGATTAGAAATCACTTCCGGAATAACTTTTTGGTGGAAATGATTTACTCACCGAAGAATTTGGACCGCATTCTCACCGTGTGAGAAGATGTGAGAGGATGGGTGGGGCCTACTTTTGCCCCACCCCTATCCCAATGCACCGAACGCTGCCCTAGGTCCGCGGTGCATTCAAGGTGCAAATTCTTCGGCGGGTCTAGCAAGATTGTTTGTTTTTCGACAGTGCTACACTTCCTCCACTGTTGTTTTAGCTAAGTCATAATATTAAAGCCAAAAACAGTAATTACAAGTAATTACCACCGGACCCGTAGGTCTCTTTAGAAAACTAAAGGGCAGACAAAACCTCTAAGTATCTAAAAATTAATAGATTGGGCAAAACAGATCCTTACAGGAAACCGTAAAAACCTATAACGCCCCTAAACTTCAAGTATTATCTTCACACGAACTTCAAGCACCCTATAGATTACGAGTAACGAAACTTCATTTAAAACTGTGTTTTTGTGGCTGTAAAGGGCCACGAAACTTACTACTCTTCGATGTATTACCATCAACTGTCGTTGTAACCTTCTTCATGTTTACCCAATTCAAGACTCTCTGAGCTTCTTCCTCCGCATTAGGGTCAAACACCCTATCTATGTTGGAAGAGTTCAAAGTAGACACCACTGGAACATAATTTACAATCGCTGATCGGTTAGTATCAGCCTCCATCCCCTCATTATAATCTTTTTCAACTCGCTTGTCATCCTCATCATCCAGTGGAGACTCATTAGCCACCTTCTCCGCCAATTCATCAATGAGATTATTTGCTGCAGTATCTATAATTTATTGAGCGAAGTTCGACATTTATAACCCATCTTCCTCCAATCTCTTCTTATTTATATGTATTTCCTCTTCAGTGAGATTTTCTTTGGATTTATTTCCACGTTTACGTCTTCTATTGTTACCAGCTACAACCCCCTGTATAATTTCTGTAATAGTGGGGTTATCAACTAATGAATTTATAATCTTACCTGCATCTGTTGTTTCATCATAAACTGCCTCACAGTCTTTTTCCTTTTCACAATCGTCATCCTCACTGTCCTCATTAGTCCCAGCAGTTTCCATCTCTTCACTATTTTTTAGGGCATCAAAAATACCCGTATTCACCTGAGTTGAACTTTCAGTTTCCATCTCTTCATTATTTTTTAGGGCATCAAACATACCCGTTTTCACCTGAGCTGAACTTGCTGTATCATCATCACCCCACCTGATATGTTTATTTTTTCCATTGTTAAGCACAGTTTTTGTATGACCTTCAACGAATTCCTGTTGTTATTAACATCACCTTTCGTTGGAGATACATACTCCCTATTTCTATTACCTCTCTTCTGACCTTTTACAACATTGTTTATTACGTCTCTTTTTTCCGCTGCATAACGTGACTTTGCATTGCATTGATTAATATTGTTCCCTAAAACCTTACAATGATCACAACAATCAGGTTCTTTAATAATTAATACCACATGTTCATAACCTTCTGGATTCCATCTTGATTGAACATAAACTGTTTTCTCAACAGGTTTGGGGAAATCAATCTCAACAAGAACCGATGCATAAAAACCAAATTGTTTCTTCAACGTAACTTCATCTACTTTAGTGGGTTTTCCTAGGATTTCGGACATACCTAACAAAAAAAAAAATCAGTCCAATACTCTTGTCTTAACCACGGGAATCGAATCCATACTAGAGATGACGTTACCTTCTGTTTATCAGGATCAAAACAGGGCTTCCATTCTTGAACACGAACATCATATATAACTTTGACATCATCAACAATTGTTTCGATAATATATGGACCATCTTCCAAAACTTTCTTTGAATCTTCAGAGTTACAAAACGTCATTATAAAAAAACCTTTAGGTAATGGTATAAACCTGCAACTATCCTTAATCTTCCACTTTGATAATAGGGTTTGAGTCGCAACCTCAAACTTCATGCCGATCTTCTTAGTATCCATGCGACCAATCAAACTGAACTTCATATCCTCCATGGCTTCATTTTCTAAATCAAATGTTTGAATAATACCTTTGCCTTTCCTTGCAATAAGAACCGGTTTCGGTAAACATTCAACATCAACTGTAGATGGTTCCCTGCTAAGAATAATACTAACTTACTAACTTATTTATGTTTTGCATTTTCAGTTGGGGAAGGCGTATGCTCGATATCAGACTATCCATGGGGAAAAGTTTGAGCTCGAAGATTGCTACCGTATATTGGAAGGCACTACCTTTAATTACGACATTTTTGGTTAAGTGTGTAAGTGCACCGTTATTATCTATTGTTTTTCATTTCCTTCAATGCAACGCTATGCAAGATGTATGCCTTTTAAGATTCAATGAAATGATTCTATGAAATCAAAAATTATGATAATCCAGGGCAAGGGTTGTTAATATATATAACTATCGTACCTAACGACTCTAAATAAAATTCGTAATGGTTGGTTAGGGTCGTCAATTAATATGACTACATATATGACGACCCTAAATGTTTTATTTATAGAGAGTTTTGGTTTTAGAGTCGTTTGGGTGTAAACAAAACAAACAAACGACTCTAAGTGACCTAGCTAAAAGAGTCGTCAATGTTTATCACACCAACTTAACGATTTTTCATAACCTGGAAAAGTTGCAGGTTTGAGTCGTCATTGTTAGTGTCAATATATTGACGACCTTAGAGAGTCGTATGGGTATACACCCCCCGACTATAACGACCCTTACACTGAGTTGTTCCATAGCATGGATGATTCGACCACTTGGAGCAACAAACAGACAAACCGAAGGGTATAAGATGTTTACCTGATTGTATTGAGCTTCAGGTTCTTCATTTTGAGGGTTGGTTCCTTCATCTTGAGCAATAGGATCTTCATTTGCACCATTATTCAAGGCTTCCTCTACTAACATGTCTTCATCATACATCCAATCCAAATGGGAATGTAAGACAATCTCACCATCAACACAATCATGTTTGTTATTTGAAGCTTCACCAACATCATTTCCTCCACTTGAATCACTCATTTCTAAAAACCCTAAGTTTTCCTCCAAAAACTCCTCTTCTTCTTCTCAACACACAAAAACACAACCTTTTTTTTTCCCCAAATTTTAATTCTTAAATCTGATTTTAACATAAACACACTAATTAACTTAACTTAACTAATTATTAACACTTATCATTTAGGGGTAGTTTAGACATTAAAAAATTTGGATAAGGGTAACCAAAATTAGGTTTTGATGACCTATTTTGTCCTGTAGTGGGAGGCCCCAATTGTTTCTTGGGGCTCCCAATTAAACGAGGTTAATTACATAAATATTGCATGAAATGCTTAATGCTGGAAATTCACTTATGCAGAATTCAGTTTTGACACGTTTTGTATTCCTTTTATAAACTGGTAAATTAAACACCACGCAAATAATGACTTCTTCCATGCCAAAAACTTGCAGATTTATGGAAGACTAACATAATTTACAAGATGTACATAGAATATAAGTTCAGGAAAGAACAAAAAAGTGAAACAGCTAGATAAAGGTTATTTCCCAATTGAAAAGGGAATGAGAAAAGTTAATGTGAGGAGAGAGTTTCCAGCCGCCTTTGCCCATAGAAGAACAACGTTTTCGCTTTGAAACTAAAAGCATGCTTCTCTTCAAAAGTGTGTTTGTTCCATTCTCTCCAGAGAACCCAAGCAACAGCCGAATGAATAAGAGACCAGACCTTTCTTCCATCTTGAGATAATCCTTTATCTTGTCAGCAAAAAGCAATATCAACAAATGGAAACACCTAGGACCATCTCTTGTTGGGGGTTAAGTCATTCCAAACTCTTCTAGCCAGTTTATAGTAAATCAAGAGATGATTTACTATAAACTAAATGCCTTTACGATTAAGCATATGAATAGTGTTGATCTTACCATATACAGCCGTCCAAATAAAGA